>BJBW01000101.1:36012-122047 GCA_004320125.1 Scolopax mira | reverse complement strand
TCTTCATAAGGGAGATGCTCCAATCCTTGAATCATCTTGGTTTCCCTTTGCTGGACTCTTTCCAGTAGCTCCCTGTCCCTCTTGAACTGAGAAGCCCAGAACTGGATGCAGTATTCCAGTTGTGGCCTCACCAGTGCAGAGTACAGAGGGAGAATGACTTCCCTCAACCTACTAGCCACACTCTTCCCTATGCAACCAGGATTCTGTTGGCCTTCCTGGCCACAAGAGCACACTGTCACATTGCTTGCTCATTGTCATTTTCCTGTCTACAGGATCTTAGATCTTTCTCTTCAGAACTTGTCTCCAGCAGGTCCACGCCTAACCTGTATTGGTGCCTGACATTCTTCTTCTCTGGGTGCAGGACCCTACCCTTTTCCCTGTTGAACCTCATGAGGTTCTTGCTTGCCCAGCTCTCCAACCTGTCCAGGTCTTGCTGGATGGCAGCATGGCCCTCTGGGATGTCAGAAACATCTCCCAGTTTGGTATCATCAGCAAACTTGTTGAGGATACACTCTGTCCCCTCCTCCAGGTCATTGATTAATATGTTGAACAGGACCGGACCAAGTATTGATCCCTGGGGGACACCACTGGTCACAGGCCTCCAGCTTGAACCTGCTCCATTAATCATTACTCTTTGGGTCCTGTCACAGACAGTTCTCAATGGGTCTATATAATGAATATATCATTATATATGAGTTCATGTAACACATAAATTTAGAAGTCTCTTTCCTATAACAATCATCCTTCCTTTTAATGCAAAACTTTGGAAAAAAAAAAAAGGATGTTATTTTGGAGACTGCACTAAGTCAAGTCATATGAAGACTTAAGGCAAAGAGTTTATCAGTCATCCAAACTTCTTATTGAAAAGTTATGGAGTTCTTAAGTGCAACAACAAAAAAAAGTTCTGCATTATGGATTGTTGAGGTCAAAGAGGATATGATACTTATAGACATTTTCTCTTAGATGTATTCATAGGTACATTTAGAGCAAACCTTGGGCTATGTTTAAATAGAAAAGACATTTTAAGATCTTCAGCAGCGGTTATGGTTAGATAGTTTTTCTGATCTATTGCTGCATTTAGACCTGGATAGTTTATTACTCTCCATTTTTCACTGATAGCTGGCATATTGCAAATTTTTTTTTATCTTCCTTATTACCAGCACCAGCTTAAATGATGTAACTGTTGAAGTGAAGAGCTGAGATTTTTTCAGATAGTGTCAGTTCTCAAGACTGCACAATGTTGATACTAGTAATAGTACAATGAAATTGTATAGTGTAATGACAGAAACTGCAATGTTACTGTCTAATTTCTTTACTTGGACAGGTATAGAAGTTACAAGCTCTTAGCTTAGCTGTTCTACACTGAGGTAGAATCTGGTCTAGCACAATATGGTCCAAGATAATAGTGCTATCATTTATTTTAAAAGTTTATTTTAAAAGTCAAGATAAAAACTAAAAATATATGTCCTTTTGCATATTTAAGGACCCACAGCAATTTAGATCAATCAAAATTGAAAAGTATAAAAAGCTGTTACTTAAAAAATATGATTTATGCATATACTCTACACAGCTGAGACAATTACGTTTTTCTGTGATTCTGAATAATTTTACTTTCAAGTTCTCTTCATTGTATAGAGTTAACTCTCAAAGTACATTAATTTTAATGTAACATCTCTCCAGTGGAAGTTATATTTAACTTTTTGAGCTTCTATGCCTTTTAAGTGTACTGAAAAAACCCCAACCAGTTACTTCATTACAACCACAAATGTAAGGTGCTGATTCTTGTCTTTCTGGATTTAGGTTTTAAATGCAGAAGAATCAAGGAGAAAAAGGGCTTAAAATCAGTACTTTTTAGAAGAAAGTGCCGCTTCAGAGGAGAGGACACATAAACGACTGCAAGTTCTTAGCTGGTTCTGTGTCTGCATTGCCATTACAAGTACACAATCACTTGACACGGAAACAAGTACACATACATTTGCAGCCACTCATACACAGTAGAAGCAGACACTCATTATAATGTTAGTCACAAACCTGTACTTTTTTACTTCAATTTTTGTAGTGGTTCCCAATAGCATTTTTAGTGCAGTTTATTGTCTTCTCTTCTTCTTAAGAAGCTTTTAATAACAGCATTGCCAATTTATCTCAAATTCACTCAAAAAGCCTTACAACAAGTGCATGAATGGGAAAGTACATAGAAGCATCAAAATTGGGACTGTAGGACCATTTCCTGTTTTCCATAAAAAGGAAAATTTGCTGGTAATTCTTGGAAATGGTTAATAAAATACACCATTTTTGCTTGAGAAATGCAGGAACTGTTGATCCTAAGACTAAGAGAAACATCGGAACAGTGAGCATAGGGACAGATAAGAAAAAGGAGTTCATATGCATATTTTATCTAAATAAAAATATATAATAAATTTCTTTAATTCACAAAGCTTTTCTGTATTAATTAATTCAAACTTTAGATTGCTAAAGCATTTATTGAACTAACAATGACTTTTTAGCTCCAAACATATGCACAATGTTTTCATTTTTGCCCAGAACAAGATTATGATTGTGAATTGTCTTTTCTGGAAATCTCAACCAAATCCTAGCCTGAGAGCTTTAGAACTGACAAGAAATTGTGACCTCGGGTACTTGAGAACAAAACAGCACATTCCATAGAGATATGAAAAGAGGCTGAATTTTTCTCTTTTGAATTTTGCACGCCTTCATTGCCTTGTAAATTGTAAATCTACAGTTGGAAAAGTAATAACAGAAAGAAAAGTGGTGGCTTGGCTTTATCCAAGCAAAATATTTTATTCATCATTACTGAATCATTAAGTCACCAAAAATCATCTCTGTACAACTTGAGGGAACTGATCTGATCTTTTGAAGTCTTTTACAAGAAATTGCAAGCTAGTGCAACAGCACAGAAAATGTCAATAGGCAAGTGTTGATTTTTTTTTTTTAAATGAAACAAAGAAGACACAATAATAACTACATCTATGTCAACATAAAGTGCAGACCAATTGGGTCAGATCTATATAACAACACCTTTGATGCTGGGGTCCCAAAGCTCAAACAGCTGGGATCCAGCGGCAACGCTTCAGACTAATTAGAGTCTGGTCCCGTGGTCTTAGTGCCTTTGGCAGCTGTCCAGTTTAAACAGAAAGATCTCCTGATCATACAGTTTGAAGATGTTGCACAAGGTAAACCAAAACACTTGCAAACAGGGGGAAACTGGGATCTATAGACTCACCACAGGAGAACAGCATCTACAAGGTGCGCAGAACACTTATGTAGACCAGATTTGAAAAGAAGAAGTTTACATTTGAACTAATAAGGATCTAAATGAGAGAAGGTGGGGAAGAAAAGAAGGTAGAAATTAAAAATAAATAAATAAATATGCAAGCAGCCTTCAATAAAGGTCCATGTGTTTGGAACAGAGGAGAAAAGATCAGTTGAACTGATTGATGCAGCTCATGTTAGCATTGACATGACAACTGCTCATAAATATAAAAGACTTTCAAGCATTAATCCACACCACGGCAAATTTTACTAAATTGTATGCCTATATGAATGGGTACAACCATAGAAAAAAATTCTTCATTCTACTTGTATTAACTTTACTAAGCAGTGAAGGTAACTCTACCTTGAAACAGAACGGAATGTTTCTAATTCTTTCTAAGCCAATCTCTAGTTGTATTCAAGAGAGGTTTTTCAATAGATTTTCTGGAGACAATTTTCCTCTATATGCCATAAGCAATCCTTTAGATTCCTTTAGTTTTCAGAGTTCAGGCCTCATTTGGAAGGGGATGATCTTGTCTTCTGTCTCTGAAGCCATCACCACCCTACCCAAGCTGCTTGCTGAGAGCCAGTTTAATAGAAATTTTCTTTTGGATTTAAGGGGAGCATAAGAAAGATGATAATTATCTGAAGATATTTGCTGTTGTGGAATCTAAAGTATTTTGATGAGTTACTCAGAAGACCCTATTTGTGGTTGTATTTGTAGGAAGCTATATATCTGTTTTGGCATGTCCTAAGTGCTTTTCTTATACAGATATATGCACCATATTTTGTAGCTATTACCAGAAATGAAAAAGACATCATAGCTGAACTAATTAGGCTTCAAGAAGAATTTAATTACACTCTTGGGCTTAATTTTGCCACAGTTTAAATGGAATTGGTACAGCAAAAGAAAAAAGAGAAGAAAAAAAAATAAGGGAGCTTACTGAATGCACTTTTTATTAAGGACATAACTCTTTATGAGAATAATCCTACATTAGCAGATCCATGAGTAAAGTGTGACAGAATGCTGCTGATATAAATCTAAAGAAGAAAATTAAAATCTGTTTATAAATAGTTATTAATTTTACTTTCCAGACTGTCTAGTCCTTATTCATTCAATAACTCATTGATTTCAAATTAGGTTGTAATAGAGAAAAATTACAGTATTTCAATAAATCCTTAAAAATACTGTTATTTTCTAGGAAGTGTTTTTAATTATTATTTTATTCTTAAAGTTTCTGAGTTGCTCCAAATTGAGAGATTTCTGATTTATAGCACAAGGGTGAAATTAGAGCAAGATGGATACAACTAAGAGACCTTGAATAGAACTAGCTATCCTCAGCAGGAGAAATATAAGGAGAAAGTATTTTTAAGTGAAAGGCTTTCTTTATTTAAAGGTAGGAGAGCTGTTGCTCTGAAACCTGATAGTTTCTTGGCAGTTGATCCTTGGATAGTTACAACTGCCTTTATACAAGATGGAATATGCATTCACTATTCAAATTCACTGTCTCCATCTCCACCCAAAATGAATACGTGTACACGTACACACAAAAATTAATTAATATCTCAATTTATTAGTATCAAGACCTCCTTACCCTTTAGTTACTTATCCAAAACAAAGTATGCAACCCAGTAAATACAATTCCACTGTTAATACAAGGTTACAGGCTTTGAATTGCTCTGATCTGGTTGTCCTAGGCCTGAGCAGGACTGAGTTGGGTTTACCTGGTGTCCCATGGCCAAGTGCCCATTGCCCAGCCTGTCTGAGCTCCAGCTCTGTGAGTGCTGCCAGGGAAGGGGCTGACAGCCCCAGGCAGTCTGTTCTTGGCAAACAGTCCCTGAAAAAAATTGGAGGTCTGCAGGACAGCTTTCACTCCCTCCCTGGGAGCAGGGGAAAAGCAGCAAGCAGGGATTGGAAGAAAAATAGCTCTAAGGAAACCCAAAAGTCAGGATGAAGGAAGTATCATTGTCATGTTTCTGTTACCATTCTCACCTTAAGCATCCTCCTTGTCCTCCTAGTGAAAACCTCAAGATACTAAAGGGCTCGTTTCAACTTCCCTTTTCTTGATATTGCCCAGGGAAGACTGTGGGCTCACCTTTACAGCCCAGGAGAAAAATTAAAGAGCGATAACACCAGAATAAAAGAACAGGTACCAGGTGTATACATATATCTATACATATTTTAATACAATAATTTAAAAAGTATAATTCATGATGTTTTTTCATACTCATTATTCAGCTTGGACTATTGGACTTGTTAAACTTAATTATAATTTTTAAATTTAAAATTTAAATTGGACTGTAAGTCCAATTAATTTTAACTAGATTTTTTAATTGGTAAAATTATTTGAATTTACAGTAAATCCTTAAACTCTACTCATGCTTTCTGTTATGCATATCCCAATTCAGTGTAACAGGAAGTCTAAACAATAAAAACACTAATTTTGTAATTAGAAATTCAAGTTTTTCTTTCTTACACAGTGCAAACTGCAACAGTATTATAGATTTAATGATGCAAAGGTGTTTACGTGAAATTAGGTTTTATGTGCAGAGCTGCAGTGAAAGCTTTGAGGACTGACTACAGCATTGAAACTTTTGGAAGGATAGATGTTGTTTCTATGTGTACAAGTTCTCTTTGCCCCATTAAAATAAGTGTGAAAATTATAGCCTGAAAAAAATAAAATAAAAATCAAAGAAGTGTTCCAGCTACAATTTTGAACCTAGCACTTTGCTGCTGAAGAAACAAGGCTAGTGTTACCACAAATCAAAGTTACTTCATTAGTCGCTCCTATTTATGAGGTTGCTGAGACAAATTTTACAATACAGTTTTAAACATCATTAACTTTGTGACCTTACCATTAATGTGTTTGTACACAAATTCAGATTGCATTAGTGAGCTGAGTATTTCCTACCGTGGAAGTATGTCTTCCCCCAGAGTCATTATAATAAGAACACATAAAGGCAAATAGGGTTCATACAAAACTGGGTTTAGCTCTGATTTATACCATGTTTTAAATGTTTCCTTTATGCCATAAAAAAGCATTTGATACAAATTGTTTCAGGCTAGTGTCTCTGAAACATAACAGTACATCTAAAGAGAAGATAATGCAGCCATGGGGAATTCCTTTTCATTTATGAATGTAAACTTTTAGGTATACAGCTACTATATTCAACTGCCTGAAAGGAAAGCATTTGGTAGCAGTGTGCATGTTGATTGCAGTATTCTGGCAGAAGTACTAGTTTTATAACCTAAATGACCTGCCAACAGCACTGCAAGGAAAAGAATTAATTGCAGGAAAGAATTATTTTAATAATGATAGACAAGCACCTGTTATTTTACACTGCCAGCCAACCACAGTATCATTAAAAGAAAAACCCAACCAACCCCAGTAGCATTAGTGAAGAATGAGATACAAATAAAGGTGCTGTGTTGATGGCTTGAGGTCTGGTGATTCATTTATAGGGTTACAGATTTTTAGTTTGTCATAGAGGGGAAAGAATAATTTGGCTAATGGATTGAGAATGTCATCACATCATTTACTACTGCTGATATGCTTTGAATAACTATGTGTTAAACAAATATCTCTTAGTAATTTTTGGCCAAGTCTTATAGTCTGGATGATTTTTTTCCAATATTTTGAAAATTTATTTTAGGTTCAGTACAGCACCTTTCTGTTAAGAAATGAATAGTACGAAGTTGGCAAATCAAAACCTCCTGCTCACCTTGACATGATTTCGAAGAGTTAATGTAGTGGGTTGACCCTGGCTGGATGCCAGGTGCCCACCAAAGCTACTCTACTGCTCCCTTCCTCAGCTGGACAGTGGAAAGAAGATATAATGAAATCTTGTGGGTTGAGATAAGGAGATGACTCAGCAATTACCATCATAGGCAAATTAGACTCCTTGGGGAAATTAATTTAATTTATTACCAATTAAATCAGAGTAAAGTAATGAGAAACAAAATCAAATCTTAAAACCACCTCCCCCCCCCCCCCCCCATCCCTTCTTCCCAGGATCAACTTCATTCCTGAATTCTCTACTTCCTCCCCTCAACCAGCACAGGGGGTCAGGGAATGGAGGTTGCAATCAGTTCATCACATGTTGTTTCTGCTGCTCCTTCCTCCTCAGGGGAAAGACTCTTCACACTCTTCATTTGCTCCATTGTGGGATCCCTCACACAGGAGACAATCGTCCATTAACTTCTCCAACATGAATCCTTCCACAGGTTGCAATTCTTCAGGAACAGATTGCTCCAGTAAGGGTCCCCCACAAGGTCACAAATTCTGCCAGGAGCCTGGGGGTTCCAGCGTGGTCTTCCCAAAAGTTCACTGTAGCAGGGTGCATTCACCTGCTACAGTGTGGAATCCTCCACAGGCTGCAAGTGGATATCTGCTCCATCATTAAGCTCCGTGGGCTGGAAGAGGGTAGCTTATCTCACCATGGTCTTCACCATGGGCTGCAGGGGACCCTTCTCCAGTGTGTGGAGCATCTTCTCCCCCTCCTCCTTCACTGACCATAGTGTTTTCAGTTGTTTCTCTCACATATTGTCACTCCTATCTCTGGCTGCAATTGTGATGGTGTTCTTTTTTTCCCCTCCCTTCTTAAATGTGTTATCAGAGAGATGCTACTACCATCACTGATGGGTTTGGCCTTGGCCAGCAGCTTGTCCATCAGCGGGCTGACATTGGCTCTGTCAGACATGAGGGAATATTTTAGCATTTTCTCACAGAAGCCACACCTGTAACCCTCCCCCACTACCAAAACCTTGCCACGCAAACCCAATATAGTTAAAAAACCAATACTAACCAAAAGAGCAGAAATATAAAACACAGTATTTGAAGTCTGGCCTTGTTGCTTCCTTATGTAAATTGGCAAGACAGAGGTCATGTTCATGCAAATTAGTTTAATTTTTAATCTGTTAGGTTTGTTTTGGTAAGGCAGAAGACATTAAAAAAACTGTATTAAAAAGAAGGCAAAACACAACCTCATACAAGGAGAAGCTGTTTCCACTTTGTAACAATAAGACAAAATGAGCACATTTTTGTCTTCACTTTACCATTATACTGTTTTTCTCCTAATTCATTTTAGTGTATCATTAATCTTTAAAAACATTTGAAAAGTTTTTCTAGCATAAGAATTCTGTAATTAAAGCAGAAATATTTTAAATAGTACTGTGGCAAAGGTACTAAAGCCAATGCTGATGCAAGCTATAAACAAGTCAAAGCAAAAATCACGTAAGAAGACAAAACACACTACAGGAGATGTAATTTTCAGCTGCTCGGTAGCAGTTGTGATAAACTTTGGTGGGTTATGATATTTCCTCTCCCATGTGACTACTCTCTTATTATAAACCATTTCCTGAATTAATAATTTCACTAGCTAAAAGGAAGGGGTTGTCATGTCTATTACCAGAGATTTAATGTGATCACAGTGTTCCGATCAAAGCCTACTAGAGTGCTCTTCTAACCCTTTTTTAAAAACACCTTTCAATGAATGTTGGCTAAAGCTTAACAATATGATCCCTAATGTGATGGAAATAGCTAAAAATTATAATAGTATAATTTTAATGTTATATAATAGAGGGGGGAAAAGGGATGAAGACCATTATAGAATAAAACACTGTTGTCCCTGATCCACTGTTAAATGCTCACAAGCATACAAGTTCTCCACAGACCACTTGTTGGAAATCTGTATTCAAGGAATATCAGACCATTTCTGAAAAATGTTTAGATTAACAGGTCTTGCTTTCTATTGAAGGAACAGTATTATACACTACCCATGTATCAACCTGAAATGGTTCTCAGAGTGACAACTCCACAGCCATGGACTTAGGACATTAACAAGATTTCATATCGTCAGTTATTGTACCTACTACTTGATTTTCTAATCAGAAACCAACCACTTAAGCTTATAATGAAGCACTCAGCTCCACCTGAGCATGAGATTTTGCTTCTGGTCGAGTCCGGCTATTTTCTCCACCCTGCTTCTCTGCCATCTTATCATAGGAAAGTTTCCATGGCAGCCAGCATAAAGTACAATTGAGCCTTGCCATTATAGCTGATGGGCTTTTTCTTTAGAGCTTCAATCCAGACTGCAATGTTGTTTGTCAGAAAACTAACCAAGAGTTCAAAACCAGTTTTGGGCAGTTGGAATAGCCTTTGTGCTTTTGCTGTCCTCCTCAAGAAAAAGGACTAAACTTAAAAAACCCCAACAAACAAACAAAACCCAAACAAACAAAAAACACTACCGCTACCACCCCCAACATACACCAAACTAGGTGCTTGCTATATATGGCTATAAAATTTGAAAACAAAACACCAGTATACTATATTTTTCTGGACTTTGAGTGTTTGAGAAAAAGTTTATTATTTCATCCAAAGGCTTGGAAGTGATAAACTTCAGATGCTTAGCAATCTTTACAAGTTCATAGATGACTAAGTGAAGAAAAAAAAATTAAAGAAAAAAACCAAGTAATGCATCTAAAAATATAAGACCTCTGGAAAATATTTCTAAAGGAGGTAGCTCGTGTCTTTCCTCCCCAAAAAGCAAAACACTTTCTCCCTCAAAAAAATCCCTAAGCAAGCAGTCTCCCTCAAACAAGTCCCCACTCCTCCCAAACCAACCCCAATTAGTCAAAATCTCCTTCTACATGGAGACAAAGATTTGCTTGGAATAATGAGCTACCCAGCACATAAGTAAGTCATTCTGTAAAAGTTTTGATACCTGAATGATTTTTTCATCATGTAAATTGGCAGAATGCTATACATATAATTTCATATACATATATAAGAACAACCATAAATTTCTTCCCTCTCTCACACACAGCAGCTGAACAACAGACCTTTCTTCAAACCACACAACAGCCCACAGTTTGAACTAAAAAGCTGTCAAAGCAGAGAAGATGGACATGAAAAACTGGACTCCATGAAAATAGTCTTGGTATAAAGATGAAAATTCCATTCTCATCTGCATGTATTTTTAGCTCCTTGTCTCATGAGAGCATTTTGTCAGGAGATCACCCATCGAGAATTTTCTTATTGATCATCTCAACGATTCATTTGCTGGGATAACTATACCAAATTAAAATATAAATAGTGATGAGTCTTAAACTACAGAAGTGGAATTTACTCAAGAAATATGTTGCCCTGAAGCAATATATGAAACTCCTATGGAATTAATCTGTGAGTATTCTCTGCAAGCTACAAAGACTACACCAGTATTTGAGGTTTAGACCAGAGGAGAAAATTAAGCTGACACCACTGCCTTCAGCATTTTTCCTTGTTTGAATACCAATGAGTACACTCCTAGAGACTCATTATTCCCTTGGCAGGGCTTCCACTACCATTTACACATGAGTAATTTCTTTTTATGGACCCAATATCTTCTTGTTCAAAACACATTTATCATTACAGAATGCAATACAGTAGGAGTAAACAGCAAGTGCTTCTCATCAGCATTGTCTTTACAAAACAATTGCACATGAAAAACAGCTAGTATGTGAACCTGAAAATGCTTGTTTTACAATGTCCTGCAGTTGCCAGGGGCTCACCCATAATGAACTTGCTCACACAGTTGAGTATTACATGCAGAGTTTTGTACAATACATACTGGTGGTTCAGGGTGAACTAAAATCTGTAACTGAGGTAATTTTATCACTAATATCAGGTTACTATGAGTAATATAACACTGAAGGCTCTATAAAACTTAATAGATCTCATTAACTCAGAGACAAAGATTCTCTTTCATAAATTTGAACTCTTGGGGTGATTTGTAAACTATTGCCTAATTGCATACACACACATATTTATACTTTGGTGCAACCTTTTGACAATGCAGATCAGAATCTGGATGCAACCCTTCAATAGCATCTAAGTCTGTTTTCATTCTCAGTAACACCCTTGTAATTCTCCCAACTGGATAAAAAGAAAATAATGTAGGTAGGAATGTCACAAAGAAACACATGCATCTGTGTTGTTCACCTAGTGAACAGGGTAACCACAGCCTCACTGTACACTGTGTCCTATAAGCACCCTTAGAAACATTTTATCATCCAGAAGAGCCACTGTTATTTCTCAGCTGGCCTGCGGCATGTGGGAGTTCAACGGTTCTTTCATCCCTGTTGTCTGTTCAGGAGCCTGGTCGGTGTGTTCTCACTTGCTGGGAGCAGAAGGTGGCATACCTCAGAAGTACTACTCTGCTGCTTGGACTGGGAGAACACACTGCACCTGGCACTGCCAACAGGAGAGCTACGGGCTTCTCAACCCAACCCCAGCAGGAGTCTGGCTGCTGCCCAAATGCTCAACAAGAAACAATCTAAGAATAAACCAATTGTCAAAGTCCTTATATGCCAGAAAGACTCATGTCTCACTCTGCTTTTACTTCTTTATCAATTATCAGCCAAGATGGATTAAATCAAAGATAGTAGGAAGCACAGTAACAGCAGAAGGGAGGAAAAACAAGGAAGTAAACTTGCATGGGCAAAGGACACATGAAGTACTTGCTCTCAGTGTGCAATTCTCCCACAATTCTGATTTCCTAGAAGACAACTGTGTATTTCTGGAATTTACTTGTCTATTTGGAATTGTTAGTGAACAAAGTGTTTCCAAATTTTCTTGTTCTTGTCATTGGGTATCGGCAGTCATACCCAGAGCTATCCATTCCCCAGAGGTTATGAAAGCTTCCAACAGTGAGGCATTAATGATTGCAGAGTAATCATGGCACAAAGAAACCATTACATACAAAACCTGGTAAGCCTAAGTGAGGTTCTAGCAACGCCTAGAAGAAGTAGTCTGTGTCCCAAAGAGAAAGAACTTGAGTAACTGCGATCTTGCTCAAGACATGAAGAAACCTGAGCCTTTAGATTAGGCCCCTAAAATATGGCAAAGGAACAGAGTGACCAAGATCACTATGATTTTTATGTTGTGGCATTTATAAAATGGTGTCTATACAAAGAAAACTGGTGGTTTGGAGGGAAGAGAATAGGAGAATGTTGCCAGCTTACATAAAGAACATTCCTAAAAAAACTATTTATCTTTATTTATGTTTGTATTTCTCCCAGATGTCTTCATCCCAACTTGCACTTCATTTAGTTCATGCAGTCAAATGCTTGTCTGCATCATTCATACATATCAATGGATATTTACAAACAGCATTTCAGGCACTTGAAGTCTACTGAAATGTTAACACACAGGCTCTCTGTGCCAGAGATGGTTTTGTGGCAGGAGTCATACAGAAATGAACACCCAAACTGTGAAAACTGCAGGTTAACTTAAACTGGAGTGGGCCAGGGGGAACAGCAGCAGATCCTTGGGGTTGTCTGAGTGTGGCTATTCAAGTTCTGGATAAATAAAATATCTAATTTCAAAGGTTCAATAATGTATTCTCAATACTAATGTAATTTAATACACTGCTTAAAAAATAAAATCCAATTGCGATGTTGCAAAACAAGATGGAAAAGAGCTCATTAAAATTCCACCAAAAATCTGATTGGAATTGCTGCAGTGGCTCCTTCCTTCCCAGTAAGGCTAAAGCCAGGGACCCCCTACACCTTAATTGCTGAGAAAAAATAAGATATTGTCATCCCTTCATTAACAGGTATTTACACCTAGGACCTGAACATCTAGAGAGATTACTTCAGCACATGCTCAATTATCCAGTTTCCAAGTAGCAAGCAGGTTTTGCTTTGATAAACCTATAACAAACATATCAAGTTTAGGCTTACAGATGCCTTCTTTCTAATCAGAAAAGGTTCATAAGGGCAAGCAGGTCTAAGGAGCAGAACACGATCCCGTATAGATTTGGTCATCAGGCACCACCAGGCATTTCAAAGAATTGATAACACTGATATGTAAAGGTCAAGGCAACACTGCCAGCTGAATAATCTTCCATTTTCTATTAATAAAAAGCCACCAAAAAGAGATCATTTCTGGGAAGAGAAAAGCAATTGTCTTTAATCAAGAAAGACCAAATTATTTAAAACAAAATAAGAAACCTTTTAAGTTTCCTTGAAAAAAGATCACTGAAAAAAATCCAAACTCAACAGAATAAAAGTTTCCAGTGTCTCAAGCTGCTTAAAATCTTACATACTCAAGAAGTAAAGGACTGCCTATCAGAATAGTAATGAGAACACAGTAACAGGTATTTTCAGATCAAAATTATCAGAGACCGAAATCTTCCAGTCCAATATTTTACAAACAAAGTATTACCCTAAAAAAAAAAAAAATCTAAAAGGGGAACCAACACTAAGAAAATCAGATCTATAGCCTCCAATTAAAAAATGTCTTCTCATACTGATAAAATAGATTTGTTATTTTGGCTTCTTGTTCTGCTGAAAAAAACCCACAGGATTTAATTCTTATTTCAGCCTGCATAAATTAAAATATTTATATATATGTATTTCCATAACTACTGTGCCAGTCTGCAAATGAGTCTCTTGATATGATGTAGACTGAACCTTTAATTTTGTGTGTTCTGCTAATAGATTTTAAACATAGAATTTTAGGAAAATAAGTATGAGAATTCAGTCACAATAGTTACATTTACTGATGTAAATTTGTGTTCGTTGTGTTAATTATCTTTAACTGGGGTTAAAGTGCTGTATAAGAAGTATAACATCTCTATTTGTCTGCCCTTTTTCAGCCCGCTGTTTTACAAAAACCATTTTTGCTGTAAGACTCCAAATCCATTCATCATTTCATCTGTCTTGCAAAATGGTGAACTGACCATTTGCAATCTAAAGTCAGGTTAGTCCTTTATGAATGTATAACAATATTTGCATAGAAACAGAGTTTTGAAGCCCAGAACCAGTGAGAGGAATCACAGCTTGGTGACTTCTAGAACTAGGTAAGATGAAAGATTTGCACACAACTCATCCCACCATCTTTGTATCAGGGTTGCTTTTCAAGGACTAAACAGCTGGAAAATGTTTTTGCTATCTGATAGAATGAACAAGTGATGCATGTTTGCACCTAGAAATCACAATTCTGAGCTGTAGTAATATTATACGGTCAGCTAAATTAAATTACTTAGCAATTAAAACACCACACTGAGCTGTTTATTAGATTAAATTTTAATTGTTTCCTAACAAACCAGCTTTTAAGATGACATTTTTATTAGCTAATAATACGAGCATTAATGAATTTCTGCAAGGAAAATGTTAAATTATTTCAACTGAATTTACTGAATTTTTGTCATTCTGATTGAGCAATTGCTCTTATAAAAATTTTAAATGCTTACAAATGTGATTAACCATTAACTAGTAGATTTTTCTTTTTTAAAACTTTTTAAAACTTAAGGCACAAATAAGATTAAAATTACAAAGGCAATATATTGCCACAGTTTTTTCCTAGTGTTTTATTAATATTATTAAAAAAAAAAAACTTCAAGTAGGCAACTGAATGAAGCAACTAAACACATCCCTGAATTAAACACTTCTTGTAATTCTCTTTTCACAGAAAGATACACTTTCAAAACAATGCCGTATAATAAAAAGCATGTTAAAATAAACACGACACAAACCAAACTCATGAAGTATCAGTTACAAAGCACATTTTACTTCTGGAATAAGTACAAAAAACCAATAAACAGCTTTAGAATGTCATGCATTTAGTATTCCAGAAATTAAGAATTTTATGTTACAGTGGAGCTAAAACAACAAGATATCAAACCCATCCCTGTGATGAATTTGTATTCATTTCTTCACTGTTCAAACACAGCCATAGAACTCACACAATAATGGTTTTATAGTTTTGCAAATCACTGAGTGGAAATCATAAGCAAAGTAAATGACAGTATTTCTTTTGTGATCTTTTCAGTATGACATATACAAAGTGTGATGCAGCTATGCAAGATAAATCAGAAACAAGGATGCCACATGAATGGTGCCAAGTCATCTTTTTGTTCAACTACACTCTGGGAACCAATTATTTTTTCTTTCAGTCTTCGTTGAAAAGTTATTACTACCAGATGTTGTTAGTACCAGATTAGCAACAACATTAAAAGTAAAAATATATGTTGCTTTTAAATAAGGGAAACATATTTTGATCATATAAGGACACTATCACCTCTGGCTGAGGGTTATAGTTTGAGTTGCAGAAGTGCTGCTCCTAAGTATCAGCTTACCAAGTCTGGCTTCCAATCTAGACCCTTCATAAATACTTAAAACCATGTCTATATTGGGCTATTTGACAACATTTGAGGAAGTCTATTATGACTGCTGAGATAATGCATTAACTATTAACCTTAAAAAAAGAAAAAAATCAGGTCAGAAGCATTTATGACTAGTTTGCTTCTGAATAAGAATATTGCACTTTAAGTTTAACGTGTCATCTGTTCTAGCTTTTCTGTTCTGGTCCACCTGATAATTTTACTGCAGTGAAACCCATAGTCTTTTTAGACTCCTCTTTTGAGCAGAAATAATAATGCTTCCTTGCTCCATGAGGGTGCTATAAAGTACATACCTCAAAAACACAGTTGGTGACACCATACAGTCAGGTTAATTCTATAGAAACTATCCTCTCTGAAAAAAGCTTTTGTACTTTGAGGTCACATGTTTTATGAAATTTTAAAAAAAGCAGACAACCTTGAAGGCTGCTCACTTAATATTACTGGTTATTAAGTTGGGAATAATTGTTTTTAAACTTCACAAACCATAAAATCACTTCGAGTTGTCTTAGTAATCTTATGTTCCATGACTAGGCAAATAGTATTGCAAATATCTAATACTCCAAACATGCATTTATTTTGCTATATTTGGCTCGCCTCTTTTCATAGAATCATATAATCATATGGGGTTGGAAGGGACTTCTGGAGATCATCTAGTCCAACCTCCCTGTGAGAGCAGGTTTGCCTAGAGCATGTTGCACAGGAATTTCTCCAGGCGTGTTTTGAATATCTCCAGAGAAGGAAACTTCACCACCTCTCTGGGCAGCCTATTCCAGGGCTCCACAACTCTCACAGTGAAGAAGTCCCTCCTCATATTTAGGTGGAACTTCTAATACTCAAGTTTGTGCCCATTTCCTCTTGTCCTCTCACTGGGCACCACTGAGAAAAAGACCAGCCCCGTCCTACTGACACCCTCCCTTTAAGTATTTGTAAACATTGATCAGATCCCCCCTCAGTCTTCTCTTCCCAAGACTAAAAAGACCCAAGTCCCTCAGCCTTTTGTCACAGGAGAGATGCTCCAGGCCCTTAATCATCTTTGTGGCCCTTTGTTGTACCCTCTCCAGCAGTTGCCTGTCCTTCTTGAACTGGGGAGCCCAGAACTGGACACAGTATTCCAGATAAGGCCTCACCAAGGCAGGATGACCTCTCTCAACCTGCTGGCCACGTTCTTCTTGATGCACCCCTACATTTCCTATGACAATAGCTGAAAAACCTCAGACTAACCCAGATGAAAGATACCACCATTTCAATGCAAGTAAATACCAGTAAGTCCAGACATCTTGCTACTTAGTTTCTCATTATTTCTCATGTTTTATTATGAGGAGCTCAGTCCTTGACAAACTGCTCTTGATGAGCCTAGTACATACTTAAACAATTAGAATAAAGGTCACTTAGAAATAGCTCCATTGATGTTGCCGCTATAAACACTGATTAAATCAGCTATACCGACCATTTCTCAAGTCTTTCCACAGGCCTATTTATGCTAACATAGGTTTGCACTTGAGCTCATGCATAGACTTTAGCATCACCAGGTACTGTGTTGATCCCTGAGAAGAGAAGAATGTGCAGAATCTGTGGAGAATCTTTTGCTTATATATAATTTCCATAATCCTAGAATGATAGAATCATTTCAGTTGAGAAAGACCCTTGGGATCATTGAGTCCAACCATTTACCCTAGGCTACAAAAGTTCTCCTCTACACCATATCCTCCAACACCATATCTAAAAGACTCTTAAACATGTCCAGGGATAGTGACTCAACCACCTCCCTGGGCAACCTATTCTAATGTCTGACCACTCTTTCTGTGAAAAATTCTTTCCTAATATTCAGTCTAAACCTATCCTGTTGGAACTTGGATATATACTATTAGGTTGTTGAAATGAAACCAATGTTTATCTGAAAAACACAGAACTAGGATGAACCATGAATTATATAGGCAGCAGAGGACTAACACTATAAGAGTAGCCTGTTGAGACATCCAGAGACAGACACAGACAGCTCCTCCTCCATTAATGAGGAACACGAGCATTTGTAAAGGAGCATAGTGGAAGGGAGACAGTCGGGGCTTCCAGCTGAACTTGCACTTCCCACTGAGTGTACATACTCTCGGCCAAAAAGACAAACACACTGTCAATTAAAAATGGAAGGCTTACTGAGAAACAGCTGCCTCCTACTGCTAAGCAACTCTCAGCAGGGCTCAATGTAGCACATTCACAGACACAAACACAAGTTTGGTTTGTTTGCAATAAGACAGATATGAGCTCTATATCAAAGAAGAAAGCAAGCTACCTCCTAGTCATATCCATAAACCCTACAACCTCATCCACTTGGAAAGAAAAGGAGCAGGGATGTGGTAGGGGTAGTGAAAGTCTTTTATCGGTAAAGGAACAGGAATTACTGTGGCCAATTGCAACTGTACCTTCAAAGAAAAGCATGATTCTCCTAATTAGCAACCCAAAGAGCTATAATACTTCTCCTTCACTAGATGTATCTCCTTTTTCTACTACTGTGCAACACTAACTACCTTTTTACATTGAATTAATCACAAGTGAAGAAGTAGTTGGCATATACCAACAAATCCAAGGCACTGGAGTAAACCCAGGTGAAAAAGAATAGTTTTGCCTTGAAATGCTTGAGAAGAAAGAAATTCCACTTAATGAGAAATCCTAATTGATAGTGATGTCATATGTTTGACACATCACCAGCCTCATAAACAGCTGCTGAGGAACTTTATAGAAAGACATGGATATATTTAGGAGAAGGTGTAACTTCAGTCCATCAAAGCAACGATCTTTTTATTCTCCCGAGGAAAGGTACAGGACAGATCCTGTCTCTTTCACTCGCTAGAATCTCAACTGGGTGTCTCTTGACAGAGTAATCACAGTCCTAGTGGGCACAGGAAGAGACACACATTTTTGGGTAAGGAGACATCTGAGCATGAATAAAGTGTCTTGAAGAGGGTAGGGCAAAGGACTCCAGCATGTGTTTTCCAAGAATGTCAACAGCTGGGGCTCTGTAACATGAGACATGGGGTGGATAGAGAGGAGGAAGGGGAAAAAAAAAGGGGCCGGGGGCAGTGGGAAGTGCATTTCGTGACATAACACAAATAAATACTTTCTTCTATTTGAAGGATTATTTCATCCATCACAAGATAACTTGAGCGGCCAATCTCCATCAGTACTCACAGAACAAGAAAACTATAGCATCATTGTTCTGCCGAGAACAAAGATTTAGTTAAGTAACTAAAAAATAAAGTAAGAGATAAAAAGATTGTGAAAAATAAGAGTGCCTGAGTCTATGCATTAAAGCACATTTTAGTGAATGATACAATGCTACTGCTGGCAATGGGCATTCAGTCATTCACTGATCAATATCAAAGAGTTGTCAGTGTCTTTCAGTCAAACACTTAAAGAGACTGAGAAAAAAAGTTGTTAGCTTTTAGAGCCAAAAGATGCTGATATCACTATGGCAACCAAAGTCATCTTTCATGCATGACACTGAGAAATGTTCCTTACTACCACATGAAGGCTATTGTCACTCCATTAGATCACTGTTCTGGTCTGTATTTGTCAAAAAATAGTCAGATGAACCAGAAGTATGCACCTAAAGAGTACAGTAAGATTTAGAATGACAACAGTGAGCAATAACTACTTACATCAGCACAGTGGCAGGTCATTTCTTAGTTGGAAATGTTAACAAGAAGTCAGTAATTCTACAGTAAATAAAACTGCCCAGTAGCATCAACTAAATCAATGGCAATGCAGCATACCTGACAGCAGCAAACCTTTAAATACAAGAAGTAGGAGTATATAAGGGGGGAGAAGGAAAAAAAAAAAAAGTAATAATCTCTCCAGCCACACTGTATATTGTGGCAATATTTATCACAGGCCTTATGATGACAACCTTTTACTTCCTGTAAATTTTTCCAATAAAATTTTGACAAGAGACAGACTCCTTGAAGTACTGTCTGTGACCTCACACCTTCAAGCAGTAAGGACAATTTCTCCTTCTCTAATACTATTTTTTACCTGACATGTAATGAAATGTTTTACAGACAAAGAACAGTACTTGAGGAGGTCACAAATGGAAGCAGTAAAGACTATCTACTTGCAACAGTATCTATTTGACTCCTGACTTTCAGCATCCTGCAGTTTTATGTATTAGAATCTATCATTACATTAAGGAAAATTATACTGGAAGTATAAGTTAAGAGGGAGAAATATGTTGACTGTGGCAACATGTTCCCTAATATACTGAAACTTCTCCCAAATTTCTAATTTTTTGCCAGCATAAATTTAAAAAAAAAAAAAAAAAACCAAGAAGAAAAGCTCTGACTTGTTTAAGTTATTTGGGTGGGCATACTTGGTGCATCTAAAATGCTTATCTACTAAGACACTGGAAAATATCACTTTGGAAGTAGTACTTATCAACTAGATGCCTCAAAGAGAAATGAGCAACTGGTTTTCAAGATTTCTACATTTCAATTATTTTTGTCCAGGCTATATGTCCTGGTTTGAAGTAAAACAGAACCAACTTTCTGTTCAGTAATTTTACGTCTTAGCTAGGACTCTTCTAACTCTCTGAAACTAACAGCTTATTGTGGAGAAAACAGTTCGCAGAGTGATAAGACCAATGTTGTACTTCATGCCAAGGAATGGTATGCAGAGAAGTTCTTGCCTATACTTTTTGCTGTAACAACCAAGGTCAGCTAATTTTGCTATTTGCCCCCTTATAGGGTTGGAAACAGAAAAGTTGGAAAAAAAGGGGTCCCACCTGTGGGGACGATCAGACAGGACAGGTGGCCCAAATGTGACCAACAGGGGTATTCCATCCTATCTGCCCCATGCTCAGCATAAAAGCTAAAGGACTAAAGGGCCATCTTTCTTCAATTGCCAATGTCCGAAGAGGACCCTGTCTGTTCATTTGCCTTTGATCCTGATCTGTGTTGTCCTGTCTCCAGGTTTGGAATCCAGTTCCCACAGGGAACTTCCCAGTCCAGGGCTTCCCCACTGCCTGCCAGTGATGTCATTCTGGGAGCTTGATACAATTTTGTATATATTGTACTTACTTCATTATTTCCATTTTAACTTTAATATTAATATTTCATTATATTAGTTTAGTTCATTCTAAACTCGTAAGTCTCTTTATCTTTTCCCTTTCTTCTCCTGGAGCAAAAAAAGCATCTGTCCCTGTTATAGGCCAAGGACACTATGATTCACTAATATTATATAACCTACCAGTAGTTTTGAGCCATAAAAACTACATCCTTACATTTATTATATGAGACAAACAACATGCTAGGTAAAATAAGCTGTCACTTCTAACTGCAACCTTGAATAGCTCAAATCTGTTTAAGTATTCAGTACTTCCCCAAGCCATTCCCCCTGCTTCCCCTTAAACAGCGACAGCAAATCTTCTTAGTTCATTTGTCAGATTGAAAAATAAATAAATAAAAAAAAAATTAAAAGTTTAAACCCCAGGCTTCTCAGAGGCTACATTATCACATGCTGCTGCATTAATTAAGGGACGCACTAGAAATGCTTCTCTAGTTCCGGGTGATTTGGAAGCACAAAAGGCCCTACAGGCAGCTTTTCCAACAGTTATCTCACTTTCTCATCATGCCAGTATCTCCTCTGTCACACAAATGCTTCTTTTTCCTCTCTGTAGTGGATTAAAAATTTATCTCTGTTGAACAATGCTACAAGATCATTTAAACTCTCTTCTACTCCCCTCCCCCAGTCACAAAGACAGAAAAACATTTGTTGCTACGGATTTTGGCTGATCACCATCTACTAAACAGAAAATGAACATAAAGTCTGGGATCATACATAAAAAGAAAAAAAAAAAAGCAAGTACATAATGTAGCTGACACTGTAGAATTTTTTTAGAGCTGGAGAAAAAAAAAAGCGGGAGATCAGTATGCAGTGCCAACAGCTGAGACGGAAAAGAGAATATTTGAATACTTTGCTTGAAACTTTCATTGTTATCGAGTTTCCAATCAGAATCTCAAAGTCATGCCTATTTTCTGTAACATTCATATAACGTGAAAAAAAATGAGATTTTGTCCATATATACCTTCAAAAGTAATCAATCAACCTGCTTTTTCACTACTTAATGGATTTTGAGCTATTTCTTAGGAAAAACTTATTTCTTTTTCACAGTAATTTCATCTTCATAACATCCAAAATCTGCATCTTCACTAGCCAAGACTACTTTCATTTGCAAGTGTCTTCATTTGAGAAAGAATCCTACCTATTTTTAAGCTGCTTTTTTTCCTTAAGTTTACACACAGAGAGTTGCTTTATGTGTCTTGGGTAAACATTACTTTACAAGCTTAGAAATTGTACAATGTACCTTTAAAGAAAAAAAAAAGTTCTTTCAGCTACATGAGAAGTCTGTTTTATAAAACAAAATACAGAGCTATAAGACTTGAATGTTTTTTCCTCAGTCATTTTACCAGACAAGAGTTTAAAATCACATTTGGTCTAAGATAAAACAAGCCTTTGCATACTCCTGGCATTTTAGGACTGACATGAAAAAGAAGCCTAGCGTTATTTGCACTTTGCTATAAAGGCACACAGAAGATATACATACCTTTTTTGCTTTCACATCAGGAAATAATACAGTATCCTTTCTTAACTTTGACCCTATCACAAAAGGAAGAGTAGTCTTCTCAGTGACAACCAAGGTACTTAATATCTCATTTGAGATTCTTATTTCCCACTATTTACTTTCTAATAATGATGGCTATGCAAAAGCACTAGGTCAACACTTAATTCCATCAAACAGGAGGTAAACACCTATTCTGAAACTCTCTTTGCTACAACTCCTAAAGGACAGAATCAATATCAATCACTACATCTAGCAGTAAAATATATCTCTAATTAAAAAAAACACATTAACTCCAAAAGATAAATCAAAATTAGGATTAACAAACCAAGCTAAAAATGTAGTTTCCTGTACATGGAAAGATAATCATAGAGTCACCCAGGGTTTAACATGCCCCGAACCCACACACTCCTCAAACCTTGGTTTTTCTCCAGCTACACTATAAGCCAGAATTGCAGAGGCAACAGGCACAAACTTATCTCCCTCTTAAGGTAGACTATTATTAGCACACCAGGACTACTTAACCCGCAATTCCTCTGCACAGGGAGGTACTCTTGACTGCAGTTACATCCAGGGTAGGCTAACGAGCTGAACCTGACAAAGCCGTCAGTGTGAATCAATTAACATCTGCCTCTAGATTTGCAGCACCTGCTAACAGGCTGGACTACTGGAGGAAGCCAGCTATGTATTCAGAAGTATCAGAGTACATTAGAGTTTTAAAGCTAGTCACAGCAGTAGGTGCAGGTGGGGAAGTGGGTTGCGTAGCCCCTCCTGGCAAGTGTGTGGGAATGTATATTATATTCGGTAATAACAGATAATGCTAGAAGAAAAAGGAGCTAAATAATGTGCTGCTTTTTTCATTCAACAGCAGGATAACTGGCACTATTGTTCTCACCTCTCTATGTATAAGATTTGGATGCTCTGTGTAAGATGAACTGTCTTCTGAGGATTTACAAAGCCAGTCAGAGACATTGCACTTCCTCTGTTTTTACAAGTGTATATATGTTAACACAAGTGCTAAAATAGGGGAGTTTCTGTTCAGCTATTGATCAATCTGCTAGGCAGTATCATAAATCAGACAGTTTTGCCAGACTTGTTACCTTTTGGAGCAGGATGAAATGGGCACCTACACAATGGAATAAGCCTACCAAATGTGCCATAGGTTATCATGAAGATCAAGCAATGTACAACCTGACCCTGTATAAATGGAGGGCAGAATTTATTTCTTTCTAAACTTGTTGTATCTCCTTTCTGATAAACACAGCCCTGGATCATTTGACAGATAGATAAGTATTGGCTGCTCATGGCCTCGATGAGCGTACGCTTCACTGGGTTAAAAACTGGTTGGATGGCCAGGCCCAAAGAGTTGTGGTGAATGGAGTTAAATCCAGTTGGCAGCTGGACAGAAGTGGATTTTCCCCAGGGCTCAGTACTGGGGCCAGTTCCCTTATCATCTTTATCAACAGTCTGGATGAGGGGATCAAGAGCATCCTCAGTAAGTTTGTAGATGACACCAAGTTTGGCAGGAGTGTTGATCTGCTTGAAGATAGGAAGGCTCTACAGAGAAATCTGGACAGGCTGGGCCAAGGCCAGTGGTATGAGATTCAACAAGGCCAACTGCCGGGTCATACACTTGAGTCAAACAACCCCATGCAGTTCTACAGGCTTGGGGAAGTGTGGCTGGACAGATGCCTGAAAGAAAAGGACTTGGGTTGTTGCTTGACAGCCAGCTGAATACAAGCTGGCAGCTTGTCCAGGTGGCCAAGAAGGTCAATCGCAACCTGGCTTGCAGGTTGCAGTGTGGCCCCAGGGCTAGGGAAGTGATCGTCCCTGCTGTACTTAGCACCGGTGAGGCTGCACCTCAAATACTGTGTCCAGTTTTGGACCTGTCACTACAAGAAAGACATTTAGGTGCCGGAGCATGTCCAAAGAAGAGCAACAAAGCTGGTGAGGGGTCTAGAGCACAAGTCTCATGAGGAGCGGCTGAAGGAACTGGAGTTAGTTACCCTGGAGAAACAGAAGCTCAGGGGAGACCTTATTGCTGTCTGAAGCTACCTGAAAGGAACTTATAGAGAGGTGAGGGTTGGTCTCTTCTCCTAAATAACAAGTAGTAGGACAAGAGGAAATGGCCTTAAGTTGTGCCAGGGGAGCTTAGATTGGATATTAGGAAACATTTCTTCACTAAAAGAGTTACCAAACTGGAACAGGCTGCTCAGGGAAGTGGTGTAATCACCATCCCTGGAGGTATTTAAAAACATGTAGATGTAGTGCTGAGGGACAGGGTTTAGTGGTAACTTGGTAGTACTAGATTAATGGTTGGACTCGATGATCCTATGGGCCTTTTCCAACGAAAATGATTCTATGATTCTGTTCTATGATAACATATTCTATGTCATTTCCTTCCTTTCTCATTAATTCTTATAAAGGATTTTATTTGTACGATCTTCCCTTCTTCAAAGTTTGTCCTTTATTTTCAAGTTTCCTTTTCCTTTTTTCCCCTCTTTTATGTCCAAGTTTCATGTGGCTGGTGTGCTGATGTGGAGCTATTGATCAATCTAGGGTAATTCTGTCAAGTTTTCCTTCAGCTATCACAGAAGTCTGATCACCTGCTGCCCTCGGGAAGTTTTGTAGTTCCCTATACCCCAAAATTCAGACGTGCTGAAACCATATCTGATAGTTGTAAATTCTGATGCTTGACTCCAAGCAACACTTTTGATAAGATTGCTACTGATACATAGTGAAAGTGAAAATCACTTACAATTTTTGAGCATATTATGCAAAGTCAAATGCTCATATTGAGGTAAATTAATTGGAAACATTAAAGTTTTTTTCCAATTTCCTGTGATCTTTCTTTGTCAATACCATCAGGACTCATAAATCCTTCTGCATGGATAACCTCAGACAGATATATTCCCTCAGAAAAATAGTAAACATCCTTTTGGTATTTTATATATATATATATATATATATTACTATATACACACACACACACACACACATATATATATTTATTTATTTGTGTGTCTGTGTGTGCAATGTGAGAGCTATGTGAACAAATAATATTAATAAAATGAATTCTATTTGTTTAAGAGATTTCTTCCTAATCTCATGCTCACTTGGTGCTGTTTTTTAATTTACAGTCATGCCTACAGTTTTTCTATATCTGAAATATACCTATTAAAAAAAGGCACATAGAATTCAAAGGAAGAAAAATGGCTTAAAGTCATTAAATCAGTCATGGAATATATTTCTGTAACATAAATTTATGAATTTATTAGGAAGGAGAATAATAAAATCTAAGTTAGTTGTGCTTCTTTATCTGGATGTTACATTTTTAAAAGTTTATATAGGATATCACATCCTCAAAGGAAAGACTTACATCGATGGCTATAAGTCACAAAGTTTTTCAAATGTAAGATGAAAATACCAGCTCTCACCTTTAATGATCCTCCATATCAATAGGATGCAGTTTCCTTACTGTGGGAGTTAGAATTTTGCTGCCATATGTACAGATGACACATGGCCTTTTACTGCAAATCATGAAGTGTCCTATCATAGAATCATAGAATGGTTTGGGCTGGAAGGGACCTCAAAGACCATCTAGTTCTGCCCCCCTGTCATGGGCAGTGACACCTCCCACTAGAGCAGGTTGCTCAAAGCCCCATCCACCTTGGTCTTGAAGAATTCCAGGGTTGGGTCATCTACAACTTTTCTGGGTAATTACATGGGAAATGTATGGGGTACTTGTACTCGACATTGTAATATAGGGCCAGCTGCTGCTTATCCTTTACATGGAAACCCAGCAGGGGGATGAATGGAAGTCCTGCACCTGTGTCATGAGAGTGAAGAGAATACCTTGCCTCTGTAGTTGTTTGTAGGATCTACCTATCATCTACTGGACCCAGAAACCTGCACTGCATAAAGGGATGCAACAGTATGCATACTTACTCTACCTTCTTAGACACAGTTTTTAAAGTGATTGTGGTTTTCTGTAATCCTAAAGGAAATGAATGAAATGAATATATAATATGGATGCATTTCATCTAACAAATCTAGGTGTTTCATTCAGAAGAAATGAACCATTTTAATTATTTGGTGAGTCAAACGTATCAGTAATGATTCATATATATGAATCCCCAAAAAATTCAAGTGCTACACTGAAAATAACTTCAGAAAAAACATACACCAAAAACCTTTTTTAAAGAAGATAAAATTATCCATATTTTTAAAAATAGATTTAATGATAATGTTTAAAAGTAACTTTTATTTTCATTAAATTTAAACCATGCATTTGAAATTCTACCTATTACTTTTATTTAAGACAGAAATCCAGCTGTCATGTAAATGTTCACCTGCAGGCACACACAACAGAAAGGTGAGCTTTTGACAATGGTTTGTGTTTTTTCATTTACATTTTGACATCATCTGTATGGAAAGAAAAATAGTTGCTAGATCTATATGCACAAGAAAACAAGGCTAGGAGAAAACTATGCCAACAACTATAAACAAAACATGTAAAAAAATGATACTATCGTGATGTTTTGGGTGGAAGGTTGCCAGTTTCTCTCAAATTCTTGCTACCATTTCTTTAATTAATTCTCTTCTTTCATTCAAGTTTTCAACAAAACCTCTTTTTTTTTTTTTTTATACCACTGATAGCTACCTTTGGGAGTGTCTTCACATGTCAGATTATGTCGGTCATGAAGTTGAAAGGGTTATATGTGCCTTGGAATGTATACCCTTGGTCAGCTACTGTCATATGTATGTTCCTTTTTTCACATTAGTACTGCTACTATACCACCAGAGAGCAAATATAAATTTTGAGTAAATCACATTAGACATCATGCTAGGTTTGTGCACTAGAGAAAAGCTTTGGCATGCATGAAGGGTTTCATCCAAAGCTTACTGAAGTCAAAGGTATCTTTGTTCTAACTAATGGGCATTGGATGTAGTGTGGTTGAAACACACAAATCTCTCAGACCAGCCATATTTGCTACTTTTTTACAGAAAAGAGGAGTGATTCCAGACCTACACTGCTTAACATCACTAACATTTGGTTAAGTACCTTTGTTCCCTAAATACAATTTCTCTTTTCAAACCTATTCCAGTATTTTTTTATTCTAAGTGGATTTCTGAATTCTTTCCAGACCTTTATAAATATACAGTTATTTCTCCATTCTGTGTCATTTTTGATGTCTCAATGACACATGAAAAACATAAGTTTTAATTTCAGTTCTGAAGACCTCATTATATTCAAGAGTTTTGGTTCTGTGTCAGATGTTTATCACATGCTCTAGGCTGTGCATTCCTTCCAGGGTTTCTCTCATGTGACTTATAATGTGTTAATAAAAAAGGACTGAAATAAATAATGTCTGCCTGTATCTTACATTAATCTTCTCAGGAGTGCCTTAGCACAAAAAAGGATCCTTGATCTCTCATCAACCATGGTTTGGGACATGTTAGAGTTACTGTCCTTTCTATGCAGTCTACACACCTGTTTTTCTCCTCTGAAAATTAGGTTTTTGAAACAAATGTCAGAACTGAGCACTACACAGGTCTTGGAAGCATATCCTTGTATCCAAGCATTTGACGTAGTTAACAGATATGGTAGAATAAACATGATTTTTAATCATTTTTAAAATTCATGCTTCAGTGCCGATTATAAGTACTAGTGATTGCAGCGCTTTGTGTATTGGTATTAAGGGCCAAGTTCTACAATCACCTCTGTTCTTCCTCTGCACGGCAGAAAGGTTTTACTGCAGTGGAACAAAAAGCATCCCCTTTGTGCACAGGAAGGCTGTTAGGTTGCAAGGCTATATTAGGCTAGTCTTCCTTCATACCAAAATCAGCTGAGGTCAAGAAGGGAGGAAAAGAGCTACTAACAAGATCATTGCAGCTTCTTGGTTTTGTGTCATGTAGAAGCATTAGTTTTGAGTCTGAGTTTGCTTATTACTAGTGGGTTTGTTGCCCTCCCTCCCTGCAGGCGTTGCAGTCCCCTATACAACCCTTGATTGCTCAGAAGAATCTACTCTTTGGCTGCAAATGCTTAAAGGCTTTGATATCAAGCCAGCCAAGAAAACTAATGCCTAACCGAATCAATCGTTCAGCTGCAAAATGAAAAGCATACTAGATTAGAATGGAAAATAAGAGTAGAGGTGACTTTAGAGCTATGCTTTTTTGCCCCTGCTGTTGTCATTGGAAAAACTGTAATTTCCTTTTATGTTCTCCAGTGACAACACATGATTTATGGCCAATTTTTTTAAAGTGTATTTATAGTTGTGCTCATGAAAGGTGCCACACTGACAGCTCACTAGGCTCCACTATTCTATTAAAATACAGTTAGAAGCAATGGTATGAGCCCTTTTTTTTATTCCTTTTTTTTTTTTTTTTTTTTCTTTTTGCTTGTTTCCCCACTCTCAGCTGCAATACCTGTTCAGGGCTGCACAATGGCTTCTCATTCTAGGCTTCATAAATCAATGGATTTTCAGGAAGTGACTATCATCATAATCCTGATGTCACTGCAAGTTTTCTGTGCATGCATATTCATGCTTTATTGTATAACTATATCATTAACAGGATAGAGGCAATGGTCTCTCATGGAAGAAATACGTGAAATAGTTAAATTCTGCAGCATTTACCACTATTATTGGAGTAGTATTTCTGTGTTCCAAATACTGCTAGTGGACGATATGTTCAAATATTAGTGCTTAAAACTAGGAACAAGAATGTGTCTCTAACAAGTGTTTTCCACTCTGTCTCCTATAGTTGTGTGATTTCTCAACTCTGTAATATCTCTGTCTGTGCATTTGGTAATGTGGATATCAAAGGAGAA
Organism: Scolopax mira; assembly: GCA_004320125.1. Lineage (NCBI taxonomy): Eukaryota > Metazoa > Chordata > Aves > Charadriiformes > Scolopacidae > Scolopax > Scolopax mira. The sequence goes on along the minus strand of BJBW01000101.1, from coordinate 93,173 downwards.
AACTCCATTCAAAGAAATTCCTTCCATAATTTTGAAGCTATGGACACCAAAATATTTCTGCTGCACCAACCATAGAAAATTCTAGTATTTTCCTTTCTTTAAATACTAGAAGATAATTCTTTAAATACGAAAATCCTTTTTTTTTAAATTATAGAAATAAACCAGACAGCCTGATTGGTATTGCTATACCATTAGCAAAAAACCATAAAACTTTTGAAAATATGTAACACTAAAATCAGATGAGTCTAGAGAAAAGAGGAAGAAATATCATGGGTTTAGAACTTATTTGAATGCATTTCAAGCATAAAATCCTACAAGTTTGATATGCTATACATGCCTCTCCAATATAGAGACAATAGAGTTCTATTTGTGATTACTCCACTTCAGCCATGTGAAACACAGAGTTAAGTGGCACAGTTTTCAGAAAAATGAATTCATGTGAGGTGTTTTATAAATAATGAACATTGATATGACTCATGAATGCTAATTTATGTGTGAGAAGAGTGAAGATGTGAATAACAGATATATCCTACACTTTCTTTTAGAAAGCATCCTTCTCATACAGTTTACCCCAACCAGACTCTACCCTGAAAAAAAGAACAAGAAAAACAGTGTGATAGAATTTATATGACATCATAAACAAAAAAAAAAGTGCAAATTGATGTTTAGAAGTAAATTTTAAAAGATCAAACCTACAGCGATTATAATAACTAAGATGGCATTTTTTCTGTCCTGTATAAAAATACACATTTAACAGTCCTAGATAGTATTCTGTGAATCATGGGCTGCCCCCCAAAACCTGCATTTATAAACATGATTTCTGATAGCCACAGTGCAAGTTGTTATAAAGGCCTGAGGAGCCTTTACCTCTGGCAGAGCACACAGTGAAATACACAGATTATTTTACCTTCTGCTTCTGTAAGAACAGAAGGGATAGATAAACTGTGCCTGAAGGAACTTGGCTCAGATTAAACAACATGTGGATATCATAGCTGTTAAATGAACTATTTCCAAAGTTTTTGTATAATATACTATCCTGAAGACATTTATGAAACATTCTGTATCAAAAGTGGTGTACTTAATGAAAGTACTGGAGGAGCTTAAAGTCACAGGTAATCAATCGAGAAAGATGGAGAGCAATTGTATAAAAAGTGTATTTATGTACTTAGCTGACTTTTACTATTAATTATAATAATTAACAAGAAGGGTATCTTTGCAGCTTTTGTGAGGAATGAGAAAAAGTGGTTTTAGTCACCACTTTCTTCACTAAAGATGGCTACGGTTTTGTCTATAGGGAATTAAATGTCAGCAACACATTAAGAAAATTGTGTAACAATTACTTGGAAAATAATATATTTACAACTTTCTTGAAAAGAAGCTTAAAAAGTACAACAAAGCAGGAATAAGTCTAGTGATACAAAGATCATGTGTGTATCACTGAAATTCACATCCAGAGAAGAAACAACTTAATTGAAACATGTTCTTCTATTGAATGCTGCTTCTGGTCTTACTTATATTGTTAATTTAGCAGAATTCAGCTCAGTAACACTTAAATAACAAAGGTTAAGAAGTCAAAACCCTTTCCCCTTTTGGTGCTAGCATATGATCTGACCTGAAGGGAACTAGGTCCCTCTAATTAATTGTAAGTGAAAATAAGATTTGCAGTAAGATTAGAGGCAGGGATCACAATATATCAGAAATGTATAGGTTGGCATACAAAGGCTGATATGGTTTGCATGGTACTAGCCACTCAGCTACATACATGCTGTCTCAGGGGATATCACTGTAGATGTTGATTTGGTGGAAAGCTGTAGGAACTCTTGGGGTCTGTCTGGCTTTTGATTATCACCGGAAAGACCAAACAAAAGCAGGAAAGAGTTAACATATGTGCAGCTGCCAAAACAAATTACTCTTAAAACTATGTGTTACAGCTGACTCCCAGTTACAGCCTATCCTATAGAAGATAGAAGACTTATGGTGCATTAGACACTGGGGAAAGAATCAGATGGAAAACTCTGTGTTTCTCTGGGTTTAAGAGAAAAATTCAGTGTTGAATGTGACATACTAAAGCTTATAGAAGGAATAATGTGCTACCTACGTTTTAGTGGTTTTGGTCATTATAGTTAATTGTTTGGCTCATCTGGCCCATCATAAAGAAATGGAGAGCAAGTCACTCAAACAAATCTATTACTGCACAATCATTTTGTCCCCACAATAACACCTGAAATTGAAAGTCTCACATGAAGCCATAAGGGCAAAAATAATGTTAGCAAAAAATGCTGAAAGAAGCAAGCAGTCTGATAGCTATCAGCCCTTCACTAAAGCTATCATTTCTGATTATGGATTCAGGTAGTGATCCTACTGGCTGATTCACAAATAATTCCTTGTCCACATGAAAAATAAATACATCTTGCTTATATAGCACTTCACGATATTAAAAGTCTCAAAAATATTTAGCCTATGTTTCATCAGAGGTTACTTATTAAAAATTCAATAGGATTTATTATTTTCTAAACACCATAGCAAATAGTGAGATAACATTTCAGTGTTTGAAACAAAATAATTTATTAAATTCAATCTAATTGTCAATAACATTGTTAGGATCTTTCAAAAACTTGCTCTTTTATTTTGAACTCAAGAGGGAAGACTGCAGCTGCAAACTGAAGGCCTGACTCACATCATGCAATTAAGAACAGTGTGATTTGCAGCTATCAGTACGTACTACACTGTCACACGGTCAAAAGACCATTCAAACACTTCAACTATCCAAACAATGACACTGCTGATGAATACTGGAGTCAAATTCTGTCCCTTATTTAATCTTTCCATAAAGTTCTATGCAATTAAACTAGACGAAGAACTAAAAAGAATTCTACAGACTTTCATGATTGCCTTTTAATCCACCTTCATTATGTCTTTTTTCATGAGGCACCTGTGTTCAAACTTACAATTAACAGCAAAATTATAAGGATCACAAACACAGCCAAAGAAAAGGGAGTTAAAAAAATAACCTGGAAAAATAAGATGTGGGTAGGCCATGGTCAATAAGGTAGTGCCAATAACTGTATTTCCATTTTATACAAAAAGAAACATAACTGGTCTACAGTCAAGTAGCTCAGCAATCTGCATGAAGAATTTATATTAAATCAGTTCTCATTTCAAGGTCGTAATGTCACTGTTAGTAGTACAAACTAGCACTGTATTTTCTTGAAATGAAATCTAGAAGAAGGAGGCCCAAAAAGGCAAGCTGGCATGAGTGTATTATAAATCGTCCACAACATGAAAGAATTTGAAAATTACTACCATCGATGATTTCTTAGAATAGTTCAGCAACAACAAAATCTTAGTGAAGGCTTTTTGTGCAGATGTTCCTGGTGTTAGGAGGCTATGCTAATCTCTGACATAATTTATATGTAACTGATCAGAATTCCCAGAGATTCAAAGATTAAAAAGACCAGAATGCAGTATTAGGATCATCCTAATCCAATCTTTTGTGTGATAGAGAAAGTAGAACTGCTCTGAATTTGTATGTTCTAAATCACATTTCTTTGTCACAAATTATACCTCTAAATATAAAGAGAATGTGGCTGGAGGACTCGGGCGCTTGTGAAATGAAAGACACTTGAGAAAATGGTGTCAAGATAGCAAAATCTTCATTAGTCTTTCTTGCAGTAGAAGATGAAAGCATCATGTTGTTTCAACTCAGAAAGACCAGTCTTTTTCTTAGCAAGTAAGATATGGTCTTCACGCAACCAGGTAAACTCTTCTCTGGTAACTGAATTTTTATTTTTAGGTTGTTCAGGAATTTATATTGGTCACTGTTGAAAATTGACCAGTTAGAAAAACATGGAAGTGATTTTACTTCTTTTGACTATACCTAATACCTCATTCTGTAACTTTTAGAGAAAGGCTTAAGGATCCTGTGGAAGAATTACTGCAGTCTTTGCTGAGAACACCTAAGATGTTGCAATCCTGTGTCAAACTGATTGCTTCTGCTAAGGGAATATATCTCTCTTTGTCCAATATTAACAAGTAATTTGAATTTCTATTGTTTTTCACTCTCATCTATTCATTTTCCATTGTTTGAACATTTACATATTACAGACAAACCTTTCTGCCCTAATTTGTATATTTAAAATATAGAGACAGTACTCGTTTTTATTCCTCATTTCAAGTCAAGAGCACTTGATGAGCCTGATTTGATTTGTATGGTTTTATCGGTTAGAGTAATCAGTATGAGTAGTCTCAGTGAGTTATCAGTGAGTTATTAGATCATGTATTCTTTTTTTCTGTTCTGGAGTACAATTTCTGTATGTTAGGTCTGCAGGCTTGGGACGGCATTTGTGCTTTTTTGTCAAAAAGCACATTGATTGTGCATCATGCTCATTGGTTTCTGAATTTTATGTTTTCTACACTACAGAAAAGACTGTATAATTTTATATTTCAGGGAAAGATCTTATCTACATGAAGAGTTGGACCAGTCTAAAGGTGACACTTTCAGAAAATATTTGTCATTGCCAACAGATTTAGCAAATAAGTTTTTGACTGGTGAAACTAATTTCTTCAGAAAACCAAGCTTGTTGGTAGTTTCTGCCATCACTTATACTCATTTTGGTTTATCTAGTCATAAAAATTAGATTAATGAATCCATATGGTTATTAATGCATAGCAGCCATTCCTGAATAATATCTTATGTTGATACTTGTTCTGAAATAAGTCCCACACATGGATTTAATGTAATTCAGCTGTATTAAATTGAGTTGTAGGATGAAGTTCCCATTCTAAGCAGAATAGTTCATTAAGAATTACTAATCTTATCTTACTTCTAGATAAAAAATAATAATCTTTCAAATGATCATAAAATCCCTGAGGAAACCTGGTAAAATGGATCAGGATTAATTTTCTAAATGCACAGATAAGAGTACAAATATACCCTCCAACAAGTCTTAAAGTAAGAAGAAACATAAATATTTAATGAGAATATCATACAGTTAAGATTTTAAAATAAATATATAATGATTATATTTCTTTTTTTTCCCTTTTAATTATGTAGCAAAATATTCTAACTGTTCAACAATGTGATGCATCATATATTTAACAATTGACTTAAATTTCTAGGAAAATATGTGACTTGAAAAAAGCAATTTTTTAAAAGAAGAAAACAAAAAATGTGGTAGTTCAGTTGTCTACTGTGGACCAACTGGAAAATTTAGACTTAGAGATAGGTTAGCAAAACTATTAAATCAAAAGATGATTGCTGATATGGAAACAAAAGTTAATGATCAAAGGTTCTTTTCTTTAGGCTAATATGAATATATACAAGAAGGACAAAGGTACAGTGATCTTTTATATTAAATATGAGTAATATGATAGAAAGTGTTCCAAATTTGACTGATATCTCACAGCCATTGAGAATACTATATAGTTCCTACATTTTTTCCCAATAGGAAGAAATGTTAATACTATCTTTAAAATCTGTAATATCTGCAGCACCTCTTTTAATTTGGGAAAGAGAACCAAGAACCCAATTATTTACAACAGAAACAAAATAATTAAATTGTCTTCCTTATTAAGAATAAAAGATGTCTTGCAGTCTTCAGTTGTAAAAGGCTCTCTATTAATGATACGTCCTATGGTTATTTAGTTTCTCTAATGTAAAAAAAAAAACAAACCACAAGCTCCATATAGTGGAGCTGTTGACAAATTAGTTATCATCACAGCAAAGGCCCAAAAGCAATGTGGTACAGAAGCAATGACTTATTTACAAAGACATTAAAGAACTAAATTAAGAGGAAAAATTTAAGGACTGTAATGCAAATTGAAATTACTACTTGAATAAGACATTCTAAGGGTGCAGTCTATTTTGGGTTCAGATTTTGATACTTAGAATGAGAAATCAGATATTGACAAAATTGGAAAAAAGAGAAGGGCTTTTATATAAAACACATGTTGTATGGACTTACTTAAAGACACACAGACTGATTACAGAGCTACTAAATAGGTTGAAGTGGATATTTTGGGGTTTTTTTTGTTTGTTTGTTTTTGTTTGTTTGTTTTTTTTTAAGTTCTGCAGCTCTGCAATGATAAAAGAAATAAGGATGTAAACAATACCCTAGGGTAGATCAATCATGGAATCAAATCACAGAATTATCAGAGTTGGCAGGGACGTCTAGAGATCATCTAGTCCAACTCCCTGCTAAAGCAGGATTGCCTAGAGCATGTCATTCAGGACTGCATCCAGGCAGGTCTTGAAGATCTCCAAAGAAGAAGACTCCATAATCTCCCTGGGCAGTCTGTTCCAGTGCTCTGTCACCCTTACCATAAAGAAGCAGGAGAAGAGGTTAATTTCGGAGATCACAGGAGCCTGGCCAATATGGAGTTTGGCATATTAGCAAATATAGCCCTACCAAGATTTAGTTGCTATGTGTATTAGTGTGAAGCTGCTGCCTATGAACATGCCTAAGGCCTTTTTGACCCTGCAGCTCCCTTCAGAGCCCCCTGTATCAGCAAGTCTCAAGAGTTTGCAACCTACTGCATAAGATTCTTTTATGAAAGGTGGGTGTTTTAATATAGGTGGTGTATCCCTACAGCACAGGATTCTACTGTATTAGTAAATACTTTTCTTTGGAGATATCAGTCAAACACAGCACTAAAAAGGGAAAACATCTTCTTAATGTTCCCTGGAGGTAAAAAAATAAGCTGGGAAATTTCCATGCTTAAATAGATGCCACTGGACTACAGCTCCTGCTTTCATGGGACACATTTTTTCTCAGAACTTGCTCTTTGTTCTCTGCAATAGGGTGACATTGCTAATAATGGTAAAGACTTAGCAAACATCAGCACATCTCAGGTCATGAACAATACAGGAAATGCTTGTGCTAGCTCTCACCTCAGCTGGTGACATCTCTTTATTTGTGGGGACCCAGACAGAAATGTTACCTTGTGTCCTAGGGCCTAGGGCAGAATAGAACCTTTGGGTCAGTGTTACACATGTACTAAATAGGTTCACCTCCCAACAGGACTTATTTCGAGCACATCATTACTATATTTAACACAGTTATCCTGCTTTTTGTTCCAGAGCTAGCCTGGCTGCTCCTAGATGTCAGCCAACCTCTTGTCAATTCACATACAGCCCTACCAATTTTGGAGGGGCCAAGATTTCACCCAGGTTGACAATGAAACACAGACCATTGCACTAAGTATTTGCATTGGTACTCTGACTGTCAGCAAAAAAGTACCTACAGAGGACTTGAATCCAGTTTGCATGGGGCATCAAATACTGAAGCATTCATAACAAGAAATGATTATGCAACTGTTGCCAAGTCATCTGAGTGATAGCGACACTTGTAAGTGCTTACATGTGTAAAATGCTTACATAAATAAAATAATCTAATTGTTATTGATCTGATAATATACAAGTATGAATGCAGCTCTGAAATAATTTATTATAATACAAATAGGATTTACAAATTTGCTGACATGGAAATTGTGCCATTTCTTTGTATATCTTTATTCCAGCGGTTTCAAAGAGCTCTTTTATTTTACCTCTCTTCTACTGCCTCATTTTTTTCCCAGAAACTTTCTAATTTTTCATCTTTTTCCATTCCTCTTTCCTTCTCTATTCTGCTTTTTGTGGGTTTTGTCGTTTTGTTTTTTTCAGCATATGTTTCATCCAAGGCCATTTGATTTTCCTTTTATCAAATCCTTTCCTCTGCCACTGCCAGCCCATTCACTCATCTATTGATGAGACACAGAATAAACAATTATAGAGATGGGTTGGGAGGGTAAAGAAGCAGCAGGGAAAAGAGCATGTGCTGAACAGGCAGACAGAAAGAGGGACACCAAAGGGAAGTAATTTTATGTGTCTGGGAGTACTCAGAGGGACTGTAACTTGGGCTTTTAATGGGAAAGTTCTGCCTCCTCCTCAGCCATCTGCTGTTCTAAAATCTGTATGTTTCTCTCATTTAAATCAGAATTTTCCACATTTAATAGTGGAATAACAATATTGATCAAAATTTAGTTGAAGCTATCAGTGGAAGTGTCAATTTTTGTGGGACTCTCTGCAATGAAAGCTTTTAGACAAAAATTCCTCAGCAGCTTGACTGCAAATGGACAAGTTGTTGCACTTCATGACTGATAAAGAACGTAGCGAATTATTTAGGAAAAGGGATGGAGGACAAAAAGGTTAATAACAGACTTTCTTTCGAAGATGAACTATGAATTAATGGATTCAGTTCAGATACTGTTGGTCATGGTCCAATGGTAATTCATTTATTAAGACAGTTATCTCATCATCAGCTTTAAACATGAGAAGATCAGGAGATGGCTTCTTTAAATTAAAAATTGGGAGCATTGCATTAAGTTTAAATTATTGTTTAAAGGCATAATAAACTTAATAAAAGTATGACAGGAGACATTGCAATTTATGCAAATGCAGACTATTGCAAACAAAGACCATAGCATGCTTTCTGATGCTTTCATTTTTTGCATTCTGCATTAGTTACAGAAGCCATTTTTACATCATGTTGTTCAAGAAGCCTAATCATAGAGAGGAGAAAGGACAGCAGTCTGTCAGCAGCAGATATCAAAACCAGAACAAAACCCAAATAGCAGCTTTGTGCTATATTTAGCTTTATTAGGTTAGCATGTTGAATGTGGATGTCTGTATTCAGACTACTACTCACAGTAAGTTTCCCATCCATGTCACTATTTTACTGTATTGTGGTAAAATAAAGAGAGAGATAAAACAAACAAACAAACAAACATAAAAAAAAACAAAAAACAAGAAACCGAACAAAAATGTCAGAGAGAAAAGAGGACACAATCCATAAAAGAGACTGTGTGTCAAAGGCAAACATGACAATTTTCTGAAATTTACAAAGCAAAGAAAACGTATCTAGTGAAAAATCTGCTCACAGCTTCTTTAACATTTTAATCTTTTTTTCTGTCTTTTATTTGCCTGGGTGGCCATAAGAAGTACTCCCTTTTCCCAATAACTCACTGCCACTGACAAGATATCCCCCAGTGCTGCCAGCCATGGCCTTGCCCTTACTCCTAGCAATATTTTTTTTTTGTAGCATGGAAGTCTTGGGGAAGATGGACGTATGCTGTTTCAAGGGCAGTTCCTGATGAGAGGTTATTTCCACTGCTGATCCCTCCTCCTCCCAGGAAGGGGGATCGTTTGCAGAGAGGAGAAACACATGCAAGGGGCCGGGCTCCTTGCCTCAGCTGCTGCTTTTGAGCCTCTACACAAACTCCAGCTGGGCCAGCTGACACTTTCACCAAGACATGAATTTGGCAGAAACGCTAATATTTCTTTGATTCTGTAATTAAAGTGCAGGTGCTAATGATTACACAGGAAATTCAGCTTTTAAAAAAATCTTCATAAAAGGTTTTGTAAATTAAATAAGACTCTGTCAGTTGGAGTTCTGTAATTTGGTTTGCAGGTCTAATTGCAGTAGTGTATCAGGTTTGCTGTCTTGGGGAAGCAGGGAAAGGCTGTTGTGCCCTGGAGACTGGCAGGTCCTCATGGGCTGGGACCTCCCCATGGTGGGGCTCAGGGCAGGCCAGGGTAACTCCCAGTACCCCGGCCAGGAGTGGGGCATCTTGGGGTCACTGGGGCAGCCCCAGCCCTGGACATGAAGAACCAGTCTAGAATATAGGCTCAGCTTGCTGGGGCCCAGCATCAAGAAGAGCTGAACTGTAAGGAGCTGGAGACTGACCCTGTTGTGTCACTGGGGCTGGGGCTGGTGGATCTAGGAAGAACAAAATTGTGTCCTGGGCTGTGGGCAGTGTGGAGTGAGGCCTAGGGTGGATGGACAGGGACAGGGCTGACAGTGCCCTCAGGCCTCTGAACAAAGGAGGCAAGAAATTCCAAAAATACAGTTGAAGGTAGAAAGTGACAATCTGCTGAAGGTGCCTTCCTCTTCCACCTGCTAGTTCTTTTCCCATGCCACTACACCTTATAAGGAGGCAAAAATCTGCTTGTCTTCCTCTGGCACTGAGTGCCACAGTAGAACTACATTTCTCCTGGTGATGGCAGTCTAGTCCTTGTATCTTAGCTATTATTTGGGTAGGATGGCACAGTTTCCTTAGAGAAGAAAAGTGTAAAAAGAATAGCAGCAATTAGGGGAGTGTAAGTCAGTGGCAGCTGGGCACAGTGGGGCAGGGGGGCAAGGCAGCATTTCTGTAGTGAGAGGCTGAATGTCAACAGAGGCTGCAAATAATAAAGATGTCACCAAGAGTGATTTTGCCCAAGAAAACTTTATAGGGAACTTTCATAATACAAGCTGATAGGTAATTTACTAATGATATCTTTCAAGTACACTAACGGGCCACAAGTTTTACTTCATTCTTGTCACAATGACGGTGTCAGTGACAGGATTTTGGTAACCATATTTTTCTATATTTTACTTTGGAGTTATGGATGCATAATTTCTTTTCTTAACTGCCATTAAACTGAGCTACCCTGCTCTGACAACAGTTTTTCAGTACTCAATCCATGTAAAATTATCAGCAGCAAGAAACATATTTGAATTGTCAAAACCCCTGAAAACCAGATGAGTTAAATTTTTTTTCTTACGAAGTTTTGCAAAGCACTTTTCAATAAGCCATGCTTGAGGTATTTCCTTAAAATACTAGAAGCAGAGTTAATCTGCTACATTTTAAGTACCACATTAATCTTGAAACCTATGCATTACCTAATACTTAAACACTGTAGTTTAATATTCAATTCAATTGATATAAAACTATGACTCTCCCCAAAAAATGTATGTATATCAATATTTATTCTCTTTTGAAAACTAAAACTTTCTTAATTATCTGCTATGATTTATACAGAATACTGTAATCAACAGAACTGACTTAAATAAGAAACTCATCAATTGACAGATCTACAAAACGTGCCTAGAGCTTGTGATAAACATTTAGAGTCAAGATCTGATTTGCCTCTTGGGGAAAATGCACAAGCAATAAAACTAGATTCAAAGGTAAGTTGTTAAAATAACCTAATGCAGTAACCAAATTCTATACATGCTAAAAGAAATGTATGAGTTTGAAGGTACACTTACAGATATTAAAGTTGCAACTGTTTATTCTGCTCTCAGTAACTAGGAACTTCAGTCAAAAAATAAATCAATGAAAACAAAGCTGTTTAGACATTCCTAAAGCAGAACTGTAAACACATGTAAATATAGGTCATTTATAGCTTTCTAAGCAGGTTGCTAAGCAGAAAGGGGTACATCACTATCGATCTGAGTTGTATATGAAAGTGTGATAACCTTGTGTGTAAAAGACCTCAGGAATTCTTCACATACGGCAAAAATGTATTTCAGTACAGAAATTAGTGGCAATACCCTGTCTACCTAGATGTAGCACTAATTGTGTCTTAATAGATTTTAAAAGGCCACGAAAAAACAAAGGGTTGCCCCAATCGTGATTTTTCACTTTGATGTTAGAAATAGGAATGACCTAATGTAAGCAATGACATTAGAGTCATCTGTAAACAAATTTGGAATTCTGTTTCAGCTGCTGAAACATAGGTGTTTAAGAATATCTTGGACAATGGGGGGAATCTGCTTTAGTATTCATCCCAAATCCTGTTTCACAAGAGTGTTTTTCCTTTTATTAGGAAATGTACCTTGTAAAACAAATCTGATGTTGTACCTCTGATTCTTGCAAAAAGAATAATATCTCAAGGTGCAGTAAGCATTTAGGTTTAAATAACTGAACGATGGCCCAGTTGTCATCTCCTAACTGAATAAATCAAAACCAATATGTCCTGATTTATCTTAACCAAGAGCAAATATCAAAATAACCTTAAAAATACCTTTTTTTTTCTGTACGGACTATAAAGATACGAATACAAATTCTTTGCAGAACTAAAGAGTTAAATCCCATCCCAGTTAATGACATAAATTTCCCCCCAGACAGCCAGCAAAGTGTTTTTCTCTTTAATGTGATGCCCTGTATCATCTATTCAACAGCAGCCTTCACCAAGATTGAAATTTTATGGGAAAAAATGCAAAACATTTACCCATACTTCACTCAGCAAACTAACAGCAAAACAAACAGATTCAAACACTCCAGCTCTCCTCCCCTTTTACTATCCTTTTTCAAGAAACCAGAAATACTTGTCTAAATAGAGATCCCCATGAAGGATGTGGTAGACTCTGACTATTTTGCAATATGCAGAGAGACCTATCAATGTTTGGTCATTCTGATCAAGTTGTGGCTTGGAGACACACCCTATATCAGGAGAGCAGACATTACCAGCATAGGCTCTCTGACATGGAGGAAATCACAACACCTGACATCCGCAACTGTCAGTGTTTGTACCCATGCCAGCTCCTGCACAGTGCCAGAGTCACAGCACAGTGCCCCAGCATCATCAGATCCCACACATCAAGGCCAGTAGGTTTGAGGCACGTTGCCTGTACCAAGGTCGAGGGCCTTGAGGTGGGAGTCAGACAGGATTTGACATCTAGCGCTGGGTGAGACACTGGAACAGGTTGCCCAGAGAAGCTGTGGAGCCCCATCCCTGGAAGTGTTCAAGACCAGGCTGGATGGGACTTTAAGAAACCTGGTCTGGTGGGAGGTGTCCCTGCTCATGGCACAGGGGTTGTAACAACCTGATCTTTAAGGTCCCTTCCAACTCTAACCATTCTACGATCTATGATCTTATAGCTGAAGTGGCAATGAAATCAAAGAAAACTGCAGTTATTATCACATGCACTGAAACAGAGTTTTTTAGTGTCAGACACACATTCATAATATGGCTTTTTAGCATCTTAATGCTTTCAGATATCAATCTTTTAAAATGTGTTTTTTATTCCAAAGAATAACTGAGATACTGAAACAAGGAAATAATAAAACATGCAAGCACCCAGATTTCCTTTTTTATTTTTAATTTAAATGGCAGATCAAATTTTTAGGATGAATGGTAACAATTTTTTGAAAACAGCTCTCTAGTTCAAATGTAATTTTTTTACATTTGCTGAGACACTTGGTTCCCTTGCTACTGCATCTTAACTGTATACCCAAACAGATTAACATCATGGCAGGATAGCATGTCATGTAATGACTTTAATAACATTTATTCATAAGATTGTTACTCCTTCCAGCTTCTGCCTCAGGATGTACTAGAACACCATGTAGTTCATTAGCAGACACACTGAGAAGTCAATGAGGCAGATACAATGTGTAGATTAAAAAAACAACATTAAGTTTAACTCTTCTGTAACCATTTAAAACCCATTTATAAGCTTATTTAATTCTAAATAATGGTGCATATTCTTTCAAATTGTATGTAATTAGGAACAATGAAATATAAACAAATTCTGTATCATATGAGGTAATTCAGGGACTGGAATATTTAGCAAAGAAGAAAAACCAACAACAATCAAATACAAAGAAGAAAAAAAGAAAAAAATGAGGTCACCTTCCATAGAAAAGTTCTTAAAATGTTTCCTAAGATTTTGTATAAATATTAATGTAAAAATGTACAGATAAATAGTTATCCAGAATAATTACACCACATTTTTTAAGAAGTTATTTTATATATTTTAGATTCTCTTTATATATTATGTGTATGTTTTCTTAAAAGGTAATATGGGTAGCAAAAGTGCAAAGAAAAGAAAAGGGGGGAAAAAAAAAAAGAAAATCAAGGGGGATTGTATTCTCTACTTCAGCCATAAATAGATATGTATTTATTTATAAGAATGTCCTTCTTTTGTGTAAGGAAATTAAAATTGCAGTTTACAAGCATAAACAATCTGTCCCATGCATACCTATATGTGGTATGTATATATACACACGCACAATCCTTATGCACACATTACAATAAAAATTTAATTTACTGATTAATGTATTTTTCAAACTAAGGAGCAAGGAACTATCCCTAAGGAAAGGGCCCAATTTAGATGAACATTTGGCTACATCTTCATGACAAAACTCTCAGAGGGTAAAGCCATCATTCTATATGAGTATATTTACCTAATCAAGAGATTTTTTTGACAAGGAGATATGGAAGAGAACCTTTCTTACATTTACAAAAACACTGTTCAGTTTTCACATCTTGGGAAAATTGGCCTTCCTGTCTAATCAGTTTTTGGGGAATTAAATCAGAAACAAAATCAAACAAAACTCCACACTTTTTGTCAAGACAGTTCCTTCCTCTAGCATGAAACAAATTAATTGCCCAGGTTTTAAATGATCATTGAACCATGTTTTCTGTTTCATAAGAAACCTCTTTCTGTGGCATGTCAGACAATTTTTCATAGAATTCTAATTTTTTCCAGCTTTGATCAAAGTCATTTTTTCCATGCATGTTGTTTCTTTTTTCCTTGTCTTAGATTAGGTTACACTTGTCAGAGCTTCCTTTTAAGAAGCTGGAAACAAAGGATTCCTATGTTTCTTTTCATGAGAATAGCAAAGGGATCTGCTTCTGAGATTCCCACATGAAAAAAAATCTGGTCCACTACCTCAGGGAATGGTCCATGGAAGGTTATTTCTGAACAGGCTAGATGCTGAAGGAGCATTCAGATTCTCCCACCCTGAAGACTGAAAAGTCTGTTAGGCAATATTTGGATGTAGGAAATGTAAGCTGATGCCACCCAGTTGTTACACAATGTTATGGACACATAACCTATTTGAATGAAGAGCACCATGTTGCTGTACAAGCTGTTTTGTGTACAAAGCTGGTGGCAGATATAAAACAAGTATAGTAGTTGCTACCCTTAGCCATATTAGAATTATTTAAGTAAAGATAACAAAATATGAAATGAGAGTAACCAAGCCACCAGGAAGAGGTTCCAACTTTTGAAGAAGCTTCAGTTTCAAAGCTTTCATGTGGCAAAATTAATTTATCAAATGTATGAACCTCAACATAAATAAAATCACCTAACATTTAGCAAATACAATTTAGGCTTTGAGTTGGCCTAGAAAGCAGAGGCAAAATAAAAACACAGAGAACAAAGAATGAAGCAGAGCCAGTGTGGCATCTGCCAAAGTGCCAAATTAACATTTATATTAGCATACATCATTACTGTGCTTTAGTGGAAACTAGCTGGAGTACTTTGGACTGCAAAGTAGTATTAGAAATGAGTGACCAAACAGATGTCAAGATATTTGTGAGATATATTGCTATGACCTATGCATCACATGATATGTATCCACTCAAGGAAAGTGTGCTCTGTCTTGCCTTTGGCTAAAAAGGACCAGAAATCCTGCTGAGAGCATCTCACAAACATTCTTCAGAAAAAAATATAGATTTATAAATCAAGGAAATAAGGCATTTTGATGTAATAATCTAGGGAAAAGAAACTAAAAGCCAACAAAACAACCACAACATTTTATTTGTCCTAAACTCATCTAGGTAATCTAGGTAGTATAAGATAGATGGAAGATCTCAATTTGTTAAATCAATTTTATTTTGCTGATTATGACTACAATGATATATTTTCCTGTGGGTTAGTAGCAGGTGGAAAAAAAAAGGCAAACTTTTCTCCTAATATTTTCCAATTAATATGATAGAAAAGTACACCAGTAGCTCACATATACCCCCCTATATTTTTTCATGTAGATATCATAATCCAGAATGCACAATGGGAGGAAGAAAAACTTATTAGTATTGTGTTAGCCTAAGTAGGCTAGATGCAGTCATCGACAACGTCAAAAGCTGAAATTCCTGAGCACAACAATAAAGAAAGAAGAGAAAGAAAAGAAAGAAAGAAAAGATTACCAGCATTTTCTTCTATTACACATAATTCAGCAAGAGTAACAAAGAACCAAAGTAGTCAGGATCCATCCAAAGCTTGAATCTTTTCATCCCGGGAAGCTTCACAACTATGTCAAGTGTTTTTCTGAGAAACCAAAAACTTTCCCTTCCGCTTTTTACAAAGCCAGATGATGACTCTAAAAATTGCTTCCTACCCATCTGTTCATTCAGCTGGTATCTGACATCTTTCTTCACATTTTTTTGGTCTTTTTATATAAAATGCAAATTTTCAGGTCAGGAACCTGCAATATTTAGAAAAATAATAATTAAAAAAATATTTAGGCTTGACAAAAGTCTTGACTCTCAACAAAGAAGTGTTCTTCATTTAGGTGTCCAAAGATGTAAGTAGATTAAGTTAATATGCCATTCGTGATGAAGTACAGAAAACATCAGCAAAGAGCGATTACTGCATGTCTGATCTTAATTTGGCTTCAAGTTAGAAATACGATACCTTATATAAGCTACCTCAGGGAACATATGCCATCAAAGAGCAATGAAAAATGTTAAATATTCTGGGGATAAAGCTCATTGCTATAGCAGCTTCCCAAGAGAGCAGATGCAAGCTTTCAGGCATTTTCTGAACATTAAGAACTTGGCAGTATTTTCGAATCCCACCAGGAAAATATTTATTTTACCCATCATTAGCTGAACATCATGTTAGATTTCAGTGGCCATCTCCACAGAATGGAGAAGTTGTTTTATTGCACATCCTACATATTGTACGGAAGGAATATTTCTTCAATTAAGCTATTAAAAACATACTTAGAATTTTCATACGTGCAGCAAAGCAGTATTTATGAAAAAAACATGCAGTTTTCTTGAGTTGTGAAGGTGGCTGTTCCAGCAAATATTGGGCACAAAATAAAAACATTTCTTTAAGTAAGTAGAGATTCTGAGCTCTATAATTTTTCTTATACTTTATTTTTACCCGCATAAGACATATATTTAACATTGGTGAGCCCCTTCATTTGCGTGATTTGGACAGATAAGAAAGAACACATAAGGACCCTCAGGTTGGTCTTGTCAGTCTGGGTAATCAAGGCTCTATAAGTTTTTAGAAGCTTCAGTTTTCCAGAAAAAAACACCGTAGATTTATCTTGCAGTAACAGACGTTTGGCAAAAGGCTGCAGTGATTTTGATACATTCAGTACTTCCCAATGTATCATAAACTGTATTTACACATTAAAAGGAAATAAATCCTATATTGTCTATTTCATTGCTACTTCCTTTTCACCTTTCAAAAAAGTAATTGGAAAACCATCTCACTTCTGTTTTTGTGAAACAATTCATCTTTCTATATCTTCCCTATCCTAAAACTGAAATAAAAAAAATCTGAACATAACAAAGTGTGTAGTATTGCTAGGGCTGGTGCTACACTCTGATGTTGCCAAATTACAGCTGATACATCTGGTGCTCCACTTCAAAGGCATGTTTGTATGCTGTGTTGTACATAATAATGTTTTTTAATTGGGCTTGCTAGGCACAACATAGATTCAATTATTATATAATTCCTACCTCTGTAAATTAATGTATTTCTATTTTCTTGTTGATTTAGGAGAAAAACTTCATACAAGTTGCACATGAAATTTGGGATGACTTGAATAGCAATCTCTCTCTCATCTA
Source organism: Scolopax mira (assembly GCA_004320125.1). NCBI lineage: Eukaryota > Metazoa > Chordata > Aves > Charadriiformes > Scolopacidae > Scolopax > Scolopax mira. The sequence goes on along the minus strand of BJBW01000101.1, from coordinate 75,775 downwards.
TTACTCAGGCATCTAGAATATCAGTATTCCCTACAAACTAAAGATGAACCAAGAGACCAAGTTACTGAAGTTTGTCATATAACTTTTCTCAGACATTTCCCTGTAGAAAGAACTGGAAGTAGCTATTGGATTGATCACCATTTCTAATGGAGGGGTTGGTTGGCTGTCTGTTGTCTAAAAAATCCCATTTCTTTTTATTGTTTAGTTTCCCCCTTGCCACCCACCTCTTTGCAATTGTGTAAAAACTGGTAAAATTTCAGTAGGCCAGTAGCATTGTTTCAAAGACCATTTAAAATAAATTTTGTAAATTAGAGACATTTAGAAAGGCTTTCTACTTAATCTACTGTGTTACTTTGTCTGCCACTCTCCAGCATACACATGCGGTCAACTACGAAACTCCTGTGCATTTATCATACCATTAACGAAACATTTTGTACTAATTGACAGTCTTTTTCTCTTTATTGCCATATTTCTATTAGAATACAGTTCAGGTGAACTACACAGAGAGCTTAGTGAAATATCTCTGTCTTGCATTGCAAACTCCAAATGCATTTTAAAAATCTCAGACAAAGAAGCACCATTTAGTTCTCAAAAGATATAATCTAGACCTAATATTTCCTTAGAAATGTCAATGGAACATTCTGATTATATACTGTACTAACTCTGTGATAGAAGGGAGAATGTATTGATCAAGCATCCATTGATTACAGCATTCAAGAGTTATCTGATTTCCTTGGAAAAGAAGAATATTCATGTGACAAATTGTGGAGAAAAAAGGACTCCAAATCAATTAGTAAAGGATGATTGAATAAACTATCTGTAGCTATATATCTTCTGCATTAGGGTTTTCTGGATTAATGGAATGGATATTTCCTAAAAAATATTAATATGTTAAATCTTTAGAGAAAGGAGATAAACATTTTTTGTATGTCCTAGAAAACGGAAGGACAAATCTATTGTTCACAAAAGCTGAAAGTAGTGAGGACTGTAAGAAAGAAACTTTTTTCATTATAGTGTGAATATATAATCTATGAATAAATGCTTTGACCCTTTTAATGGTATTGTAGATAAATATGGTTCCTATAGAACAGATCTTGGCAATCAGGATGAATATTTTACTTGCTACAATTGTTCTCCTCTAGACAAATGGATCAAGATGAAATTAAAGAGATTCACTTGCTCACTTGAAATTAGGCATTAAAAGTCATCATAGCTAAACATATTAGGTAGGAAGCATTTGAAAAATTAAGATTTACAAGATGACATTAATTTATTGAACTAAGCAGAACATATGCCACATATGAGTCTTGTTACTGACATTTATATTTGCATTTTAAGCTGTGTATGTGGGAAATAACAGAAAGATTGTAAGAACAGTCCTGGAAGGGAATTAAAATCAAACAAATCATTTAACAACAAATGCTATTGCTAAAAGAATATGTCAAGAAAGAAAATGCCATGCCAGACAGTCCAATTGATATATAAAGTACCTAGGGCTTGCGTTAAGAGTCCAAATTCAAGATCAAATCCCCAGAAGGAGAAACTTACTTTCACCATGAAAATAAAATATAATCAATTCACATATCTTGTCTGTGCTTTAAACTTAAAAAAGGGTCGACTTAATGGGATTGGATAAATTGAACTAATTTTAACAAGGTTGAGTTCTCTATGATTAGGTTGTACTGGTTAATTAGAATATAATGAACTGGGAAATCCCCTTGTAGATGAGATGTTCCTCGAAGATCTGATTATACACAGCAATTTTTAAGAGCATTGTCTATTGAGATTGGCAGCTGGAGGAACTAAAATCTTCTAGAAGATCAAATAGAGATCTTTGAAGATGCAGATACATTATTCATCAAGTTTTAGTTTCAAGAAACTCTTCCAATATTCCTACACCCTTCTAAGAGTATACAAAGTATTTTCATTATTTCCTATTGACATGCTTTCTAGGCCAGCTTCATGTACCACATACTATGATAGTATGCTGCAGCCCTTCTTTGGGCAAGTAACTAACAGAAGACAGTATGTCCTCCTCTGAAGCAGGCTGACCATGTCAAATGTCTTCAGAAAGAAGACATCAATATTTAATTAACAGCATAATTAATGCTAAAAAGTTCTTCTGAGGAGGAACTTTGGGTAATTAAACTGAACAGCCATCTCGATCAACAAAGCAAACTGTACCATATTTAAAAGAAAATAAGCTGTTTAAGAAAAAATAAAGCTTAGAAAACAATACCAACATAGGATATCAGCTGAACATTTTAGTATTTCTGCTGAAAGCTTGTGTTGCTGTTGTCCAAAATTCACCCTTACTTCAAAGATTCAAACAAGAATAATGTCTCTAAAAGTTTTGACATTTTAAGCTGTGGTGTAGGCAGGAGAGGGAAAAAAATTCTTATTTTTTTTTATCTGATTATTGGAATGTTTCCATTATATTCATATCAGAGACTTACATACATGTATTTGGCTTTATGAAATGAGTGAGATAGATTTTCTCTTTCTCATTTCTGGCAGATAGAACTTTTGCAGAAACAGAGATTACATTACTTTTTAAAATCAGGTTGGGGGGTTCACTTGCTGAAACTAAGCATATGTATAAGACATGTTAGAAGTTATTAATATATAAACAAACATAATTTACAGGATTGAAAAGGGAATAACATGAAAAAAAATTATTAAACACTCATCTTATACTCCGTATAAGCTTATAGAACTTTCTATAGTGGCTTTGCCAGTGGAAATGCCAATAATGAAGCCTCTGTTTTTCCACACATAATCCTCTCCCTCTTTATAAACCAAACTGAGATGGAGATGAATAAATTACGTAATATGAGCATAGACAGAGCAAAAATGACATCTCTTCCTTTCCTCCCATGTTACAGTTTTGCAGCCAGGGCTTGCAAGATGATATATTACATGATTATATACATGAAGGCAGAAAAAATTCAAATGAAGCAATTATTAGACAAGAATACTTGATAAATGGTAGCAATATGTTCCGTAAAATGTACCTCAGAGAGAGTAATTTCTAGACAACCACCTCAATAGCCTTGAAAATTTATTGCTATGAGAGTTTAAGAGACAACAATAACTGCCTTTTAAGCAAGGAAGAATAAAGAGACACAAATATTTTCTTAAGTCCTCAACATTAGATAGTTCATCAGAGACAAAGAAATGGCATTGGTACTCAGCTGAGTATCCTGTTCCCCTTAAAATCATTGACGTCAGCTGAAGATAGGGCTCTGTATTTGCATTTATACTCTTACAGACGTAAAAGATATGTGTATGTCTTGAAATACTGTGTTACCATTTAATTAAACAAACAAACAAACAAAGGATATTTTAGTACCTGTGGCCTGCTTTCCTCCAGTTTTTAAGTCAAGAAAGCTCTTTGCAGGCTAGGCAATTCTGCTGCTCTCAGAGCACTATTGACAGTGGAAAAAAATAATAATAATGAAGTCAGCCAATCAAACACTAGATATGGAAATCCAAGTAATTAGCTATCATTGATTTCCCAGTGGACTATCTGTGTCTTTGTGGGTGTGCATGCATACCTCCTGTTGTTTTGGGAAGCCTACCTTTGCTTCCACCCCAGACAGAAGAACTCACTCCAGCATGATCACTAGTGATGAAGACTAGTGATGAAGACCATCCACACTAGACAATGCGCTGTAAATTTGTACCTTTTCTTGTCAACACAGTGGATGAAATAATCACAGAAGCTTCTTGATTCCCTAGAACTTTCCTTTATCTCACCAGCTGTGCAACTATTTAAATCATTGTTAACATTGTTGATGGTTACTTACAGGTACTAAGGAGTTATTATGTCATGAGTCTAAAGTAAAGAACATTGGGAGGAGAGACAAAAATCACAAAGCAATGGGAGATATTAATAACATTTACATCTTGGAGACTTTTTTTCCCAAATGAAAATCATCCCTAACAAAAACGAACACATTTTTGATCAATAAAACCTATGTAAAAGAAGTGTGATTATTATACTTTCTCTCACTAACTACATCAGGCAGAAAAGAAGATGCACAGGCTTTGAGAATTTGGTTTCAAATCACACCAGGAGAACTGAGAAGTCATTTTGATTTGTACAGTACAAGCCTTGACCATGGTCCCATTCAATGTTTCTGTTAGCCCTGACATCACTGCTCTTTTCTTTGTCCCTGGCACTAAAACTAATGAAGAAATTTGATGGGAAATAAAATTTGGGTCATTTCAAATCTATTAGGAATTTCAGAAAAAGGTCAAATAGTTTTTCTGACAAATAAAAGAAATGGAAAGCTAATATATAAAGAAAAGACTGCAATATACCTCTTTTATCAACCATGTAAATATTACAGCATGTGGTTTTCCTTAGGTCCCCGTTCGAGAGAATCAGCCTACACTTTTCACTTCCTAAGAGATGCACAAGGATACATTTTCATAACGCAAAACATAGTATCACTGTATAGAAAAAGAGGGAATTGCTTAATCTACTGAAACCACTCCAATTTTTAATTGGTTTCATCCCAAACTGGTTTTTTTTTTACAATTCAGCAGCCAAACAAACAAATGGAAAGGGTAATACAAGCCTAATTATTACAACACTTTCCAAAAAGAGGGTACAGAATATTAACTTCTCTGTTGAAAAGACTATCCATTACTCTCATAGGTGGCAGAATGTTTTCCATCTTTTCTTTTTTTTTTTAAAGTTAGGTCTGTGGTATTGTGCCAGTAGTTCTTGCTTCATTCTTGATCCATGAATCAATGGGGGCAAAAAACCATTAGACTGTACCAACGATACAAGTTTTCTGGTGTTTTCCAGGGAGGTTCATGGGTGTGAACTCCCCTGACATCGGAGAAGAAAGTTTATTCTTCCTGCTTGTTTCATTAGTGCAATGTATACTGCAAGGTGAAATGCTCCATTTAAAACTGACTTACAGCAAGATGCAATGCTATGCAGCAAAACAAATTGACCGTAACTGAAAACATCTACATATTGTTGGTAAAGCTTGGGCAATTAACTGCAGTTTCTTATAATAATTTTCACTACATCATTCAGTTTCCAGTCAGGAATTCATGAGTGAACTCATATGCAAACAAAGATTAAACAAATATGAGGGACTTACTAAATTTTCCATAGTACTAGGATGTGCTAAATTTTTTTCAACAGATTAGGAAACAGATCTGTTTTTATTGTTTCATCACTTTGTCATTCTCCTAGTTCTTACCTCAACTAGTCACTCACATGATGCTTTCTATCTCTCCCTTTCCCCTTAAAAAATCTGTGTGAAACTAAATAAACCTAATGAAAAACAATAACCAAAGTCCTGTATAGAAAAGAAGAGGTGTATTTCCAAATTAAATATCACTAAACTCCTCTTCCTTCAGTTCCTTCTCTGTGAAAACACATGACTCTATTCCTTGATAATCTAACTGCTGCAGTGACACAGACAAAAAAAATCATAGGATAATGGTGAGTTTATCAGATAATTAGTATGGAAAAGCGGGAAATTTATAAAGAATACTGGTGACAAAATCAAAGCAGTTTAATGTTTTACTCTGACAAAGTTTGCTTTGAGAAATAAAAATACTTCAATTTAACCTTATCACTTTGTTGGTCTTTTAGATTACACCAAAATGATTTATAGACTGGACTACAAACTTCTGTTCTTGAACTTCAGTAAAATTTTTTTTGGAAGGCTTCTATGGATCATATGGATTGATGACTTTTCTTTTTTCCTTTTTTTTTTCAGCACCTGGAAATCTGATATAAACACAACAGTACTTGCATATCCTTACTTTGCTCTGGTTTCTGGGTTGTTCCCGTCCAACCAATCATATTACTCTATTGTCAAAGGAAATATTTTAATGTAAATGTTTAGAGTTTTCAGACTAGCATTTCAACATTTCAAAATTTCAAATGAGAGTTTTGAATTTTGCTGAGTTAAAACATGAGAATTTCAAGAGTATTATAAATCAAAATTTATTAGCTAGAAATACATACCATGTCAGAAAAAAGAGGTGCTTAATGGTACATAAATCCTGCCTGATGTTCAGTAACACAGGAAAAAAGATCACAAATCACAAAATGATATGGGTTGGAAGAGACTTCTGGAGATCATCCAGTCCAACATACAAGTTCAAGATACATGGAAGTTCTATTTTCTGAAGGCACTTGATAATAGACTATATACTTTGCAAAATTTTTACTGCCTTGTCCAATACTCCTTTTGCTCATGTCAGGTGTGAGGCCCTGTGGCCAGGACATGAGAGGTCCAGATTCTCCCAGCATCTCAGGGCACCTACAGCCCCAGCCTGGTTGGAAAGGGACCATGGGAAGCCTGGCCCTGCCAGCTGGTCTTCAGTAGGTGGTATTTGTATTCTGGTATACCCTAGGACAACAGCATTCAGACTCTCTGTATCTTTATTTCGGGAGAGTTCTCTAGGTGTAAAGATAAAAGTGACATAAGATCTCTCTGCTTTCTTTCACGTACTTTTAGACTGGATTGGAGCAATATACAAGTTATAACTCTTTAAGGAATAAGACAGGTTACATTGTACAATGCTAGGGTAGCTGCCTGCCTGCTTCCTATATCTCTCTCAATCTCTCTTACCCTTCTCTTCCTTTTTCTTGTTTTTTTTTTTTTTTTTTTTTTTTTTTTTTACATGTAGTATATATTTGTATTTTGCTGTGGCTAAGCAGTGAGAAGAGCAGAAAATTGATCTGAGTAAGTTCAGATCAATTACTTTTTTCAGGCCACGAAGTTAGTGGCTAGATCAATTACACTTATTAAGTAAATATTATTCTTCAGTATGATAGGGAGGAGAAAGGCTCTTTAACAGTAGACAAGTAACAAGAACCTTCAAATAGTTTGCAAGGATGCTGGTACATAAATCCCAGAGAGCTTTCAGGCATAGATAAAATATAATAAAATACCTGCATGCTAACACAAGAAGCATGAAGGACAAAAAAGGGGAAATTGGAAGCTGTGACTAACACAAAAGCATTATATAGGAGAGTTGACAAAAACATGGAGGAAGGCTTCCCTAGCTTTTTAAACATGGTGAGATAAAGCTCAGCAAGAATAGCTGAGGATGAAATAAAAATGTATACATTTGTACAATCAGGAAAATTGGAGTTTGATATGATAAACAAACTAGATTTTCAATGGATTTGAAAGAACCCACTGTAAAAATACTTAAATTTATTATGAGTGGATCTGACAGACCCTAGCACTGCTGCTGAAAAATAGCATTCAATTTTAAGACCAATTGGTAAAGAACCAAAAGGGATGAAATTATAATAAGTAAACAAGAATGGAAAGATGTGCAAGCAAAGGTGATCAGCAGCCTGCAATGATCACTATTGTTAAAAGAGGAGGAGAAGAATAAAATCTGCAGATAAAGTTACATATTGCCTTTTACATTCTGCCAGAATACTTTATCTGTAAGTATTATACAGGAGTTAATAATTATACAGGAGTATATATAATTATACAGGAGTATTTGCCTATGGAAATCTACCACACAACTATCCCATTAAGTATCTTCACTTGTCACTTGTATTCTTATGTAGTATTTAGTGAAAAGGAACTTAACAGTAAAACCAGATTAAAAGCCTACCAAACTGAATTTGGGCAGTATATGAAACAAATAATACTAGATATACTCATTGCTATGAAATTTTTTAAAATCAGTTTATCCTGGCTTTCTTCAGTAAATTTAACAAAGATTAATCAAAAAGTCAGTTTTCTAAAGACAGAAGTACTGAATAATGCTGGTAAGATATACATAAAATTATTGTCAGATAATGATGCAAAAATTTTAATTGAAAAGTAAAATTCTTAAATGGAAAACAATTATCATGGGTTCAAATTTTTTGGCCAATCAATGCTAACATTTAGAATCTGATACATAAAGACAAAAAATTTATTAACAAAAGCAATGAAACATGTAAAAGCACAACTTGCATACCTTCTTCAACTCTATAAATACAACAATATAAATATATTTTTGCACTTGTAATATTTCCTGCTTTATTTTTTATTTCAAATATTCTAGAAGGATTTTGTCAAATATTTTCCTTCAATTTTTTCTTGCTGCCACTTACTGTGCTGTGAGGAAGTTTTGAAATGGTAAAGCAGGAAAAGGGAAAAAATAAGAAAAAAAATCAATTTAAATAATTAGTGACTTGAAAAAGATAAATAAAATACATTTTTACTCAACTGAAAGAAAGTAAAGGAGAAGGATGAAAACTCAAAACTTAAAAATTAAAAAGAACAAACCATTAAAAAATGCCCAGAAAATAAAGTTAAATAAATAAACATAAAAATATTAAATAAATAAACTGTTTCTCACAGAGATAATGCAGATATATATTTTCACAAGATCTGAGAGTATTTCATAACCTTTTTCCAAAGGAAAAAGATCAATATAGGTTAATTTTTAAATCAACCTATTCTTTATACATCCTTCAGGGAACTGAGAAACTTCACATTATGCTAATACTAGAACACAAAAGAATTTTGAATGTGTTATTGAACTACATGCTACAGTACATCTAGAATAAACCTAGGTAATAATCAATCAACACAAATGTTGAATGTTCACATATCTGTTAAAAATGTGGAGCCAATAATAACCTACATCCATATTTTCTTTGTGGATGTCATGTAGATTTGTTAATATGCAGATTAGAAGAAAATATATGGTCCAATGGGGAAAACAGAGTTTTGGGATAATGAATTATGGTCTAGGCAAGCAAATACAAGTTATAGTATCTTATCTTGTAAAAAAAAAATTGCATATCTACAAAGTGAAGAATTAAACGTTTGTTTTAATCAAGAAAAATATCTACACACTGTCTTCTGGATAAGGGTGTAATACAGTAAAGTTCCAGGGGAAATATTTAATCTCTCTGCACCTGAAAGTTTTGAAAAGAGAACTATGTGTAAAAGCTAATATACTCCGCCAAAGGAAGAAGAGGGTACAGCCTCAAATCACAGGCTCAGCCCATTTGATCTCTCCCTGACAACAGGGGAAAGCAGCCATGAGTGATCCAGGAACAGCAAGTCACTGAGACGAGAAGCATTTCCCTAATTGATTTCCCTAACTGATGAAGCCATGCAGAAAACCTAACCTGTTGTAGCTCACCAGAGGGATCCTGATCGCTTCTTCCTTCCTTCTAGTTCCACAGCACTTTCCTCATATCAGTCCCAGTGCTCACATGGGAAGGAGATGTAGGTGGTTGAATCACTTCATTTGTGCAGTCAAACATGAAGTTGATCTCACAAGAACATGGCAACTAAAAACAGTGGGGACCACTCCTATAATGGGGAATCCAACACTTCCGTGTCTCCCATAACATCCTCATAGGTAAGCTTAGGAAGTGTGGGTTAGATGAGTGGACCATGAGGCGAACTGAGAACTGGCTGAATAGCAGAGTTCGGAGGGTTGTGATAAGCAGTGCAGAGTCTACTTGGAGGCCTGTAACTAGCAGTGTTACTTTAAGGGTCGGTACTGGGTCCAGTCTTGTTCAATATATTCATCAACGACCTGGATGAGGGGGCAATGTGTACCCTCAGCAACTTTGCTGATGATACAAAACCGGGAGGAGTGGCTGACACATCAGAAGGCTTTGCTGCCATACAGTGAGACCTAAACAGGCCAGAAAGTTGGGCAGAGAGGAATCTGATGAAATTCAACAAGGACAAGTGTAGGGTCCTGCAGCTCTACAGAGAGGGATTTGGGAATCCTGGTAGCCAGTAAATTGACCATGAGGCAGTTATGTGCCCCTATGGCCAAGAAGGCCAGTGGTATCCTCACAAAAGAGCGTGGCCAACAGGTCAAGGGAGGTCATCCTCCCCCTCTATTCTGCCCTGGTGTGGCCACATCTGGAATACTGTGTTCAGTTCTGAGATCCCCAGTTCAAGAAAGACAAGGAACTACTGGAGAGAGTCCAGTAGAGAGCTATGAAGATGACCAAGGAGGGGAGCATCTCTTTCATAAGGAAAGTTTGAGAGACCTGGGTCTGTTTAGCCTGGAGAAGACTGAGAGGGGATCTCATCAATACTTATAAATGGGTGAGTGTCAAGAGGATGGTGCCAGACTCTTTCCAGTGGTGCCTAGCGACAGAAGAAGAGGCAATGGTCACAAACTAGAACACAGGAAATTCCATTTGAACAGAAGGAAAAATGTCTTTACTTTGAGGGTGACAGGGTACTGGACCAGGCTGCTCAGAGAGGTTATGGAGTTCTCCGGAGGTACTCAAAACCCACCTGGATACATTCGTGTCCAGCCTGCTCTAGGTAAATCTGCTTTGGCAGAGAGGTTGGACTAGATCATCTACAGTTTCCTTCCAACCCTCACCGTTCTCTGATTATTTGATTATTCCAATGGCTGATTGTTCTCATTGTGAAAAATTTTCCTCTTGTGTTCAGTTGTAATCTCCCCAGGAGTAACTTCTACCCGCTAACCCTCGTCATTTCATGTAACTCCTTTTAAAAAGGGAGTCTCCATCTTCTTTAAATGCTGGAAAACGGTAAGAAGGCGTCCCCTAAGTCTTCTTTTCTCAAGGTTGGACAAACCAAATTCTCTCAGCCTTTTCTTATATGACAGGCTTTGCAGTCCTTTGATTACCTCAGTGGTCCTTCTCTGTACTCTCTCTAGCCTGTCCAAGATGAGCTGACAGTTTTGACTGAACTGACTCACAAAACATGAAAAATAGAGAAACCCAGAGCATTAACGACCCTTTAGAAAAACTACTAGGCACAGACCTGTCTGTTTTAAATTATCATGTGAATTAATCCTAGCCAATTCACAACAATAAGAAAGGACATTAAACAATTATTGAAGCAGTAGCACAAGTAGTAGTAAATTATTACTAAGATTACAAATCAAATGAACAAGGGGATAAGATCTGTAGAAAGGACAGATAATATAAGATAATAGAGAGCTTAATAGAACCTGCTTAATAGTGCCTTTCAACCCATGATAACAAAGCAAATCCACTCACAATCTGTCCCTGGTGGGGTGTGAGGCATGGAATGAAATCAAACTATGCTATGAAAACTTAAGTTTTATTCCATTGTTTTGAGATATCACCTACAGCATTTTCTAAGTGCTTTTAGGAATGAAATAGATCACATTTTCTCAAGATTTTGCATGTGTAAACAGGTCTAAAATTTTAGGCATCATACTAAGTTATTCCAGAAAAAGATTTCAACTGGAACACTGCAATAATACAAATCTTCCTTTTATTTAGTTCATTAGGAAAGCTAATCATGACAAGATTTTAAGATAAGCAGACAGAAATTTGAATCCAAGGCAGATTGCCTTCTGACATACTCTTTATTGATTGCCTACAGTTCTTAGGCAGACATTATTCAGATCTGGAAAATGTTCAATACTATCCCAATTGGTAGTAGAATAGAGCAATGATTTAACAGGAAATCAAGAACACTTTGTGCTGTGATAGGAACTTCAGAAAAAAAAAAATAAATTAAAAGTTCATGCTGCCCTCACAAAAGTATTTTCCTTGACCAAATATTCCTACAGAAAACAGAATATTTTAATGTGGTTTGGTTTTTTTATGTTTGTTTTGTTTTGTTTTGTTTTTAAATTATGTTTTTAATTAGGAAAAGAAATTTTCTGATATGTCAATTTAGGTGGAAAAAAACCCCATAAGACAAGGTAAACAACATCGTACTTGAAATACTAAGTAAGATTAAATATTGCTTGTAACTAAATCTTCCTTATGTTTTTGAAAAATAACCTTTATCTCACTTTCCAGTTACCTTCTGCTTTTAATGCATATAATTACATATCCTAGCTATTTCTCAAATGCCACATTTAAAAAATAGGTTTCCATAATGAGAGACAAAATACTTTCCTACATTTTGCTAATAATTTTGCTTTATTTTGCTAATAATTTCTTTTCTAAAAAAAAAAAAAAATTATAAAACCTTTCTGGTTTTTAATATACATTTTTTTAAAAAAAGAAATATAATAAGAAATAAAATCAACACTTGTAAATCAGAAAATATATCTGTATTTCTGTAAAACAGCAAATATATCTATTTGAAATATCAGGTTGTGTAATTCAATGTAGATTATGTTTTGTGACAAGAAGATTTCTGAAATAAAAAGAAGGTGAGAAAGTAGACTAAAATATATTGTCTACTATATATTGTTCATTAAAATTAAACTAAATAGGCTTTCTGTTTCAATATATTCCTATGCACCCTTAAAGAAAGGACTGAATGTGAATATATACTTTATGTTAATTGTTTGCTTGTTTTCTTTGTTGCCAGATAGAGCAACATTCCTTAAACTAAATCTGTTTTTTGTCTTCCTTGAAAATATTGAACTGGCTATATTAGAATTATTTTTTGTTATTGTTCCCTGGTCAACAAAAAGAAATAAAAATACATAAAGCAACCATACACAATAACTTCAGATGAAAGAACTGTAATGTTTAATGTTGTTTATTCTTATCTAAGTGAAGAATCAGTTTGGTTTTTTTTTACAGCAGTTACAACAGTATATATCATAAACACACTGATTGAATCCCAAAATATGCCTTATAATCTGTTTTTCTATCTAACCATATAGTGAATTACAGATGTAGTAGTCTAGCTGGAGAATTAAATTGGAAAGGGAGGAAGAAGGAGAGGGAGAAGGTCATCAGCTGACTAAAGTACAGCATGGACCAAAGAGAAATACCATTTATGGGTGATATGAGCCATGGTAGATCAAACAAACTGCAGTGAAATTCCTATATTCACTATTTCACATTCATGGTATTTGGTTTCAAAGTTCTGAAGCAAGTAATTTAGAGCTCTGAATCAAAGTGTTACGGATCTCTCAATGTAAAGTGATAGATACTTAAATTTTCCTTCCCAGTTAAAACAAAAGCAAACATAGGAAATGCAGGAAATTCAGATTTCTATTTAGTGTAAGTACAACCTAACTTCTACAGGGAAAAAAGTTACTCCTTCATCCTTATTTTTCAATTGAAAAACACCTTAGTCTATTTCTCTAAGGAGGTGTGGTACATGTCATAAATTTTGTGTATATACATATAAATGTCTGTGTATATACATATAAATTCTTTCTTAATTTCTGAAGTTACCATTAACTGTGTCATGCTGATATGACCAAGAATACCATTTCTACAAAGTTTATGGAAATAGGATACTGAAGAGAGCAGACAAACCTTTCTTATTTCATTACTGAACATAAGACAGAATTATGAGATTTTTCCTTTTTTTAGTATCACAGAACTTTGTGGAAGACATGTCTTTCTTAGATGGGTAGGAATTTACTGAAACCATTCATAACATTTTATTTTTACCTAAATTTTCAGGTTTGGTATAATTGTATCAAAAAGGTAGCTAAGCACAAGAAGCAGAAAGAAGTACTAAGAGACAGTAATATATGAGATATTCTCTATCCATTAAAAATATATACTCTCAACCTTTTATGGAGTACAAACAAACTCCATACTGGTCCTTTATGTTTCTCCAGCACTTAACGTCATCTCTATTGACAAGAAATGCTAAATACTAAATATATTAAAATAATAATTTTGAAAACAAATTTAAAAGTGGTAACCATGCTCATCTAATGATCTTCTGTCCATAACCTTTATAATTTTCAATCACCTGTTCTTCCTGTTAAGCAGATCTTTTCTCATTCTCTAAAAATTTTTTGCATCCCCTCTTTCACCTACTTTCTCAGTGGTTAGCAAAATTCATTATAGGACTACCATTCACATGTAGTATGATTTTTCTAAATTAGACCAAAACTAAGTCAGAAGAAAACACTATTTATTTTCTTTTCAGCAGCCCAACTCATTTCACCAGTGTGAGAGCAACTCCCACCATTTTCACTTTCACACGGTTTGGAGTGCTAAAAGAAATTTTGTAACCTACAAAAGGAAAAAAAAGAAAATAAGTTGTGGAAGTTAGTCTTCCACTCAAAAGTCCTTAAATCCAGTTTTCTTTGCAGCATTCATATCCAATTGCTGACAGCACCTCTACTCTTGTGAAATCTCAGAGGGGTGGCAGTTGCAGGCAATTACTTCTAAAAGTTACTATTTGACTCTGCTTCTTCCATGACTGTTAACCTTCTGCCTAAGACTTCTTCTAATGAGCTAGTGAAGTCTAACAGCATAAACAAAGGATGCTAAGGGTATTATACAAGGACAAAAGGGCAAAACCATTTATGATATATAACAGTCATGATGTTTTTATGGGATGGGTCTTTTCTGACAGTTAATAAGCATCTCAGTCAGGGTCCACGTGGCTTACCTGGCCTCAATCTCCTACCTAGCAATAACTACACATATTTTCTCTATGCATCACTGGTTAGAGTACATTTTAAAACTGCTTTAAAAGATTAAATCACATCTAAATCTTAACGGTAAACTTTATTTTTAAGGTACTTTATTCCAGAAAACCTTCTTTATTGTTACACTTAAAATGCTCCCCTAGAAAAAATGTATTTGTTATTTTTCCCCTGACCATATAAAATGCTTTAGTATATTCATGAATATTATATCAGAGATCAGTAACCAAATGATTTGATGCAATTATTTATAGCTTTTATTTCAAGATACCTAAAATGAATTTTTTAATGCTTAATACTAACATCATTATTACATGAAAACAAGGAGTGAAACAAGACTGTTCTTTTTTGAGACTCCAATGAACAGTATAGCAATTTCCTAACAGTTGTACAAGGTGTAAACTTCACAGAAATAGCCCTTTTGTTGTCAAAGAACTTGACAGACTTTTTTTTTCTTTTCTGAGAAAATACAAGTAGTTGAAGTTGTACAGGAAAAGAGCACTCTAGGACCTCTGTTTTCCAATGGTCTCTGATGGGTCAGTAACTTCCTTGAGCCTTAAGAGATACTGAAATCCTTTATTATCTATTACCTTATAAGGAAACATATGTGTCTAAAATAAAGCTTAAAATATGGTTATAAGTGAAGAGAAATTATATCTAGCTGTAATCCATGGTAAACCCAAATGAAATCAAGTAACATAAAATAAACTGAAAATGCAAACATGAACTACATTAAATAATCTTAGAAATTTGCAACACCATATAAGAACACAACTTAATTATATTTTCAATCTAAATTCAAATGAACCTTCTTAATTGATTAAAGTTTAGAAATATTGATGAATTAACTACTAGAACTGAGGAGGTAGTCAGTTGGCTTTAGCAATTACCTGACTGAAGTGACATTATGTATCTGATGTTAGTGTTCTGGCAGGGATACAGTTAATGGGACATGGGTTGGCTGCCCCAAACTAGCCAAACTAGTGTTTGAGACTATGTGATACCATCTGTAGTTTGAAAACAAAAAAAAATAAAAATCTTTTTTTGGTCTTAAATTTAGAGTACTAGAAAAGAAAAAAAAAACTTTATTTTTTGTTATTTCATTGGAATAAATTTTACCTTACTAGTCAGATACAAGAGGATATTTACATTAATTTGTCTTACTTGCTGATTTTTCCCCTGTGTTTTGCTGTTACCACTTCAGATTTCTGTTTGGTCTCCTCTATGTAGCTTTGTTGAATCACCACCATCTTAAGTTTCTTCTAAATATTATATCTTTTATACTTCCTGCAGATACTTCCTTTCTCGAAGGAACTTCTATTCTGACCATATGTTTTGAGCTTCTCCTCCATTGATATGTATCTTTCCAGTTTGTCAGGCCTTTATTTGTGAAATACTGAGTTGTTAAATTTTCTATGATAGAATAAAGCTATACAATACATTATTGATAACATTCATAAACCTACTTATATAAAAAGAGAAAAATAAATGTTGTGAGAGATAAATGAAGAATACTTGAAATTGAAAGGTAAGAGAACAAAGGAAAGCAAATGAAAGGAAAGATAATATAAATAAGTAGCCTGAGGATAGAGATGAACATATTTGATTTCTGGTCAGATACAATCCACTTGTTGAGACAATAGTTGATTTGCATTGTATTTTGCTACTGTGTAAGAGTTGTTCTACAACTATAGTCTCTCTCTATATATTTTTAACTTTTTTCCTCATTCTTTTCTGTATTCAATTGTACTGTTATAGATACATTTTATGCAGTCATTTTAAACTCCCTGTATATAATCTAAATTATTAATTTGTATTAATACATAAGTTATTAGTTTTTACATTTATATCACAGATTAGCTATGTACTTTTAAGATATAAAATCATTAGGCCTTATATTGAGGGTAATGAAACTTTTAAAAGAGGTAGGCATTTCATATGAATGAACAACTTTTGCTTAATAGTACAAAATGAGGAGAAAGAAGTTTAGATGTATATGAAAGCAAACTCTACAGTATACAAGAAAACTTATTACTCAATTTTTATGCTTAGGATCTGAAGTTTATGTGGAAATTTCCATCAGATTTGTACATACAAGAAGTCTTTAATTATGATTTTTTTCTTAGATGCAATATTGAAAAAGATATTCTGCTGAAATATATCATTAAGTGAAAGAAGAATCTCAAGCCTTGATTTTCCTTCTGAGATAACTGTGAGAGATTGACTGTAAACTCAGTGGTAACTCATCTGTACACGGCTGTCAATTTATTTGCTGACAAGGTAAGAAATTGACAATCTAAATCATCATATATTGTTCACGGGTTTGCTTTGTTTCTATTTTCAAAAGAGTACTTGACTCACCAGAAAAAAATATTTTCCCTTAAAATTAGTCATAGTTAAGTGCAGAAATACTGCATTTTAAACATCTGGAGTTTGTAATCAGATTATATAGATGCCTTCATTCTTCCCTCTCCCCTAGAATACCACAACCCTACACAAAAGCCTATAGTCAGTAATGTGTAGTAACACCAACAGCCACAGAACAAAACCATTAAAATATCAGTACAATAAGTTAAAAATTAGACCTGAAATATTCATAATTTAAAGATCTGTTATTTACACAATAATTTGTATAAATAAACATGCACATACAAAGGTTTACCTATACAGGTGCTCATGTCACTCTCTATATCTACACAGGTAGTGAAGAAACAGGAATAACTTTGAAAGTACACATGAAATACTTCAGTAGGACCCAGCATAAATACCTAGTTATGTATTTGTACATACATCCTCTGTACCAACTGTAGAATCTGCTTTACTTTTAATATTCCTTTGACACAGGAGGATGCTTTGCCATGGAAAGGTCAAGGATTTAATTTATCAAGCAGTATCTATTCGGGAGACAGCAGAGTTGTGAAAGTCAGAGACTGTGCCTTTCAGATGACGGTTGTTCTACAAAGTATGGGAGGAGGTCCAGAGCTCTTGTTTTCACAGGAGCTTGTAAAAGAAGACTTCTACACTGCATCTAATATTGGTGTTCTAGCACAGCTATAGCAGGTATATGCCTTACTAATCTGGAGTCAAATCTCTTGTTTAATTCATGACCGTGGTCACTTGGACATTAGAGGTGTGTTTTGTAATGCTATCTATAATTTGTGACAGGAATAGCAATTAACAGTCCTGGTTTCCTCCTCCTCAAGTGCAGCTCTTGTACAAGAAAAGTAATAATAACTCTTGGAACTGATTTTTCCTTTTTGTCTTAGTTTCCAAGCACTAATCATATGATTAAATGCTTTATGTATTCAAATGACTCTTTGCCTATCCGCCATTACCTGCCAGTTAAATTTAAAGTCTTTCTCAACTGCTTTACCTTGTTTTCTTTTCTTGATTTTCCTATTCTGAAATTTCTTCTTTAATCTCTTTTCAAGAAAAGCAGATTTTTCGTGATTCTCTGATTTTCTTTCATGACAGAAAAGTCTGAGAAGCCTAATTATAACAATGTTAGACAACTGAATAATTAGGTCCTCAAATACATACTATGTCAATGCTAGAACTGGTGTCGTTCTCAAACCTTATGCAACTGCATCTCCCAAGTGCAGTAGATGTTCTTCTCTCTTTGCAAAGAATGTGCAAAGAGTTGGTGAACTATGAGAAGACACAAAATGTGACAGTGGAAAGCACTTCTGACAACTCATTACTAACCGTTACTTTGCAGTCCTATGTTCTCAGGACTCAAGTATTTTTCAAAAACCCTTTTCACATGATCTGACCTTGATACAGGTCCGGTTTTGTTTCTCACAGTAAAAATTACTGCCTGTAGAGATCCTCTAGGCTTAAATTCAAACTTTGACTCTTCCTTGGAGTAACTAGAGAGGAGCTGCTTGCCATTGCTCTAATTTTATTAAAACTCTGCATTAAATTAGTAAGATTTCTTTCAAAGTTACTCAGAAGATAGTGTTGTGCAAAAAATAACAATGGGATGGGACTGCTTTGCTGTTTCTCATGGCCTTTTTTTTTCGTCAGTTTTCCTTATTGAAGGTGGTGCCTTGACTGCTATGCTGAATGAGGAAATTGTGCTGGGTGAGAACCCCAGGGAGGAAGAACATCATGCTCGGGGATTTTACTGACAGAGACCATCAAAAGAAATCCACATCTACTGTATCATTTGCTGTGGCAAATACCTCCCCACTAAAAGAATACTCACACATTCCTATAATAGTGATACTAAAAAAAATAATATTTGTAAAGGTACAATCTACATGGCATTAGAATTGCAAACACTTCAGCTGCATCAAAATTTTTTAATTTGTTTTTGTCTCCCTAGTTTCTAAAAAAAATGATGAAATAAGGAGAATTTAAACGAGCAATTGATTCACTGGTATGATGACTATTCAGAAGATAATATAACCATTTTACTCATGGCAGATCTGTGACTGTATCCTTATTTGTGAGTCACTAGCAAGAGCTGAAAACAAGCAGCTGTTTCATTTTTTTTTCCTCTTGGGTACCAGTCAGTTTTATTGATGTATCTGAACTTCAGAAATTATCTCACAGAGACCACAGAAAATGGACCACTTTTAAATGTGTAACTTATTACAAAAGAATACTCTTAACAAAGTATGTGCTGTGTAGTAGAAAAGTCATTATTAACCATGGTTACAACTTCAAAATATTTTTTAAAATTACCTATAAATTTGTAATGCCTCTGTGCTATTTCAGTAGCTTCTTCTCTAATTATCCTTGCATAGCTTATGATTGGACTGTTTGGGGTCTAGTCTTATTAATTCATGGAAATTGAATATTTTTTTTCTCATGATTGTTCAGAAAACACTGAGTACTATTGTTTTACAGTAATGATTCTTAGATGATTTTTTTAATGATTTTTAGACGTAATTTCTTTTGTTTCTTACTCTTTAAAACAATGAAAATACTAGAAAAGTGAACATGAGAAATAAAATTTTCAAATGTAGAAGCCTAAACTCATTAAAAAGCCGAACTACTGTCTTTTTTCACAAATCATTGCTGAGAAGATATATTTGGCAGCTTTTTGTCAAAGCACAGAAGAAGAAAATAATTGCCTGTGTCAGAGTAGGTGGGAATAGACTGATCCAACCCTACTGCTTTCCTACATATCCTTCTGTTTCTGTTAAAGAGGCTGCTGAAGTTTCTCTTCAGCAGCTGCTGCTGCCTTATAGCGTAGGTGTTCTCTCTCCATCCCAGTCCTCTTCTAGTTGTTTAAGAATCAGAGCCTGGCCTGTTCCTCACTGTCCTTCTCTTTCCCATTAGCCATAAATAAGGATAAAATAGGATAAATAAGGTAAGTAAGGGGGAAAGAGAGAGCTGTTTACTCCAGTATGAAGTAATAGGACAGGGCTGAACAGGGAGGCTGTTAAGATCCTGGGCCTCTAGGGATGGAGAAGGAAGAGCAAGAGGCCAAGTTTCAGGGCTACTCATTTCTTTCAGGTAGAGTGACACAAAGAATCATATTGGCTTAGTCCCATGACTTTTCTCTGACTCCTGGAGGCCATTAAAGTTGCTTCTCCCAACCTCATGCAGAAAGGATTTTTCTCTTCTCTTCTCTTCTCTTCTCTTCTCTTCTCTTCTCTTCTCTTCTCTTCTCTTCTCTTCTCTTCTCTTCTCTTCTCTCTTCTCTTCTTCTTCTTTCTTCTCTTTCTCCCTTTCCCTTTCTCCTCCTCCCAGCCTGGCAAAGCATCTGCTTTTGGCCATCACAAGTTAATTCTTATACACAATAAAGCAGGCTGCAGTACCATTTTATTCAGAAAATAAATGCATTGCTTATTTTGGAAAAAAAAAAATTTGGATTTGTACACCATTATGCTATTGTTTCTTGGAATAGTATTTTTTTTAACAAAATTAAAAAATGCCAAAATGTCAGAATGAAAAAGAAACCAGGATGGCTTTTAACTGCTTTTAATGTTGTTATACATGGTATCACTATATCCTTATTCTGTATACATTTGAAAAAGAGCAGTTGATAAGAAATCCTAAGTCAAAATATGTTGATTACTACATTATTTATCTATGTAAAGGTGAAAAGAGTCCCCACCCCCAAAAAGAACCCCAATTCTAGAACCTAGAAAAAGAATGCAGCCACCATGTATATTTGCATCTCCCATCACCTTCTCTTGGCTTGATTATGTCTTTGGAGATTATTCCTGTCCCTGGAAAATACATGTACCCAAGTCCATGGGTAAAGCATTCACAATTCTATTGAAACCATCAATATGGGCTGTATCTATTGCTTTGATCAAAGAGTTTGGCTGAATATAAGCACATAAATAGCTATGGCAATTAGCCCATCAAATTTTATATGCACACGTGTTTATACCTCATTAAAACATTTTCTGTCCTTGAATAGAGGCAGCCAGCTTTCTTCTTTGACTGTAACCACAACATAAACTATGTTATTGCTGATGTTATTAGAGTTACTAAAGACTTTTTTTTATTTCTTTAAGGTGGAGTATTTTTATAAACGGGCCTTCACTTTCTTTTTATAATAATAGTGATTTAAGACCATTCAGCCAGAGCTTGGTTACAAAGAACTGAAGCAAAATGTAAAAGGGTATTTAGCTTCTGTTTGTCTTCCTTGTCATTGTAGTTTCATATTTATCTTTTTCTCAGCACTACTCATATGTGCTTGGACATGGGATTTATGATCTAATCTCAGAAAGAAAGAATGAGTCCTTTCTAGCTTTCTAATCTCTTCTGGTACTATAAAGATGAATGATTGAATATTTTCTGTTAAAGGAAAAGGTATTAAAAACATCTACACCGAACACCCAAAACTGTAAGTTTATAATTTCTGAGTATATTCTGCTTTACGGTAAACTCATAATGAATTTGTAACTGAACTTCATAATGAATTGATTTTTATATAGTGCAAATTTTACTCTCTATAACAGACACAAACACACTTTATTTGGATAAATGCATTTATATATACTTCAATATATACATACCTCAGCAAAAAAGTCACTGTACTTAGCAAAATATATTTCACTTAAAAAAAGAAGTAACAGCTAGGTGTAGAATTTTAGCTCTTATTAATAACCAAAATGATACTTTTATAAATGCACATAAAAGTAACATTAAATCTCTTGCAGTAGCCAAAAAATATTGGAAAGTTCACTGTTTCTCTGTAAATTAGGTTCAGCCTCCATGTTAACACATTCCAGAAGCTCTTCAGAGCACTCAGAGTGCTAATTTTGTTAAAGTCCATGCAGTAAATGGTTATGGCACGCTATTTTGTTTTTATTGAAGACTAAGTGGCGTTTAAATTACCCCTCAGACTGATAGCTTCAGGTCCTTTGTTATGTTTTATTATCTTTTTAATAAATCTTAGTAATTTTCTTGCTAAGGTAAAGATAAAGCGATTTCTATCTGTTTAGAAAGGTACAGAGAAACCAATTCCTCTACATATTTAAATGACAGTAGATGAGGTATTGCAGAATCCCAGCAAAACCTCAAGAGTTTGGAGATCTTGAGTAAAACTAAGCTGGAATTTATATTCAAACCTTTTGGCTTTTGAAAGATTAGGATGTACAAGAAAGACGTTTCTAAAACTGTGGTTGGGACAGTCACCTGAAAAGCAGAAGACCTGCATGAAAGCTCAGTTCTCTTCCTGTTTCAGCTTAACACCTGGACGAGTGCTCCTATTAGGTGACCACCCAGCCTACAGTTTTTCTGAGATAGGTCTCTTCCAGTCTATTATCTTGAAGTTATTTGCCTGTATTTACTGGCATCAAAGAGTTGTACTCCAGTCTTCTGTTGCTCAGGATAATCCCTGAAATATTGAGTTTAAGAGCAAAGAAAGTCTCTATCTTTTATCCTTACCTGTCCTTACCTAGCTGCTTAGAAGGCAACATATTTAAAGATGATGTAGAAAGAAAGGTGTCTATGCTGTTGCTAAACAGGTACCTAAAAGGCCTGTAGGTGCTGTACTTGGTCTCTTTACAAGGTACTGACCTCTACAGGGCCAGTCTGCATTCATGTGACTGTGTCCAGGTCCTGTAGTGCTGTGCCAAAAATAATAAAAAACATTTTTCCATCTGCATGGCGAGAGATGGCTCAGGAACCTTCTCCTGGTACTGCCCCATAGTGATGTCCTGTAGCGGTGAGCAGAGCCTCAGGATGCCACCTCACTGCCTCTGGCATCATGCTAGTAGAGCTCAAGTCAGCTGGTACAACAGCTTGCTGCCATTGTAAGGGAGACCCCCCAAACCTCTGAAAAAATAATATATTCAGGCAAGGTCAAAAAAAATTGCATGGCTACCTCAAAATCAGAGACTATATTTGCTGCACTATCCACAAGTGCAATCAAACACTATCACTTAAGATCTGCAGAAACAAACTACTAAAATAATTTCATCCTTCATTCTTTGAAGAGGAGATTAGAAATTGTTTTTCATTTTACTTATGTCATTGTCAGTACCCAGATAGAAGGTAAATCAACCATAGATGAAATAAGAAACAATGTTGATAGGTAATATAGTATGAATTTCTGGTTAATTTCTTTTGCTGTGTTTTATGAATTAATTTTATGGAAAAGGTAATTGATCTCAGAAATGTCTATGTTGATTTGTTTTGTTTTCTAATCATAACAATTTTCCAATTTTTATGAACACAGAGACAAGTACATTAGGCTATGAAGTTGTCTAGCAGCACAGCTATAAGAAATAGATATGTAGCAGCTTAAACATCTTGAAACATTTTTTACAGAGGTAAGTGACATCACAAAAAACTTCTTTACTGTGTAGAGCTGAAAAAACATAATAATGTATTTATACAAATTAGATATAAATGATGTATGAAGTGTATAGTTCAAAATAAAGGAATTTGTAGATTAAAAAATATTTTATTGTCAGAAATACACAAACTTCACTTATGTTTTTTAGAGTACTAAAATTAATATATTTAATAAAATAAAATCATTCATTCCAGAGACAAATGGGTATTATACACCCCATGGGATGATGGCTGAAAAATCATCCTTACATTACATAGACATTTTCGGGAACTGAGAAAGCATCTGCTTGATTCTGCTCTGCTACACTAGTTTGCTGTAGACACAGCAAAATGTATCATGAAATAACTGAGTTCCTGTGTGTCTCTGGAAAAAAAAGTGTGTGTGTAGTTAATGTAGTTACCTTTTCTGAAAGATGTTAAGGGTTGGAATCAGGAAAACAATAGCATGTAGCAGGATTGTATAGATGGTCAATGAATATTTTCTCTTGACTTTTCAGTCACCCAAAGAAGGGTGGGAGCAGACAGTTTCCATCCCAAATAATAGTGAGTGAGTGTGTGTGTGTACATGCACACACATGTTTGTGTGTTTCTGGAGAAAGTAAGCCAATCCTCAAGAAAGTAAGGCATGATCCTCAAGAAGAATCTGCCCCTCAGATTTTCTGTGGCTGTATGGTTGATTACACAGGGGACACTGTTTCCCCCTGTCTAATCAGTAGCCTGAGAGCAATGTTTGGAAAAGCATATTGATCCTGGAATCATTTGTACTGGTCTACAAATAAAACTACCATAAAAACTTTTCCCACATGCATTTTAACAGCCAAAATCTCATGAACACTGGAGTGAATGGTTAATATTTTATGTTACCTGAAAACTGAAATTCCAAGTTTACTTGTGGCATTAAAATGGGCTTTTCTAAGCCCTAGCACTTCACAAGGTAATACACCTTCAATCTGTGCTTATTTTCTAGATCTAGCTGGTTTCTACTACTACTGGTTTTTGAATGACCTTATTTACAAATCATGTCCAAGAAAAGAGAAAGTGTAATAAAGCCAATAGTAATCATAATACAATTATCTTAAGGTCTAGTCTCAAGTCCCCCTGATGTAAAATAAATAAATAAATAAATGTGTAAAGCTAAGATTTTCATTCTTATAGGGTAGAAAAAAAAATAAACAAACCCCCTTTCTTGTAGTTTGCAGGATATTAGATCAGATCAAATAATAGCTTTATCAGTACTTTTTGCCCTTGTAGCAGAAGTAAATACAGCATGAACTTGTCTTTGAGACCCATGTATTTTTCTGATTCCAGCAACAATGAAATGAAACAGAAACGAAAGCACTTTCTTTTGTAAACACCAATTTCTGACTGAAATGCTATGCCTCTTGCAGGCTGGCTGGCAGCGTCCAGGGCAGGTGTGCAGGTCCGTACCTCCCAGCAAGCATGCTGAAGAGCTTGTGCACAAGCAGCCTCCCCAGCACACCTCTTGCAGGGGCAACTGGGGACAGCGGGGATTGGGTGGGCACAATGGCTTGTTTGCTGGCAAGTGATGAGATCCCATCCTGGCTTAGTACAAGAGGCTAATAAGGCAATTTATAAGTTGTCATTTTTAATTGCTTTTGGTAGTATCTTCCAAAAACAAAGTGACACTTCTTGTTTATCTGTGTATTAGGCAGGTAAATGCAGCAAGATTAGATTCTTCTGGCAAGAGGGGATGTGCTGCGTTACAAACATTCATGGTATGACAAATGTCTGTAAATGACAGACAGATATGGAATTCTTTTATCTATTTTTTTCCTCACCACTTCAGACTGGCTAAAGCAACTTCCAAACTTTTATCAAATTCACTGGTTAATTTAATTGAAGGGCGAGGACAACATTAAAATAAAAGTTTCAGATCTTTCATGTTGAAATATTCTACTTTGGGTTTTTCTGACATTTGAAGTGAAAGACATAATAATAGTGAAATAAAAAAGAAATGTCATAGAGGATGAAACAGACCATTTTCTTTGGCATTAAATATTTTCATGTGGGCTCTTAAATCATCATTTTGACAAGATAAATTATTGACTATTAACAGCAAGTTTTTTGTGTGGTTTGTGGTTTTTTTCCCCTCTCCCGTCCCAAATATTCTGTTTTGTCCTCAAAAAGAGAAGTAATAGTGCAGAGACAGAGACTGATGTAAGTCTTTAATATATCCTTCATCATGGCCCACTCCCACCTCAGAGAGCCATAACAACCCAAACAGTTTGAGATGTGTAGGTACTTAAGTTTTCCTGTCTGCTGCTCCTTCCCCAACACAGCTGTGAAATTCAACAGTGCAGGAGTATCTGCCAGCAGGAGTTTAATACATAACTAAATTTCACCTGTAATGAATGCTTTTTGTGTGAGAGGTTCAGGAGAGAAAAGGGTATGCCTTGAAGAAACCAGCTCACATAGATAACCTCCCTAGGGCCCCTCAGGGAAGATAAGCAGCACTTCACCATAGGAACATGATTTTATGTTCTCCCTAGAGGGCTCACATCTTTCTATAAACTATAAAAGAAAGCCAGGGAGGCTATTCTGCACATGCTGCATCTAACACTTTTAACTTCCCAAGGTTTTCACTTTCCCATCTGGAAGGTATATTTATGTATCATAAGTGTTTAAATACTTTTTATATTTGTCAATTCAGGAGATTTTCTTAAAAAAGAAAAACTCAAGAGATAAAAATTGCATCTACAGTGGAGACTTAAACTAAGTAAAGAGCAGAAGTGTCCTCTACCAAGTAAGCTACATTAATGAGAAAATGTAGGCTGTGCATGTGGAACAACATCATAGATAATTCTTTTCTTTACATTCTGGCTTTCATCCTATCCCTCTTTTTATTGTCAATCCTGAGGCTGGTTCAGGCTGGAAGTGTGGCTATGTATTTACTCAGTGTGAGCATAAAGAGACTCCAATTGAGTCCTTCACTGACTCACAGTCCTTCATAACCTCGACAGAAAATGGACACAGGAACACTTAATAAATCTCACAGCAGAGCTTTGGTTGCTAATGATCTAGACAAGGATCAGGGAGTTGCATTAGTCACTCACTGAAGGTCCAAATTCTCTAAAAGACCAGTTGTCCTACTGTAGTTTGTTTGAACCAAGACGGAGGAGGGGCACTGCAAGATTATTTCTGCGTTCTCACTCAGTTGTCTGCACACTGCTGGCTCTTGTGTGAGCAGTCTTCATGCTGCAGAGGCCCTTTGGAATCGATTTCCTCCCTTTTGGCACAGGATGCCTGGCAACAGCACTTGCTGATATCAGCTGCTGCCCTTTCAGGGCCAGGCAGATGACATGTAAATCCCTTTAACCTCACAAATGGATCCGATGAAAACTCCCAGCTCAAGAAAAGCTCTGTTGATCATTGTGCTGCCCTTGCATAGGTTTTAGGACTCTCAGCTTTTCCTGGGGCAGCAAAATCAGAAGCAACAAAGCACTTAGAAAAGCACAAGCAGGACAGTGTTTTGCATACATTAGCCCAAAGAGGGCTTGGTTAATGTCAATGAGTTTTACTTATATCTGTTCCAGCTCACATTGGGCAAGGTAGAATATTGCTTAATCCAAGGCTAAACTTAAGGACACCTGTGCCTTCAGCGATGATTATGGATGATTTGTATCTGTCATTTAATGCATAGAAATAATGAAAAATAACACCTGTTTCTGCCTTCACTTGCAAAGGTCAGTTTCTTCTCAGTGGTCATTAGCTAACTGGAAACAAAACCGACAAATTTTGCCAGGTAGTGTGTCATTTAAATATGTGTTTTCTTATTTTTTAATCAAATAGCTTGGTGAAGCTTTAGTTATAGACAAGACTATGCAAATTGCTCACCTTTATTTTCTGGTGTGACCTACAGTTATGTTCTTGAAACGGATGTTTGTGTTGGATTAATTGCTGCAGCTCTCAGCATTTCTCACCACTATCTCCTGGTGACAATGTGGCATTCAATCAACTCCATGACCCTTTGCTGCTCTAATGACATGAGCGTCCCTTATGCACTCCAGATGTCCCGTTGACTCCATTAATTCACTGGAGCAGGTCCATCACAAGGCAACAAAATACAAAAATATTAAAACAAGCCCCACAATGGCCCCACATTTTTTTCACATCCCCAGACATTTTTCTCCTTCTGAGATTTTCACATAGAAAAGGACCATCACAAAGCCATGAACACACTTGCATTTCTAAGATAAGATCATGTATATATTACCATAGTCATTAAAACAGAGTTTTCCTCAGTTTCTTTCTTACACATTAATAGCACTAAATTTCATACAGGCCTCTACATAGCAAACAAGAAAAAAATCATAAGATTTTTATTTTTTAAGCTATAGCCTTCCGCACTGACTTGTCAATTAGGGTGATGGGATCTGCATCTGGCAGAGAGATGGCAATAAAATCTTATATTGTAATGAAAATATCCTTCTGGAATATATGATACAATTATTCATTGTCTTTAATGACTGTGTTTAGGAAGGTGTAAGTAGAAAAATAAGAAAAGTGTGACGACATATGCTGCTACAGTTATGTCTGTGATGAATCACATAACAGTCTAAAGATTCAGAGGTCAGAGCCTCTGCTGAGGAAAACAGACAAAAACTCATAATAGATGAATATATTCATCTCAGCAGGCAATGTTTCCTGCTAATTGAAGGTTTGCTTCTTAATATTATACCTCTGTATTTTTTTAAATAGTGTGCAACAGACAGACTTTGAAGAAAAAGGTGACTAGATAAAGATTGCTACTCTTGTTTTTGTTGTCACATTATGTCCTATGTAAATGTTAGAATAATTTTTCTCTCCTTGATTAGTTTTGCTGCACTCTAAAATGGTTAACTCTACTATGAAACTAGTAAAATAACAGTGCATAGAATATGATAATTATCTTCTTGTAGAGTGTCAGAAGAAAGGAATAACAATCCTCCCGGGTTTGTAATCTAATTTTTTTCAGTTCAAATTAATTATAAATATATTAGATAATTACCTCTTCTGATCTGAGTTTTGTTCAGTATGGTTATTACTAGTTTGCTGCCTGCAGTTTCTGCAGAAGTTTCTATTTGTGTTGAAGACAAAGTGTTGTGGCATTATAACTCAACTTAATATTTAAAAATCCCTTACTGAAAAGACAAAGATAAAATATATCCTGCCACTTTCCCCATTACATATCAAAATATGTTTTTTGCATAGGGAAAAGCACTCTCATGCCATGAGTCCAAGACTTATTTTTTTCACTCACTCCTACAAGTAACAAAATTATTTTTTAAAATTATTTTTGTTCAAAAGAAGCACCTAAAATTAAGTAGGCAATCAGTGGTAGTGGCAATCATAAACAAAAAATTCATTTTCTTCTTGATCTGCTTCATCTTCTGGACCTGAACTCTTCCCCTGCTGCTGTTCTGCATTTCATATGGGTCACTGAATACTGTAGGTTTGCCTGTCTTACTTGTAACCATGGGACACATACCTTTCCTATGTCCTCTAATAGAGCTGACGATTTCTTACTTGAAATATGCTATTGCTCTCTGTCAAGTAGACTGGTCCTTCTCCCCACGCTGCCCCCAATGAAATAACAGTCAAACAGAATTAAATAACATCTATGTTATGAGGTTTGGGTTTTTTTGTTTCATTAAACATGCATAGTGAGAAAGTTTATTTTGAAAAGTGATACTGTAGTTATAAATCATTAAAATCCATCAACTATAGAAAAACTGATATAAATAGCAGCTGTTCCACATTTGGGTCATCTGTCACTCATCCTGATTCCTTCGGTCACATTCTGGTGGCTGAAAACACTATTCAGTATGCTCAGTCCATGAGTACATTAATGCACATAAGGAGAGAGACAACATTCAGGAATATGACAGCTTTAGATGCTGTTCCAGGCATGAGAATAAGAAAGACCACACATTTTCTTGCAAATCTCATAGAAAAGTTGCACTACTGCACAGAGCATGAGAAGACAAATTCTCCACTGAACTAGTTAGGAAAAAAAAAAATAAGGGGAACTATTATGGGAGTTGCTCAGGAAATGGTATTTCCATTCAAATATTACAAAAATGGGGGAAAGTTGTTTGGGTTTTTTCTTTTTTTTTTTTTTTTTTTTTTTTTTTTTGGTAAGAAATCCAAATCCTTAAATGTATCTATAACATTAATTTTTTTTTTAAATTAATGAAAAATACCTTGCAAATGCTAATTTGCATGTAAACTTAATTTATACAGAAACAGTGGCCAGGGAATGCATAGAAAATTTTCAGATGTTATATATAAAGGATTAGAGATAGCTATTAAAAAAAATGCTTGTAATACTTTGCTTTTTTCTGTCTAGTTTTTGATTGTCGATAAAAAAGGGTGTCTTTTGCCAGCTGCATGGAGGCAACGGAGAAGGAACCCTTTCAGTGCACAGTGTTGTAAGAGTTTATTCAGGCAGTATTTTTGCTGCCTGTGTTCTGCAAGTAGCTGTCCCATACTACAGAAAAGACCAGGGGGACAAAAATTCATGTCATATACAGCTCAATACCCAGTAATCACCTGATTACATCCAAAACGAGACCTCTACTATCAAATAATCCTAGCTCTTTTTCTTACATCCCTTTATCAGTAAGTAGCCATGCTCCATCTTTCCTGGGAGCTCTGACAAATATTCACTATCAGGACAAAAGTTACATGATCATGTCGCTGTGCTGCACTACACTCAGATCTTCAGCATTCCTGCAGCAATCATGCTATAATTCCCACTTGAACTGAGCCTTCCTCCTCATGAAGGCTGGAGGCAGATGTTTGTGTCTGCTCTCAGGTCTCCTGGCTTGATATGTGGAGTAGGAAATCCCCAAGTCTTACAAAAGAGGTTGACGTGTATCAGCATCTGATCCAGAAAGCATATATAATTATTAAGATGCAGAACATGCTTTCACAGTAGTGCACTGAACATTATTTGCACCAACATGTTAAATGTGTTTTAGCCTGTATTAGGAAACAAACTGAAAACAGCTTTCCAAGCACAGTTCTTGCTCCCTTCGCCCACAGACTCTGGAGGCTGTGGTCAGTAAATTACACATGCTATGCCTAGTGATTCTGGGATGAGTCACCACCTCAAGTTTTTGACATTGCAATCCATCATTCTGGACCTTGTGGTACTTTATTTTTTGAATCCTTCTCTAAGCCTAAACCCTGATTTTGAAGATAGAGCATTTATTTTATTACACTGTAGAATGCTATTTTAAAAAGGTCAAAATAATTAGTAACTGAAGTGGTGAACTGAAGTTAATCATATAGTCGTAACTCATTAATAGTTTAAAGCAATACTAGATATTCAATTAATGCTAAGAAGGGAAAGTTATGTTCTGAAAAGGGCCTGATTTTGTTTTTTTTTTTCTTGTTAGCAGATTAGTGTTTATGAAATTTCAGAATATGTCACATCTTTATATTGTACTCCATCCTAGGTACTTTGGGGAAAAAAAAAAAAAAACAAGCAAAACCACACAAACACAGGTTCATATTCCTTAAAAGTGGGGTGTAATCTTAAATGAAAAAAAAAACACCAAAAAATCCAGATAGTTTTTATATGTTTCAAATTTAGGCTCTAAAGAAGGGAATAGAATAAAAATGAAAAGTGAAGGGCTTCTTAGTAGTTCTAACATACACTGAAAACGTATCTATAGAGTGAAAGATACACCTCAAAAGATAATTAAACAATTTTCTTCTGTTTTTATTATAGGTGGTTGGGAACTTCTAATTATTATGGAAAGAATAAGTATTTTTCTCATTTTTATAAAATAAGGAAATATGCTAAGGGATATCAATAAGAAAATTTAGGAAAATATGCCTATTTTGAAAATTGTTGTGTCATCTGTATACACTCATTCTTCTTATGGTACTTAGTGTTGCTTACTGCTAGAGATGAGATATTAGATTATGTTACTTATTGCAAAATGACAATTACAATGCATTTCCTTGACAGAATATTTTGTAGAACCGGTTGTTTACTCTGTTCTATTGTTACATTATTGAATTATGTCTACCTTCACTTTTATTCTCCTTTTCTGAAGATACAGGACATGACGCGTTCAACTTGATAAAATGTGAGGAATTACTGTTCATACTGTAGAATTATTTATCGTGTTATATTGTTCATAGGGTCCTAGTAAAAGGTGTAGCACACATGCCAGCTGCTATCATGTGCTGTCTGAAATAAAAATATTTTGACTGCTTATACTAGAAATAAGAAGCCTGCTTCTGATTTTTTCCTCAGTGTTCTTAGTTTACTTAAAATATTCCAGTTAAACTGTGCAGCATATACTTTAGATGTTTCACTAGAAAGTAAGGTTAAGTGTCTGTCTGACACCACAACATCACCAGTCATAAAGTCTTGGTCACAGCCTAGTATAATGAAAGTCAACAAACAATTGAACCACCAAAAGTATGTTTTGACCTCCTCAGGGAAGCATATTTCCCTGAGAACAAAGACAGACAACTACCATTTGAAGCGGAATTTAACTTCTGCAATTAAGGTAAGGGCTCAGATAGCTCTATCATACTGATTTGGGTTTTGGAAATGTTCTGTGTAAGACCAATGAGAGATACTGTGGGATAACATTTGACTATGCATTTCCAGTCCGAGAGCATGTATGCACTAGGTGACTGTGGTCCATTTTAAGTCCGTTATGGACTTGACTTAACCAGAATGTAATGGAAAGCAGAGCCAAAGGCAGGGGTGAGTTGTGAGCTTGGTGAGAAGCTGGAAGGGTAGCATTTGCTGACAATAAAGCAGATACAGATATTTTAAGACCCAGTGGCTCAAAAGTCATTCATAGGCTTGAGAGAAGGGTTTTAGAACATTGAAAAGGAGGGATTTTACCAGATGAGAGTGTTTCTGTCACCCACTTGGGAAAATATTTAATATAAATAAATTATAACAGCAGACATTTTAGATTACTGAAAGTATCAAAGAGCTACCCAAAAGAGCAGAAATTACACTTTTGCACAAAGGCATCTGATCTATGAAAACAGGTGCCAATTAAATGGTCACTAATTACACGCAGTTTTCCTTCTCTAACTTGTCCTTCAGCTTGAGCAACACCTAACATTGCTATTGTCTTCAGACAGATCACTTGAGAAATAGCGCAATTTATGTAATTTATCTTTTATTGACATAGATTCTGTAATCAACAGACCTTAAAGAATTGTTTTCATCATTGCATTTATATACAAATAAAATTAGACCAAATAAAATAAAGATAAGCAAATAAAAAATTAATTCTGTAACTGGAATGCCAAAACAGACAAACCTTGCCGGTAATAAGTTTTAATGTTTTAATAGAATTAAAAGAATAATTTAACAAAATTATTTTGCTTTGTTTCAAGAAACAAGAACATTTAACATATTCTTACTTCCATTTTCTACTGCATATCTGGAGGCTATGTTAAAAAAAAATAAATAAATTATTTAATTGTTTTTATTGCAGTTTGAAGGGAGAGGTTGTTCCAGATTAAAGATATGTGTATTATTGTGGGTTTTATGTTTAAAGCCACAAACATCATAAATTATTTATTTTTTTCTTTCTCAAAATATAATGCAGTCTGAAGCAATAAAAGTTATGTTTATTAGAATCAATATCAGAGTTTAAAAAATGAAGGTTTTTCTTACAGTTTGAGAAAGTTTTGCACAAATGTGCTTTATGTCTCTGAAAAATAAACACATGAAAATAAGGGAAAGTGCTGGGGAAAAAAAAAGCAGCCTTGTCTGCATAACTATTATCTGGAGGTACAAAACCAAGTTGCACGTTATACTGTGGTTGAGTGTTTGGAATATATTGTATTGGTGACTAAATTTAAATTAAGCAAAAAGGAAACATTGAAATACTGCCTGCAGGCTTTTTCATCTCTTTAAATCTACTTCATGAATTAATGAGTATACATCTATACCATTTCTTAATGTGCATACTGTTGTGGGACACACTTATTTGTTCAATATAGCAGAAAAGCTCTTCTTACTAGTTTTAATTGCTGAATACAAACATTATGGCTAAATATCTGTGCTTCAAGAAACAGGGATGTAAGACCAATCATTGCAGTTCCTGTATCTGACATATTTCAGCTTTAGTATGTCAACTCTGTAAATCTTAAAACAGTTTCTTTTTTCTTCTTTTTCCTTTATAAAGCAAGAATATAATTGTCATTTTTATTCCCCACTTCATAATAGCTGTCATTGGATAATGGAAGAATCAATCAAACATCTTTTCTTCATGTCCCTGCAGCAACAGAACTTTATTATTTTTTACTCCACTGACACTGAGAAGCCTGAATCAATATTGACAAAACATCAAATCTTTTTGAAAAGTTTAGCTATGATGTTTCTCAAAACTTAACCATTTCACATCTGTCATATATACAAAGGATGAGGTACCAATCTTGCTTTCAGGCATACAAGTCCTTAATGTAATTCATATCCTGGAAAGGTATCTACAGTGACAACATGGCTATGAGAAAAGACCAAGATATCAGTGTATTACGCTCATTAATAATTGTGGTTTTTAGTGTGTTTACAATGTCTCTTCCCCCTTTCTCTTCTACTCTTGGCCCCCAATTGCGTCATTACTGTAAAAATGTCTATACCTACACGTATCATACTGGGGGAACTGAATTTACATTCAGAAATTCCAACACTAAGTGCTTTTTGGATCTTCCTGTAGAATTCCTCTAGTATCCACCTAACATGAAGTCACTTTCAACAGTATATTTCACACTCTATAGGAAGAAGTGACAGTGATGAAAACATCCACACAATCTGCCAGCATTTCAGATACAAATAGCTCTTAAAAAGGGTGTTATGCCTCTCCAATACTCTTATACACTTACCGGAGCTCTTTCTACAGGTCAGGAGTAATGATAAGAGAGACCCACTACACCTGAGTGGCTGTAACATCATCTCTTTGTACCAGCAAGTTGATTATGTTAAACCTCTTCCCTGTGGGCCACGGATGACCTTCAGTATAACCCATCCGGTCTGTACTGCATTACCAGATGTTTTTCATAAAAGGCATTCTTACCTTTTAGAGAAGTAGTAGTAAATCAGATTAGTTTTTCTTGTGATTGATTTAGACAATCTCCACCTGAAAAGTCCCCCACAAAAACCTCCTGTTTAACTTGATAAGACTTAAGTGCCATGGGAAAAGCACATATTTGATCAAGGGACAGGAACATTCATTTGCATCTGCACAAACATGTACATCCAAATATTTAACTGGTTGTGCATTCATCACATAATCACATAATGAAAGGAGATCATTTGTTGGATGTTTGGTAGACGCAAATTCAGACATTATAATAAAATGTGTATATGTGGCCACAAAGTATAGTAGAAATATACGTGCTCCTACCATGTAACAAGGAGCTGATCTGCATTGCAATAACAGTGTGTACATTTGGTTTAATAATGTATACATACCATCAACGACATTGCCCTCCTCAGGTTATGGTGTGGGTTTTTTCTTTTTTACCGAATGAAAGGAATAGCAGGAACTGAAGTGTCCTTGTATGACTTCTGGGAAGATGGACCTTTTTTTCATTTCCTTATCTAGGACTTGTACAAAATATTCCTTGTCAAAAGTCCCAGGCAGGTCTGGTTTGTATGAAGCAAGTGACAAAGCTGGCATAGTATTACATATTCAGCATGCTTGTAAACTGCAATGCCTTAGCTCACATGTGCATTTGGAAAGGTTATCCAATATATTTTTCAGTCAAGATTTATAGATAGAAGACTCCAGATATATTTTTAAACCACTGATGGTCTTTATTAATGTACATATTTTTGTAAGTGTATGACATTTTGGTATCTTCTACTGTGTCCTTAAAGTATTTCCATAGCCTCCTCAAGTTGATCACAACAAGGTACTTTCTTTCCCTAGGTTAGGACAATCTAAGCAACCTGTTCTCCAACAGAATGGCATTCTTTGTCAGGCATGTGTAAATTAGAAATTAATATTCAAGGGAAAACACTGTTTCCATTGAAAAACATCCTTTCTCCTTTTACGAGGCACAGGCTGCCAACAGTTCGCTCTTTTATTTGCAATATAGACCAAAAGCTGGCCTTACATCACTGCTACCAACAAAGTTCCCCTAGAATCCAGTTATCATCTAGAAAAACAGCTAAGGGTTTTGAAGGACTGTATCCTGAACCTTTCAAACTTTGACACTTCTGGCAAAGATCTTCTGAGTCTGTCCTGTTTCAGTCTAAAAGGGTAAATAAAGTAGTTTGTGTAAGGCCAGAATGCACTTATTAAAGTGAATGCTGCAAAGACAGCTTAGCAACCTGAGAATAATTTTTGCTTTTTTAGAATGGGCAACACACGAATGTGCTTGTAATCATTCCTTAAGTTGCTTACTTAGGTAGTATTGACTGCCATGTATCATACTTTTCTTGGTTGAGGTGATTTCATCCATTGCTTGTCAATTTTCTCTGCTAGTTGTTATCAAACTTATATTTACTGAGTTAATATAAGGGTACTGACATAATTTCTCACTTGCTTAAAATACAGTATCATACATTATAAGTTAGTAAGATTTGCTTCCTCCTTTCTCCTCTTACCTTAGGTATGCCCCAAAACAGTATGAAAATTCACAAATTACTATCTCTGCCCCAACACCACCAGCCTGAGAAATTATTTTAATTCCACACAAAACACATCTGTTCTTTGTCATGTTGGTGATCTTAAATAAATATATAAATCTTTCACCTGTAAAGCAAGGTATAAAAAATTCTAAGGTAACACTGAGAATAATTGAAATTGTTTTAGCAAAGTTTATCACTCATTTGCAAATCATGAAAGAGTACTGACAAGTATGATTGTATTCAGAAGTAGAAAATTTCGCCTTATACTCTATACACCACAACAAATCTTATGACTAATTTTTGACTAGTAATTAATTTAAATTAATTTTGATTACAGTATATAAAAAATATCGAGTAATGTTTTGTAAGCCCTAGGATCTTTTGATATAGGCACCTTCCAGAGACCATTTTTACTTTTTTCTTACCACTGAGATAATGGGGCTGATGCAGTTTTTTGTATTGCCTACATATATATATAAAAATATATATATAATATATATGTATATATACAATATGCTTGTGAAATCTTATTAGTTAATGTGTTTCTAAACATTGTTCAAAATGTGACAAAGGTTAAGACATATGGCTTGTCAATTTTTGATTTCAAAAGACTGTTTGTCTCTACATAGGCATGCTGAGCATCAGCATACAGAAAAATGAGCAGGAGAATTAGACAACACTGTGCTTGAGAGTGACATTCTAGAGACATACAACACGTTTCATGTGTTTGATGGGGCTACAAGTTTTTGCATGGTAATGTTAACAAGTCACTTATCACAGGCAGAGCATTCAAAACCAAAGAGTGGTCTGGATAAATCCGCAAAATGGGACTCAGAAGAGCCAATATTCATAGCCTTAATTCATGACCTTCAGGAAGTGACTTAGTAGGTTTCTACTCTAGTTTTCCATCTTGAGAATGAAGAAAGAAAAGAAATTGACTTTATTAATTCCATCTATACCTGCATTCTGGGGCAGAGACTGTGTTTAATTAATATCTGCAGAAGATCAAACAATAAAATTGTGTCCTTGGCTGTATCCCACCAATGCTACAATAATTTAATTACCACTCAAGAAAAGAAGTATAAAGCTACCCATTTTTTAAAGTAACAAGTTAAAGCTGCTGTTACAAACACTAGTTAAAAATATGCCACAATTTGCATTAATGTTTCTGCCTGAAAGTTCAGTCATTAGAAAGGAAACTCTTAAAAGGCACAGCAAATGATGCAATTCACAAGTAATTAACAATAATGGTGATGTAAATAAGGCTCCCTACAATAAATACAACTATAATGTGAAATAGAGTTTTGAAAGTCAATAAAAAAACATTAAACCAAACAGGGATATAAATAAAAAGCATGTAAAAAGAGATACCACAATTAACAGATCTTGATGCCACTATGCTTGTGTGTCTGAAAACATAAATTGTTTCATAAATGGAGAAAGTAGCATGATTTAAGCACTTTTGAAGCAGAAAACTCATTTAGCTGTTTTATGAGGTAAAGGCACTTACTGTAAATCATTTCTACACTTGTAGGAGGGCAATATAAATTGCCTTGATAAGATCTGACTGATTTAAAATACACTTCCTTAATAACACTGGCCGAATATAAAGCACCTTATAACTGAATGTGGTCTGAATTCTGAAACTGGGAGTTCGACAGCATGTACAAGCATTTGAAAACTTTTTATTACTGAGATCAAGAGGGAGAAGGAATGAACCATACTTCTAGAATATTTACCTCTTTTCTATTACTGTAATCATTGTACAAAGTTACAGAAAGTCATTTGAAATTACTAAAACCATCAGAAAGGATTCTTCAGTATGGTGTTTGAATGTAGTGTACCGATCAATTATAAATATACTCATCAGGACAGCTTGTTTTGAACACAAATATAAACATACTGAGGAAATAAATACAACACATACATATTTTGTAACACTGTGATGGCATACCCAGACATAGCTTATGAATAAGTGTGTTATGTAAACATATGAGCAATATGACCACCAAAGAGGCAAAGCCGGATGGGTGTAGTGGCACATATGAGACATTCAAGCAACTGAAAGATGTGAGATGAAGAAGGTGATAAGTACAAGGGACTGCAAACACATAGGGCATGCTGCTGCAATCAAAGGATGACTGGCAACACAAAACATTAGAAGATAAACAGTGCAGGGTCCAGATGACATCCCCTCTTTTGATAGTATAAAAGCATCAGATATCAGCAATGAAAATCAGATAAGCAAGTCCATTTCAGTTTTGATTTGTCTCACTGAGGAGCTCTCGAGCCCAAAAAACTCGACTTTAGCAACTAAGAACCATCAAGGATTCCAGGCATCAGTGCTAATCATATGGCATCTTGGTGGTATGTCCTTACACCTAATTGTAGATGTAAGTGTTAAAGGCAAACAATTTTGTATAGATAGTGAGGATGAGTAATAATATGTAGAACTGACAACTAGCAAGAAAATTGCTATCCACACATGAATTTAATAAAAATTTACAGTTCAAATTTTTCTGATTTTGGCAGTCTCCAAAACATTTCAATCACAGAGATTTCAAATTCCCTGGTACATATGCATATATACATTCAGATGCAACACATGCAAACAAATGTGTCTCCCTGTTAGGAACAATTTAACTCTTTTCTTTTATCCATGACATCCGCATCTTTGATAAAGTCTATATTTGTTTCTCTTTTCAGGTGAAGCATAATAATAAATGAGGTCGTCCATTTTAAAACTTGTACTTCAAAGTAGACTTATCCTTCAGCCACCCTCTTGGTGGACTCCAGTGCTTTGTTTCATACTGATGCTTGAATCTTACCCTCAGTCACAGTTACTATAAAGTCAAATACTTAGCTCACTTTGGTAGAACTACATTCATTTATCTCATCTAAAATTCTGGATTATTTTTTCTGATAAGAACAATAGACTATTCAATTATACTTCTAAACACTCATTATCAGTCTTCACAATAGAAATCATTTATGATACAGACCCTTCAGTATTAGCACAAGTTTGAAACTTAAGTCTCAAACCCCCCCAGATTTATTAGTTAACATGTCATATGAGTATGGAGTTTATATTCCAGGTCATTGTATAGTATTGAAGATAGTATAATAAAATTGCTGAAAAACAGTATGACTAGGTTTAATATGATGGAAAATGGCAGAAAAGAGAAGAGATGGATCATAAACTCTTTTCAAAACAAACAAATAAATGTAAAGATCTATTTCAACACTTTTGTATGCACCTTATTAGTTGGAAGGACATTGGCTTCATTAAATAGTTGATATTTATAGTATGCCTCCCCAGATGTACATAAATATGATTGCTCCCATTTTGCAGAATGGAAGGTACCCTAAGCAAAAAGTTTTGCTTAAAGAGAATGTTAATACAAAGATAGCAAGAAAAGGTTCTTTCCGTATATCAATAGAAAAAGGAAGACTGGGGAACATGTACGCCTACTGATGTTTGAGGTAGGTACCCTGGTGGTGGAAGACACAGAGAAGGTGGAGTTACTGAATCCTTTCTTTGCTTTGGTCTTCACTGCTAAAGATGTCCCTCATGAATACCAGACCATGGAGACAAGGGGGAAGGTCTGGAGAGAGGAAGATTTTTCCCTCAGTAGAGGAGGAGTGGATTAGAGACCACTTGGCCAAACTGGGCATCCAGAAGCCCTGATGGGATGCACCCATGACTGCTGAGGGAGCTGGCAAATGTTATTGCTGGGCCACTCTCCATCATCTTTGAAAGACATGGAATAATAGAGAATGGAAGAAATAGAGAACAGGAGAGCTGCCCGAGGACTGGAGGAAGGCAATATCACTCTAATCTTCAAAAAGGACAAGAAGGAGGACTCAAAGAACTGCAGGCCGGTTAGGCTCACCTCCATCCTTGGGAAGGTAATAGAGCGTCATCTCCAAACACGTTAAAGAACAGGAATTTAATGGGAGATGTCAACAAAGATTTACCAAGAGTAAATCATGCTTGACTAATCTAATAGCCTTCTA
>BJBW01000101.1:0-35946 GCA_004320125.1 Scolopax mira | reverse complement strand
AAAAGTAAGGACGTGTGGGATAGATGAGGGGACAGTGAGGTGGATTGAGGGCTGGTCGTATGACAGAACTCAGAGGATTGTGATTAATGGAGCAGGGTCAAGTTGGAAGCCTGTAACCAGTGATGTCCC
This sequence comes from Scolopax mira, assembly GCA_004320125.1. Classification (NCBI taxonomy): domain Eukaryota; kingdom Metazoa; phylum Chordata; class Aves; order Charadriiformes; family Scolopacidae; genus Scolopax; species Scolopax mira. The sequence goes on along the minus strand of BJBW01000101.1, from coordinate 35,817 downwards.
TCAGGGGTCAATACTTGGTCCAGTCTTGTTCAATATATTCATCAATGACCTGGATGAGTGGACGGAGTGTATCCAGAGCTGATGATACCAAACTGGGAGCGCTGGCTGACACTCCAGAGGTCTGTGCTGCCACCTAGCATGCCTAGTGTGATCTGAACAGGCTGGAGAGCTGGGCAGAGAAGAACCTAATGAGGTTCAACAAGGGCAAGTGTAAGGTCCTACACCTGGGGAGGAAGAATGCCAGGCACTAATATAGGTTAGAGGTGGACCTGCTGGAAAGCAGTTCTGAGGAGAAGGATCTGGGCGTTCTGACAGATAGGAAGCTATCCATGAGCCAGCAATGTGCCCTTGTTACCAAGAGGGACAATGGAATCCTGGGCTGCATAGGGAGAAGTGTGGCCAGGACGACAAGGGAGGTCATTCTCCCCCTCTACTTTGCACTGGTGAAGCCACACCTGGAATACTGCATCCAGTTCTAGGCTCCCCAGTTCAAGAGAAATAGGAAACAGCTGGAGAGAATCCAGCATACGGCAACAAAGATGATTAAGAGATTGGAACATCTCCTTTATGAGGAAAGGCTGAGAGAGCTGGGACGTTTTAGCCTGGAGACAACAAGACTGAGGGGAGACCTTATTAATGGTTACAAGTATCTAAAGGGTGGGCTGAAGCAGGATGGAACCAGACTCTTTTCAGTGGTTCCCAGTGACAGGATGAGGGGCAATGGGCATAAGCTGGAACAGAGGAAGTTTCATTCGAATATGAGAAAAAACTACTTTATGATGAGAGTGACAGAGCACTGGAACAGGCTGCCCAGGGAGGTTGTGGAGTCCCCTTCTCTGGAGATTTTCAAGACCTGCCTGAATGCAGTCCTGAGTGATGTGCTCTAGGCATTCCTGCTTTAGCAGGGGAGTTGGACTAGATGATCTCTAGAAGTCACTTCCAACTTCTTCAATTCCGTGACCTCCATGACTTCTGTGACTTAAGTGATAAAGAGCACAGCCCAATTGTTAAAAACTCTTAGCAAATTTTCTCCCTTTTTGCAAGCTATTTATCTACCTATCCATCCGTAACTACCCTCTTCACAGAGAAAATGCTCTTTCTAATTAGGTGAGATTTTCAGGCCTGTTTCTGTCTCTGTCTGCAGGCTTTGTGAAAAGTCAGACTCTGACACATGCAGAATTGGCAGCTATTTCTCGATCACAAGATTTGTACAGAATGAGAACATACTATGTTTGCCATATTTCATTCTGATCAAATATGATGTGACAATACAAAACTTTTCCTATATTCGCTTATCAGTTCTGGTTTGGAATACTGCTGGAAATGAGAAAATACTGACCTGAATGAAAATGAGGTAATAGCAAAGAAAATACTCAAACAACTTGTTGAAAAAGTTTAATTTGGATTGGCTTTGAACATTTGGAATGAGAAACTGACCTTAATTCTCTTGTATCTGCAATTGGTGATGAATACTGAGAAACAAAATGATAGCATTATACTGTTCATGTTGTAAACCAGGTATAATCTTTGGTCTACTATGTAGTTGTTCATCACATGTGCATAACCTTATGGTGTCATTTTCAACTATGTATGTAGGAGAGAGCCTTATTGTGCTCAAAAATGTCACTGTTGGCCTGGTACAACTGGGAGCCATATTTGCTGTGAGCATTGTGGTTCACTTACTGGGCAGCATTGCCATAGTCTAAAAGGAGCTGGATAGGCTACGCTAAAATATTATGCTTATCAGCTTAAGGTTTCATAGAACATAGTACATAAATAATGGTAAGAAGACTTCTGAAGAAATGAGAATAGTCAAAATAGTCAAACAGTCAAAACAGTGTTTTTAATGAAAAAAAGTATGGGATGGATATAGCTTCTGTTTTGGTGTAAATTTAGCATGAAAAATTGCTTCTATTTGACACTATTGTAAGCTAATCAATGCATTCCAGATAGCAATTTTATGGGAAACTATGTACTGTTGAAAACATGGAATGTTCCTTTTACCTATTAAATCAAAATAATGGTATTTGCATTAGAAACAACTATAAATGATAATAATTTAAAAAAGATTAAAGGTACGTATTTTGGTCAAAGAGCAACTATCAAAAACCAAACACCTCTTATCTAGGAAAACCTGAATCACCTTATTTTTGGGGGGGTATTATACAACAGGTAGTCTCAGAGTTTTAGGACATTTTATTTACAGTAACAGAGATAGCCTCAACTTTAAAAGCAGACTTTATTAGCTTTAGAAACATAACATTCATATGTACAAACCACATAAAAAACTGCACAGGTATTACATGCTTCATGTTCACACTTAATTTCTCAAAGCTGTGTTTAAAACTCTTTGCTGACCATCTGGTTTAGATCATATTTGCTGAATGTCCCATGAGAAAGTCTACTACATACAGCTCCTACTCCCCTTCCTGAATTTACCTACTTCTGTCATATTGACTTACTTTGAACTGTGAAACCCCAGTTGTATTTGATGTCCTATGCAAAATAAATCTATCTACTCAACTGCAGACTTTACAAAAATCTGCTAGAAAACTCTTTGAAAATAGAGTCACTCATCCATTAAATTAAGATGAGAAAAAATAAAAGGATATGGCTCTTTGTAGAGGTCTAGAGCCTGGTGCAGCTTCTATCTGATTTGTGTTTATTTTGACTGCTTATGACAAGACCACATTTTCCTCTGTAAGCTCTATAGCACTGAGAACTTTACAAAAACAAACACAAAGATCTTTTTTAGGTCAACACTTTGGAAGAAACTAGGGAATGCTTCCATAAATATATACCTAACTCTTGGGCTACATTCAGGTATTCTTTGAGACAAAATATAAAACAGAAAAATATCACTCGTACCATGGCTTGCCTAATTTAATTTTTACTTGTGGCCTAAAGGACTCTTGAACTTATGCTTGTGGTAACAAGGAATTAAGAAATTTTCAATTTCTTCAAAAACATGAACATGAAATAATGAAAATTTTGCTAAAGGTATCACTATGATGTATATGTTTGTATGCATATGTATGCATGTATGTATATATGTATACACACACAGCAAAAAGGGTTCAAGTTTTATATATACCCAAATCTACACACAAACGAAAAACTAAAGCGTGTATTTGGAGTGCTCTATATAATCATACAAACAATCTTCTCAGGAATCCTCTGATAGAGGACAAATGTATTATTTTTTCTTTCTCTTAGGAAGAAAGTTAGAACTCTAGCCTGATCATTTTGGATACACTAACCCGTACTCTAGCCACAGAATTAATAAAGCAAAAGTTGAATCCCAACTGTGTTTCCCAGGCAACTCCATGATAGAAAACTGATGTTCTTCTGTATCATTTTTTTGGTATTACTACAACATACACAATGCTGCAAGGAGAAAAAGATATATCTGTATTTATTTCTGGATAGGAACTTATGGAATGTGATGCAGTGTTTTAAGTTTTCCAAATTTAAAGATCAGCAATAGATTGATAAACTAAATATATACAGGTTAGGGCATGAGGTATTTGAAATCTAAAATTTTGTAAAATTTTGTAAAATATTTGTGCAGCAGGGAGTATTTAGTTGGAAAATTACCCATTTAGAATTCAAAGGGAGAATTAAAATAAATCAACAAACTGTTATCACTCAGTTCCTTTACGTAAATAAATCAGCATAACTACATCTTCATATGTTTAACCTGGGTTTAGTCCATAGACTGACATAAATTATTCTGTTTTCTATTAGGTCTATGTTAAAGCCTGTGGAATCCCCTCTTGAAAAGAATTAAAAGAGATGGTGAAATTAGATGAAAGTAAGAAAGATAAATCCTTGCTCAGTGTTCTTGAAAACCAGAAGATAAGATTCACATAACTATTCAAAGATTTTTCAGATTATTGTATCATAAGTGTACATTCATCAGCATATAATAAAAGCTCTCAAAGATAAACTTTTTCCTGTTTATTTGATGGCAGATAAGGTTATTTTATCTGCAAAGCCTATCTATTTACTTTTTTATTCCTTGAGGGTAAGGAAGCTCACATATTTTCATAACATTTTCTCTATTCTATTTCATGTCATACTTTAACTTGTCTTTTGAATTATGTTTTTGATCATGCAATGTGTACTGAGCAGAATTTAAATGAATTCTCTTTATTTGAGCCCTTTCTAGTTCAATTACTATTTTCCAGTACCTGCTGCCTAGTTTTGAATCTTGATTGATTCAATGAATGTTCAAAAAGTTTATAAACAGAAACAATATATGACAGCTGATTTTTTTACAATCCATATTTAATGGATTTTTAGTTGAACTATCTTTTAGTCGTTTTAGTATAAGGTAAGAAGTAAACTTCTGCTACTTTAAAATGTCTCTGCCATATTAAAAAAGAGCAATCAAGAAGAGAAGAGACAACTTGCCTGCTTTTTGTCTAATCCCATATTTTATAATGCCTTGAGGGCAGTGCATGCTGGGGCACCTCTGAACTGGGGAAGTGCCAGAGCAAGGAAGAAGTTAATAGAGCAACTTGCAAGAGACACTGCTAATATATCATTGGTAAAGGAAGGCCATTGGGAATGAAGAAAAGCAGATCTTGGTTCATGAGGCAAAAGGATGATGAAAACAAAAAGCTGCAGAACCTGGTTAGAGGAAAAATGGAGAACTAAATAACAAGACAGTAGATCACAAACTTCTTGGATAAGAATTTTAAGCTTCAAATATGGGACTGAATTTAATTTCACAATTAAAGACATTAAAAAAGAGGTAATGTGGCGCTCTAAAGAAATACCATATGTTGAGATTTTTTTAATACCTGTCTTGATACAGAATTTGATGCTTTATGTTTTATTGGCCATAAAAAGTAAGTGATACATTTTATAAGGAAAACAAAGAAAAATATATTAATTGATCACTGGAATATTCAAGATCAGATAATAATTACAGTAATTCAAGTTTCTCATTACCTTCAGCTTTCATAAAAAAGACAAGCATGTGTGTAAAGTAAAAGGAAATGGTGAGAGGGTGAGCTCTACGGATTGAACTGAAGTGAATTTGCAAAGCTGATAGGAGATGAAAGAGAAACTAAAAACTCTAATATCTTTCCTGCAGATCATCTTCACAGGCTGAGTCATGCCTACCGGTCAGAATATGAGGGCAGTGAGAAACAAAGTCTTTACTGACCTTGTTCTGAAATGGAGAAATGGGATGGTGAGCCTTGGAAGGTGATTTTATCAAGTATTGAAATAAATTGCCACAGAACTGCAATTCATCCAGTATCTATGTGGTATCTATGTGTTATCTTTCTGATGATCATCCTAGTTATTTTTCCTTTTAACCCACCCTCCTCAAGCACCCCTAAGTAGTACTGAAACTTTTTCTGAGATCCACCTGCTCTTTCTTGCCCATTCTCTTCAGTCAAGGCTGACTTCAGAAATGGATGCTCACTTGTCTCAGAAATTAGCAAGAGCCCTGTAGGCAAGTATCAAAGATTCATCCTTTTACTCAGTTTTCAAAGGCTCATTTCATCCCTTTAAATCTCCCCCCAGGAAACTCTTTACTATGAGAATGGGCCCCATGTTCTTTGCAGTCACTAGCATTATTAAAGAGGGTCTTGGTCCTGTTAAGAAAAGTAGCATTAAAAGTCCATCAATCAGCATACCTGGGGGGGATTTTGTGATGTATGTCATCATTTAGCCTGGGATGGTATCTTAATCTTCCTAAAAATTGTCGGCAGAAAACTACTTAAAAATATGTTAAAGAGTTGGTTTCAAAGAGTTGGAATTAAATTAGTATAGAAATAGCAATTACTGAGATTCATCCAGAGACCCATAATTCCTATTTTGCAGGAAGTTTAAAAATTTGACTTTAAAGTTGAATAATAACATTGACACAGACTATATAGCTGAAAACTATAACTGAAAACTATAACAGAAAGACTTTCTTTTTCCTGAGAAGCAAGTTCTGTATGGAACTTCATTTTTTCCTGTGGTCTCTGAGCATTAGAGTTACAAAGAAAACCCTTACTATATTTTAATACATTGCCATGTTCCAGTAATTTGAAAAACTCTTCATTTTATTTTGTTTTGTTTGGTTGGTTTAGGTTTATATTACTGTGAATAAACTATGTCTTTCCTTTGCATCTAGACTTTACAAATAGAAAAGCATGGGGAGTTTCATTCTCTCATTTTATTTTAATTGCATTTCAATCCAAAAACTTCCTGTGCTCTTCTGTTAGCCTTTTATAAAAAGTTAATTCAGATTCAGTTAATTCAGTTAACTCAGTAGATTAATTCAGATTAATCTACTGGTTTTACCAATGTTTATTTTTGTTTTCTAGAAATAGACTGCTTTTTTTTTCTTTAGACACTAGGACATGAATTCAAAAATTCAGATGTTTGTGTCCTTAGAAGTGCAATGCATCATGAAGAAACTGAAAATTAATTGCTTACAAATGACGGCCACAACAGTACTTTTAAGATCACTGTAGAAAAATTTCAAAATGCCAGTTTGCTAATTGGAATTAACTTTAGACATTTGTTATTGCCCAGTTAATTAAAAAAAAAAAAAAGGATAATTTCTATGCCTGAGGAAAATAAATATAAATAAATTATTGCACTGAGGTGAAATTGCAAGTATTTTAGAGAAGATTTGGGTTTTTTTACTTTCTGCTAAAATAGTGAGGTACTTGTGTTTTTTTCAAATCTGGTGGAACAGCTCAGCTATATTTCTTAAGGATGCTGTAGATTTTGTGCTGGTGACCTTATATCTTGATAAATGGTTTGTTTATCTACTTGCATATTTGGTATCATACACAGCCATTGCTGATCACCAAATTGATGGTGATACTAAATCCTCTCTCCTGACTTCAAACATTACATTTTACCAAAGCAGACTGAATCTTTTGCTAATTTGCCATAAATATAGAAATCTGATGAAATTTTATTAAGAAAAAGAGAAGAAACACACCTTTTCAGACCATCTCATTAGTATTTGTTCTGGGAGGTGCGGAGCTTGGAAGTACATGCCCTGTCTGGTAATACCACTTGTACAGATGCTAAGAGTGATTAGATGCCCAATGGTGACCAACTTCTGTTTCTTCTCAAGTCCTCTATATGACTCCTAACAAAATTTGGCTGTAAAAATATGAGGTAGATACTTCATTGGCTCACATTTTTTATGACCTGAGTAATTCAGTCACCATTTCATCATATGAGAAGAGACATTAAAATATGCTATTAAAATATAATCTATCCCAGTGCCAGTACATTCTCTTGGTACATTTAACTTTGACGAGACGAGGGTCTGATGAATTCCATCTGAGCCTTTTGACTAGATTTTGGAAGCTAGTTACAATATTTGTGCCTGAATATAGAAACAAATGCCAAAACTCTCTTCCATTTCACTCTTTTATGGAACAAGTTAGGAGGGCTTAAATTCCCTCTTACAACAAAGTGCTATCACTGTAGCTGTTAGTTTTGCTTTCTAGGTACAATAGCTGAAATTAATTAGGAGCCCTTACGTATTATTTCCTCCTGGAGTAATGAATGATTTGGACACTTGATTTCACATCAGTTTAGCATGAAGCAAATGCTCTGATTTGGTCCTATTCTAATCCTGCTCATCTTTTATCATCAGAGCCTTAAAATGTGTTGCCGAAACTTGGATGTAAAGCACCCAGTGGGGACCTGTAGGTTGTAAAGCTTTGGTAGACTTTGCTGAGAGCTGTGATCCTTCAGAGTAGGCTATGAGAGAAGGCTCTAGTGCAGCAATTAAACCTGACTGTACAGGAAATCAAGACTTTGCTTCTGCAGAATACAAGTGCAGGAAATAAATATGTTTAAAATTATTACTGTGAAATCAAAACAAAATCTGCATTGTGCACTATAAATAAATTTTTCTTTAGTTTTGTTTTTCTCATTTATTAGTTATTTTGTCTGATTTATAATAAAAGGTCTAGTTTTGGGAAAAGAAATGTCTTTAGTACTGTGCACTCGATGTACCTTTTTTATTACTTTTTTCTTGCATCTCTGTAGTCTTCCTTGATTCTACCCAGGTTCTGGTTTGCAGTGGCATTCATGCACACATGAAAAGGTACAAACAGACAGTAGTTTGTACTACTGACAAATTGTGACAACCTCTCGGCAACATCTCATACTGTAGTTCCCAGGAGGCAGCACACCTCTCATGACTCCCTGTCAGGCTGGCAGATGGGCATCTCAGTGGCCCTTAGTAGAGCCACCCTCTAAGATGAGTAGTTTCTTTTTGCGGTATCCACTGTGTGCTGCTGGTACAGTTTCTCCTGTCAGACCTTGCTAATCGGTGTCTATAGCTGTTAAAGCTTTATATCTGATTTTGGTTTTAATGATGGAAGGTGAGGACTGAAGCGGTGGTTCACTAGGGTCCAAAGTGCCTCAGTCTCTGTGGTGCCTGCATGGCTCTGAAATCAGACTACACCTGCTTCAGTCCCCTAATACTGCACAGCCATTTAGCTGCTTTCTGCAACTCAGCTACCCGACATAACAGATCATCAACCTGTGTGCATCTTTTGCAAGTACTTTCCTTTTCTCCAGGTGTCCTGGTTTGAGGTAGAAGAGAACCAATCCTCTTTTCAGTAATTTGACTTTTCAGTTAAGCTTCTTCTTATTCTCTGAATTTAACAGCACATTCTTCAGGCTGTCTACAGCAGTCTACAAGCAGGTTGTACGGCCCTTCTCACGTGGCCTTCTGTGTGAACTGCTGTGAAAACTAAGGAGCCCTCTCTCTGCACCCTCGTTTTGCCCTCCCTCTTCACAGCTCTCTATCGTTTAGGTCTCTTCCAACCTGATATTTGATGATTGTATGATTATTGTTATACTGTTTAATTGTTTCATCCCATTTTAGAGAGAAGACTGGTAATCCAGTAATTTCCTATGATAACTGAACTTCAATTTACTTTGAACCATCTCTAGTATATTATTATATATTTCTTTTTTTAATATTACTATAACCCTCTCACTGGTAAATAATTTTGCAAAAACAAAGTAATAATTTAGAATGCTTTTAGTTTACTTATATTTTCTTACATGAACAACAGCTTCTGGTGGAAAACAGTACCAAATGGTAGAAAAACACAATAACATAATTTATTTTGCTAAAGGAACTGACAGTAATTTGTGTGAGTGTATGTGCTTTAGTAGATATCATGAAGAACCATAATTACATTTGGTCTTGAAGACTTTCATAATGGCAATAACAAATCCTGTCAGATTAACTAAGTTCTAAATTTTGATGTCTCCCTAAAGTGAAGATTAAAAATGTCATATTCCTAATATATTATGAAGCATTGTACAGATTTGCATTGCTACAGGGCTTTGAAATAACCTGAGAAAAATTAATCTGAAAATTGGCTCATCACTCTTATCAACATAAGATTATAAATCACATAATGCTTTGTCAAATTCTTTAACACACTTATTGCACATATTTATTTGGAACAAGTTCTTTTGATTTCTAACATATGGACTCACACAGTACTGAAGCTTTGTAGTTTAACACTGGCTGAAGAATACTATGCTGACCTTCTAATAGCTCTCATTGCAGTTATCCACAGATAAATTAACTATTCTGTTTAGAAGTCAGAAATCAATAGAGAGTAATTCTTTGGCTACACAAATTTGTAAGCTATCTGGTTAAAAGCTGCATGTTAATAATTGATGTGCTGAGTTCCAAGGCATTACAAAGTAAAGCACCTGTACATAATTTAAATTATCTCTGCAGAGAGCATCTCTATGAACATCATAGGAATAAAAATTCTATAAGGATGTCCAGTAGTAAGACAGTCACAGTTAAATCCAAAAAAATGAACTTGAAATGGTAAATTGAACTTCATTCTGTGAAATGGTGCCAAAAGTAAATGAAAAGATTTGATGACCAAGTATTTCATTAATTTTCTTTATTCAATTTGGAAAATAAATCCTGGGTTTGGTTCAGACATTTCAGTTATCTCTATGATGTTAGATGAATTAAGGCTTTGAAACCACTCTGAAAAATTTGTGGGTAATATTTGTTTGAAACAGTTAAGTTGATCAGATAACAGTCAGTTTGAGGACTTACAAACAATTTTGACCTTTGGCTTGCTAAGCAACTCCCCTTTAGTAAATTATTTATTGGCTCTGCAATTCTTTCCCTTGGTATCATATTAGTGATAGAAGGATTTGAATAATTATACGCTGATTCCAGTGAATATGTACCTATTTAACTATGATTTGGCTTTCAAGACTCTCTGATTTAGACTGCAATGGAAGTATCACAAGAACAATTTCTCTTACATGGATCTGGTATCTCCTTCCTCAGGATGAGGGTTGGTGAAATGTTTTAAGGTAAATTGCATGACTAACACTGAGTTGATTGATTTGGGGTTCAATGGCAATATTATGCCTGAATGACTGCTTCTCACATTATTGATCTGACTTCAGTCAAAACTTTCAAAACTATTTATTTCTCATTTTTTTTTTTCAGAGTTACCAGAAAGAGGTAAGAAAGCATCACGACTGCTACGACTTTAAAGTCACAGCTAAATGTGAATAGTCAAATTTGCCTGTTTCAGAAAGTTTGAAGAACAGAATGTATTTGCTTGACATTCTGACATTCTTTTAAATCTCTCAGATCATATACCAACACACAAATATTTTGATAAACAGGTGCAAAATATGAACCTTTCTGTAAGAACTTGCACATGTACTTAGTATTGTTGACACTGTAAGGTTTATGGTATGTGCAGCATTCATCAGGTATGAATGATACATGTTAACCTTATAGATATATCTGCAAATACCAATAAAGAATTAAATCTAAAACTTGATTATGGTTGCTTCAGAGCAGGCAACAACATTTTGCTGCAGTATATTATTATTATGCCTGCTTCTCTCTGGATAGTCTTTCAAAGGAAATGCAGTAAACTCTGAAAAAATAAATATTGGATTTTACTTGGTATCCTTTCTAATCCTGCCTGTTCATTTATGGTCTTTGTAAGTTACTGTGCTTAAATAAAAATGGATCATATATTCATATAATCATAGAATGGTTAGAGTTGGAACGGTCCTTAAAGATAATCTAGTTCCAAGCTCCCCTGCCATGAGCAGGGACAACCTCCCACTTCCCACTAGACCAGGTTGTTCAAAATCCGATCCAACCTGGCCTTGAACACTTCCAGGGATGGGGAATCCACAGCTTTTCTGGGCAACCTGATCCAGCATCTCACTACCCTCACAGTAAAGAATTTCTTCCTAATATCTAATATAAATCTACCATCTTCCAGTTTAAAACTGTTATGCCTCATCCTGTCGCTACACTCCCTGATAGAGTCCATGTTTTCTGTAGACCCCCTTTAGGTACTGGAAGGCTGCCATAGATCCCCTCCGAGCCTCCTTTTCTCCAGGCTGAACAACCTCACCTCTCTCAGTCTGCCTTCACAGGAGAGGTGCTGCAGCCCTCTGATCATCTTCGTGACCCTCCTCTGGACTCGCTCCAACAGGTCCATGACGTTCTTATGCTGGGGGCTCCAGAGATAGGTGTCATATTCCAGATGGGGTCTCATGAGAGCAGAGCAGAGGGCTAGAATCATCTCTGTCAACCCGCTGGCAAGCTGCCCAACTTCTGGGGGAAGCAGCCCAGAATATGATTGGCTTTTGAGCAAGTGCAAGTTGCCAGCTCGTGTTGAGCTTCTCATCAACCAAGTCATCCTCCTCAGGGCTGCTCTCAATCTGTTCTCCACCCAGCCTTTGTTTGGTCTTGGGATTGCCCTGACTCTATGTGCAGCACCTTGCACTTGGCCTTATTGAATTTCATGAAGTTCAGACAGGATCACCTCTCAAACTGATCAAACTGGTCCCCCGGGATGGCATCCCTTACCTCCAGTGTGTTGACTGCTCCACACAGCTTGGTGTCATTGGCAAACTGGCTGAGAGTGCACTCAGTCTCACTGTCCATGTCACCAGCAAAGGTATTAAACAGCACTAGTCTCAATACCAAACCCTGAGGAATGCCACTTGTAACTGGCCACCACTAGCACATTGAGCAGTTGACTGCAACACTTTGAGCGCATCCAGCTAGCCAATTCCTTATCCACCAAATGGTACTTCCATCAAATCCAAGTCTCTCCAATTTAGAGACAAAGATGTCATATGGGACAGCGTCAAAAGCTTTTCACAAGTCCAGGTAGATGACATCAGTTTATCTTCCCTTATCCACCAATACTGTAACTCTGTCATAGAAGGCCACCGAATTTGTCAGGCCTGATTTGCCCTTAATGAAGCCATGTTGACTATCATGAATTACGTTCTTAATTTCCATGTGCAGTAGAATGGTTTCTAGGAGGATCTGCTCCATGATCTTGGCAGGCACAGAGGTAAGACTGGCTGTCTTATTTCCCTGGGTCTTCCTTTTTTCCCTTTTTAAAAATGGGGGTTATGTTTTCTCTTTTCCATTCAGTGGGAACTTCACCAGACAGCCATGACTTCTCAAATATGATGGATATTATGCAACTTCATCTGCCAGTTCCCTCAGGACCTCCAGATGTACCTCATCAGATCCTATGGACTTGTGCAGCTTCATATTCCTTAGATAGTCTCAAACAAGGTCTCCTTCAATGGGAAGTTCTTAATTCTCCCACTCCCCACCTTTGCCTTCTACAGCTTGGGCAGTGTGATAGAGCTCTTGCCATTGAAGACAGTCAAAAAAGTCATTGCATACTTCAGCCTTGTCTATGTCTTGAGTGACCAGGTCTCCCATTTCCTTTTGTAGAGGGTCCATATTTTCTCTAGTCTTCCTTTTGCCACCAATGTATCTATACAAGCTTTTCTTGTTGTCCTTGAATGGATCTTCTGCAAGTTTCACTTTCTGTATCTCAGTCAAAAGGCATAATTCAGAAAGATGGAGATTTGGTGTGCCTCTACTAACTTAGAGGCAATGATGGGTTCACATATCTGGCAGAGGTTAACTGCCCCAAAGCTTTATTTATTAACTATTCCTAATAAGAACATTGTTTAGGTGTATCCTTTGTTTTAAGCGTAAGTTTGAAATCATTGTCATCAAAGTCATATAACTGTGAACAGGAACTTGATGGCTTCATTTAATTAGGGGGTCAAGAAAGGAGGTGATAAATCTTACGCTTTAGGATAACAACAGATGAAAACATGCCAAAATGTAATGAGTAGCACAAGAACAGAAGCAAAACAAATTTAGAAAAACCAACTTCCAACTAACTCTAAAAGTTTGCATTTGAACATGGTAGAATTATACTTCAAATTATGCTTGAGAAGATGATAGGAAGTCACTCAGAGCCCTGGTGACATGAAAATGTTCGGCACTGCAACAGAAATGCTACCTGTGGCAATCTGCTGTGGTTCCCTAAGCAAGCAACTTTTATGGCTATTTTTATTTGCTTTTGTAGGCTTCATTGTAGGCTTGTCAGGTGCAGAAGTTAGTCCAGATCAAGGATATCTCATTCTATATATTTTTAAGCATTATGAAAACAACAGTGTTTTGTTTAGATTTTCCAATAATAATTTATAGGTATATGAAATTGTACTGTTGGTAGAAAACTAGTTCCTTTCAAAGAACAATGTATTTTAGACTCACATTCTATTTTTACTGCATGCGTGAAATGAAAAGTTTTTTTTTTCAGATAGAAACCTGATACTTAACTGAGAAAATCGATCATTTTATGTTTATTCTGGGAATATGTTTTTTAAACTGTACCCAAATGGGCTAGTGTTATAGTTTTCAAATCACTACCATCAAGTTACTTCTATTCTTATACACTGTTATTCAGGTTCTATTTTTGTTATTTGGTTTTTAATGTATTTATCATTTTCAAATGAAGGAAAAAATAAAATTATATAATCATTAATGTAAAAAAGGAAGAAAACCAATAACATTGTTTATGAGAAACAATTAATTTTTCGAATCACCAGAGGAAATATTACATCAAACTAGCCATTAGATTTAGGAAATGTAGTTGAAATACTTAAAATACTTAATTACTAACTTATTTAGTTAAATAGTGTTACTGATAAGCTCAAGAAACATTTGATAATATAACATGGAACAACATTTTAATCCACCGGAGGAACCAAATTTGCCTTCTCCTACTGAGACTACAGATGTGGTTTTGGCCACCCAAAATGCTTTAAGTGAACAGGTTAGCTTGAACTTCCTTTAGAAAAAGAGAAGAAATAGCTCCCCACATTTGCCAGCTGTATCCTTGGTTTTTAACATAGCAGGCAATTATATTTAAATGCACCGAATATTTGAATGGGTCATGCTGTACTGGATCAATGCAAAAAACCACAAGCCAAAACCCACCCTAAATCCTCACTCTGAAGATATTTAAATTAAAATATGATTAAAGAAAATGAATCTTTTACTTAATGGAAGACAGTACACTACTGTTCAATCAACACCAGAAAGGCCATTTCTTTCATAGAAAGGAGAAAGGTCAGTTATATTAGAAAGCAGCAAAATATTTTTGTAATAATTAACAGTATTTCTATGTGCTTCCATACAGGGCAATCATCTTGTTAGATGGAATGAAAAAATGTGTTGATTACATCCTGGATAAAGTTGATACAATCTGTTCTGTAGACTTACAAGTCCAAAAAAATTAATATACATATATGTGTTTATATACAGCACAGAGATAAAATGTATTTTTAATAAATACAGAATATATTATACAGAATGAATATATACAAGAGTATACAGAATGAGAGAAGAACCTTCCCATAGAGCTAAATTACACAAGAAGTACAAGAGCAAAGAGTGATTTAACAGCAAATAAAAAGAGGCTGCTAGAGAAGGGAGTGTTTGCAACAAAATGTTAAAAGGTGTAGGTTTTGCAGAAAGAACTAGTGCAAAACTCAAGAAGATAAAACAATTTATTCCATATTTCTGGAAATCTTAACAGGGAGGCCAAGACAGGCATGAGATATAAACAAGTTAGTTGTGAAAGCAGTAGGTGAAGAAAACTGTGTGGAGGTAAGCTTGTCTGACATCATGGGCAACATGCCTATAGGCAAAATGGTATCACCATGATTGCAAAAGCAATACACACCAGATAATGTATTGGGAAAGAATAATAGTGAATCACAGAACCACAGAACCACAGAACTTTCATGGTTGGAAGGGACCTTTGAGATCAGAGTCCAACCACAAAAAAAACCCACAAAAAGACAAAACACAAACACACACACCACACCCACCAACAGACAAACAAAACCCCACAATCTCGGGCATTAGAGCATGGCCTGAAGTGCCATGTCTTCACGTTTCTTAAATACCTCCAGCGATGGTGACTCCACCACTCCCCTGGGCAGGCTGTTCCAGTGCCTGAGCACTCTCTGAATAAAGTAATTCTTCCTTATATCTAGTCTAAACCTCCCCTGCCACAACTTCAGTCCATTTCCCCTGGTCCCATCATTATTCGCTTGAGAGAACAGGCCAACACCCACCTCCCTACAACCTCTTTTCAGGTGGTTGTAGAGGGCAATGAGGTCTCCCCTCAGCCTCCTCTTCTCCAAACGTGCCCAGTTCCCTCAGCCTCTCCTCACATGACTTGTACTCTAGACCCCTCACCAGCTTGATGACTCTCCTCTGGACTTGCTCCAGCAGCTCAATGTCCTTCCTGTAGTGAGGGGCCCAAAACTGGACACAGTACTCGAGGTGAAGCCTCACCAGTGCTGAGTACAAAGGCACAATCACTTCTCTACTCCTGCTGGCCATGCTATTCCTGATACAGGCCAGGATGTCACTGGCTGCCTTGACCACTTGGGCACACTGCCGGCCCATGTTAAGCCGGCTGTCCACTAACACCCCCATGTCCTTTTCTGACGGGCAGTTTTCCAGCCACTCTTCCCCAAGCCTTTTGTAACTGTTGTGACTGAAATGCAAGACCTAGCACTTGGCCTTGTCCCATTGATCCAACCTGTCCAGATCCCTCTGTAGAGCCTTCCAACCTTCAAGCCCTGAGGGACACCACTGGTGACCAGCCGCCAACTAGATTTCACCCCATTAATGACAACTCTTTGGGCATGGCCATCCAGCCAGTTTTTTACCCAGGGAAGAGTACACTTGTCTATGCCATGATTCTCCAGCTTCTCCAGGAGAACACTGTGGGGGATGGTGTCACAGGGCTTACTAAAGTCCAGGTAGACAACATTCACAGCCTTCCCCACATCGAGAAGGTGGGTCACATGGTCATAGAAACAGATCAAATTGGTCAAGCAGGACCTCCCTTTCATAAACCCATGCTGGCTGCCCCTGATCCCTTGGCTGTCCTGCACTTGCCATGAGAGCTCACTCAAGGTGATCCTCTCCATGACCTTTCCCAGTACCGAGGTCAGGCTGACAGGCCTATAGTTTCCCGGATCCTCCTTCTAGCCTTTCTTGTAGATGGGCGTCACATTGGCCACCCTCCAGTCATCTGGTAACTCCCCTGTTGCTAGGATTGTTGATAGACAATGAAGAGAGGCTTGGTGAGCTTTTCCACCAGCTCCCTGAGTACCCTTGGATGAATTCCATCCACCCCCATAGACTTACGCGTGTCCAGGTGCATAAGCAAATCAACTACTTCCTCCTGGATTATGGAGGGGTTTGTTCTGCTCTCCATCCTTATCGTCTAGCCCAGGAAGCTGAACACCCTGGGGGTAGCTGGTCCAACTATTAAAGACAGAGGCAAAGAAAGAAAGCATTAAGTATCTCAGCCTTCTCTTGTCCTCGGTCACAATGTTTCCCCCCACATCCAGTAAGGGATGGAGATTTTCCCTGACTGTCTTTTTGTTGACATAGTTATAGAAACTTTTTTTGTTGTCCCTTATATTAATGGCCAGGTTGAGTTCCAGCTGGGCTTTTGCCTTCCTAATTTTTTTCTCTATATAACCTAGCAAGATCTCTGTACTCCTCCTGAGTTACCCTTCATTCAAAGGTGGTAAATCCTCCCTTCTTCTCCAAGACCCATCAAAAGGTCTTTATTCAGCCAGGCCAGCCATTTTCCCCAGCCTTTAATTTTGCGTCTTATGAGTACAGCCTGCTCCTGGGTCTTTAGGATTTCCTTCTTGAAGAGCGTCCAGCCTTTCGGGACCCCTTTGCCCCGCAGGATCATTTCCTAAGGGACTCTCCCAACCACGGTTCTGAACAGGTTAAAGTCTGCCCTCTGGAAGTCCAAGATGGAAGTTTTGCTAAGCCCCTTCCTTACCTCACTAAGAACTGAAAACTTGACAATTTCATGATCGCTAAGTCCAAGACAGTCTCCAACTTCCACATCTCCTACTAGTCCTTTATTTGTGAGAAGTAGGTCTATTGAGAAGTAGGCCTTCTCTGGTAGGCTCTTCTAACAGTTGTGTCAGGAAGCTATCTTCCATACATTTGAGGAACCTCCTACCCTGCCTGCTCTCTGCTGTGTTGTGATACAGCAGATATCCGGTAGGTTGAAGTCTCCAACCAGAACAAGGGCTGGCGATTGTGAGACTGCAGCCAGCCGCTTATAAAATGCTTCATCAACCTTCTCATCCTGGTTGGGTGGTTAATATCAGACTCCCAGCACAAAATCACCCTTGTTAACCTTCCCCTTTATCCTTACCTATGAACACCCAACTTCATCATCTCTGGAATCTATCTCTATGCAGTCAAAATACTCCCTAATGTACAGAGCCACACCCTCGCCTCTCCTTGCCTATTCCTTCTGAGGAGCTTGTGGCCATTCATCACAACATTCCCATCATGACCATCATCCCATCATGTTTCCATGATGGCGACTACATCATGGCTGTCTTGCCACACAATGTCTTCCAGCTCCTTCTGTTTGTTGCCCATGTTCATCCTTGGCCCTTTACCCTCAGGCTCATTACCAGTGGGCCTAGTTTTATTCCCTCCCCCCTTCACTTCTAGTTTAAAGCTCTGTCTATGAGACTATGAGACTTAACTCCTGGTCTAGTACCCTTTTCTCCTTTTGGAATAGGGTTTTCCTATTGTTTGCAAACAGAAATTTCTAAGCTTCTATCCCTTTTCTTAAATGAAACGACAGAGTGTTTTTTAAAGTCTTCACTAATCCAGCATCCTTCAAGCCCTGTCATGGTGCCTTTGGGTTTAATCCTGACAGGCTCAGTTAGCATTCCCTTCCCCCTCATATCTAGTTTAAAGCCCTGCCAATAAGTCCTGCTAACTCCATCCCCAAATTTTTTTTCCCCTTCTGGGACCGGTGGACCCCACCTGATACCAGCAGGCCAGGTGTCTCATATAGCATATAGCTGCCTACGCTCAAAAAACCCAAAGCCCTGCCAATAATACCAGTCTCAGAGCCATGAGTTGACCTATTGCCTCTTCACATTATTTTCCTTATTCATGGTTGCCACTGAAGGGATAGAGGAAAACACAACTTGCGTTCCTGATCCCTTACGCAGCTGTCCCAAGGCTCTAAAACTCTTTTGATTGATTTTGGACTCCTTCTACCCACTTCATCACTACCCATCTGAAATACTAACAGGGGGGAATAATCAGAGGGGTTTACTAGGGCTGGGAGTTTGTCCATCACGTCCCTGACCCGTGCCCCAGTGAGGCAGCAGACTTTCCTGTGAAGCAGGTCAGGGTGGCATATTGGTCCCTCTGCCTCCCTCAGTAGAGAGTCACCTACAACAATGACATATCTGCTTTTCTTGTGGAGCTAGTAGTGATGCCAGGTCTATGGTGAATTGTTCTTTCTGACTTCTCTAGCCTGGGTGTACTGTCCCCTCCAACAGCCAATTCCTCCTGCAGGACCCCATACTTGTACTGCAAGGGTAACTGGTAAGGTGGGGGGTGGAGGGGACTTGCCTGCTTCCCCGAGCAGGGTCCTGTTTCCATTCTCCTCCTTCTCTGAGATCACCTCCTTGGTGACAGGAGGGGAGGGGGTCCTCTGATTTATGTGGGGCCTCAACCTGTTCCCTTATTCTCAGGGAGTGGGCCCACCAGCCAATCTTTCTCTTGCACTCCCTGATATTCCTCAACCTCTCCACTTCCTCCTTCAGCTCATTCACCAGGCTGAGGAGATCGTTCACATCTGACACAGGTGTTGTCCCCACTACCCTCCATTGCAAGGGCCAGGCTCCGTCACTCAAGGCGGGGTGGGGTGGCTCCACCCAGGCTCCCTCAGGAGCACCGCCCACCAGCTGTCAGATGGTAAAAGAGATCCCACCTTTCTTAGCTTGTAAGAAGGAAGGGGAGTACAGGATATGGAGCAGGTAACTAATGAAGGCACTGAGTGTCTAAAAGAGGATATGGGTCTGAATGAGAAGGGAGTTTGAGGAGAACTAATGCCAGCTGCACAGAGCACTGACAGGGAAATTAACTAAAAAATGCTCTGTAAAAGAAATGAGTAAATGAGTTAAACAGTAGCTACAGCATTGGCTAAAATAGTGAGAGAATGAGGCAAGGAGGTATACAAAGCAGAGAACTGCCTGCTGAGAGGGAACAAAAAGTGTGGGGTAGATACCACTATGGGTGCAGCTACTGGCTGTGCAGTAAAGAAGGACAGAAAAAAATTAAAAAAAAAACAAAAAAAAAAAAAAAAAAAACCCACCCAAAGGGGTATTTTGTTTGTTTGGGAGCTTTTTAGTGGAAAGACTGATTTGTAAAAAAAAAAATAATAATTCATACTTTCTTGAAAATGTACTAGTTTAGCTAGAAAAAGGTTTCTTAAAGCTGGAGAAGCTTTACAAGGCTACCAGCTTCACTGTAGCTAGTAGCCTTCAGGTGAGGCCAGTGAGAAAACATTAGAATCTGTGTCTGTCCCCTATTTGTGGACCCCAAAGAACCAGTCTATTCTCCTGACCTGAAAAGGCAGACAAAGGTGGAGAAAAGGAGTGTTTCTTTTTGAAGTAAACTTTTACCTTCGCTTCCTTCCCCTTTCACCTTGTGAGCAGTTAGAGCCAATGGTGAGGAATTTAGCTAAGCTTACTTGTTAAAAATGAGGAAAGACTGGGAAAATTTGCTTAGAGAAATAGCCATGTTGTAGTAGAATCTCACATGACCTATTTGATTCTAGTTTGCCTCTCCTAACTACATACACACATAAAGAAATGAGTTTTGATGCAAAAATATTTGCAAAATTTGAATATTTGGTCTGTCACTAAGATTTAAATAACCACAAGACAACAGCAATTCTTGTCAAGCTACCACGTGTATTTTGAGTAATCAAGGAGAGAAAATAATATCATGTCCTCTAGGCAGTAGCCAAGAATAAGCTCATATACTCCACTGAGACCTTCAAATTAAGACCTATCCTCTTTCTAAAAGACAACTCCCTATTTAATCACAAGGTATTGGGAACAATAAGAGAATGAATCAATAATTATGGTGCCTGTAGTATACAGATGATTAGACTAGATCACTCTGCTTTTTTTTTACCTACACCAGTGGAATATGCTCCTGTTATTTTGAGCTGAATATGAGTTTAAGCCCTGGAAGAAGTAAAAAAAAGATTGTACTTTTTTTTTTTTCATTAAATATTGGAACCATTTTAAATAGAGAATAAACAACACAGTAATGTACACTTTTCAGTGCTTCTGAACTTCTGAATTGAAGGGCTAAGCAATAAAAAACCACTGTTTATGGTTTTTCTTGCATTATATTCTCTAACCATTTGCTTTATTCAACACACGTTAACATAATAATGGTGAGATTTTAATCCAAAATTTCCTCTGCATATCATACCCAAGCTTTAACAAAAAATGCATAACAGCTACATATGCTACAAGTGGATAAATAGAATTACAGGAAAACAGTGAGACTAAATCTATTTCTATGGAGAATATCAGACATAATACTATTTATTCAACAGAACTGGTGACAGTAAATACAGATGTGTAAATAGAAATTAACTTATTGTTTAAAACTGCAGATGAGTTTTGTCACTTGTTAGCCAGTAAACAGTTAATAATAAAACTGCTTTCATTCAAAGTTAGAATTATGCTGTGGTTTTTACAAGAATTTGATAATTCACAGCTGACATAACCTATATTGGTTTACACTGTTGAAAGAGCTCAAAATAGATATCATATATCAATAAAGTAAATTAATCATAGCTAGTCTGATAAATTACAACTGTTATTACTTATTTGCACAGCCATTCTGCTGATGTTGAGGTCTATAAATATTGTCCTGTAGCATTCTATGCTCCTTTTTTATTCAGTATATTTTTGTTTTCCTGCCTTAAAGGTCTGATGAAATATTAAGTTTTTTAAAATCAGTGGCAACGTTTTATATTAGATTTCTAAAAGCTAGGCCAGTACATTCACCTTTGCTGTCAAAGGGAAGCTAGGGGAATAATGCTGGTTTTATATTTAACAATAGTATATCAACAACAACAAAGGATGGACCAGCAGGGTTTTTATTACATAACAATTTAAAAAATAAATTCTAAGAAAAATCAAGTGTCTTTTTCCCTCCTCCTCCTTAGAAAAAATATGCCTTTTGCCTATCTGGGAAGAAAAGAAAAAAATACAAGAGAAAAAAAATAAAAGGATGGATCACCTGGTATGATTTTAAAGAAACAGAGACTATATTGTTGGCTCTACACATTTCACAGCAGCTTAAGGCAACGTTCTCTCAGAAAGGGACTTCTCCACTAGCACTAAATGACTGAAAAAGATGTAGTCAATCTCCAGAGCCAGACTGAAAGCATATCAGAGAATAGCTTACTAGAGATAAGAGGGGCTGAAAATTCAGTTTAGTAGATCAAAATGTAGGAAGAAACAACTCTTAGGCCTACTAAGCTTTCAAATAAAACTGAAGAAGGATCAGTATAAAACTTTTTAAGCAAAAAACATGTATCCAAACCAGAGAGAAAACACGAAAGGCCAGAAAATAGCCTTGAGAGATCATGAGATTATGAGAATGAAAGTTCAAAGAAGTAAAAAACCAAAGCCAGCTTAAGACTCGATCCTGATAAATGTAGAGCAACTGCAACACCCAGTGGGCCCAGATTCTTCAAATTTTGCTTACACATAACACCTTGCAAGTCTCATGCCTAAGTGCAAATTTTAACAAGATTTAAATGCTTCTTTGCATTGTATTGCATTGCATTGCAAAAATCTCTTGAACTCCAATTACCATTAACTTTTACAAAACAACATATGAATTTGACATAGCCTTTATATTCAATACTTTACTATCTTTTTCAAGATGAAATAATTAAAAGAAGAAAAAACAAGCCCCGAAACCCAGAACATATTATCAATGGGAACCCACTGCAGGAACAGAATTGTTATTAGAGAACAAAAAGTGCAAGATCATACAGTATTGTTTCTGTCATTAAGCATTCATCAATGGGAAGTGATAATATGGTTTTATCTTAGATGAAACTGTGACAGCTCGCTAAATATTTCTATAGCGACAGTAGATACTATTTGTCCTTTATCTTTATTTTTTCTTCCAGTTACATTAGGTATGCACTCTCTGAATCAATCCACAGAACAAGTTACACTTTTTATGCTAAGCTACAAAATAAACCTCAAACAAATTTCTGAGCTCAACCATATTCTTTACATGGCTGATAATACATGCTGTTTTATTCAATGGCACAAATAAAATAACATAAAAGATGAAACCAAATACTTTACTGTATCGTTGGGCATAGCTAGTGTACCTGTCTATATGACTTGAAGTAGTATATTCTAAATAAAGATATTCTTTGAGTGTTAAATTTAGTAAACAGGAATGGTCCTAATCACTGATGGTTATAATCGCTTTTACAGTTTAGGAAATGGTAGTACCTACCTGTTGAAATCAAGGTCCTTCTCTTCATAACTTTATTTATAGAGGTTTTTATTCATGATCCATTAAATATGAATTGACTTTGAAAGCCTGTGAATTATTTTTTTTTAATCCAAGAATGGCAGAAAGAAACCTGAGCAGAGAAGGGAAGTCATTCTCAACCAAAAATTAATTAAGGTCATTTGTTCCATGGGGAAACACTGAGTGGCATTCTTCATTATCTCACCCAAAAAGCAGCTAATCTGAGTCACCACTGGGAACGAGTATAAGCTGCAAAATCTAAAAAGCTGCTTTCAGCTTTATTATTATTTGTTATTTTATTACAGTGTTTTGCACAAGATAATATGAAGCAATTCTGTTTGATAGAATTGCTCTGGCTCCTTCACAATAGTACTAACCTGAATCTACTGGGACCTTGGAAAACATGATCATAGTAGCAAACTCAGGCTCACGTCAATAGCACTGCTGCAGGGCAGCACATACTAATATGTAAACCTTACTATATCCATGATTTAACAGAACCAAGGTGAATATTTTTCATGTGCTTAGTCATATTTTTTATAAAGAAAACATTGTTGATCAGGGAATTAAATATTATATACTAATTTGCCTACATGCTGAGCAGTCAATGATAAGCCTTCTTCATATTCTTTGTACATTAAAAAGGCCAGTTGTGAACTTATTAGACCTCTAGTGACAATAGGCATACGTAAGCAGAAAAGAAGAATATTTTTTTTAACATGCAGTGAAGATGAAGGTCTTTATTGTCTGTGTTTTCTCAGACACAGATCTGCCCAAGTTGTTAAATTGGCAAGTTAGGGGAGCACAGCATCAGATCTCAAAGGAATCAAACATATTTAAATATTTTTTATTTTCAAAAGAGCTCCATCAAAGAATATTATGAGTTAGAATAAAACTGAAGATGACTTACAGATGGTGGGAAAATTTGATTCAGCTAGTTACTACAGAAGGCTTGGTAGCTGACCTATCAAAGGACCTTTGAGATGCATGAGGGACAATATGGATCACAGCAAGACAGTGAGGAGAACATGGAAGGCAGAAATCAACATATAAAGTTGAAGTCTTGTTGCCTGGCTTAAGTGATTACAGTATAGGAGGAAGAAGTTGAGGAGCGTATAGATTTGTTTCTCAACTCAGCAGACAGTAACTCAGTGTCAGAATTTCTCTTGCACTCTGGCTCAGTAGCTGTGATAGGAGAAATGATATCCCTATGTAACAGATTGTTATACTAAAATACATTCAGTTTTATAAAGTGTTGATAAAATATGGCACATCTAGAATTTCTATAAAAGTTCTGATACAGATATCAAGTGGTTTGTAATGTCAGACTTGAAGCTGTAATTTAATTCTTTAAGTATTTCATCCTGTTAAGCGTAGCATTACTTTAAAAAAACCCCAAACAATATTTGTTTAACAGATGAGAGAATGAACATTGTGTGGCTCCCCCTCTCTAGTTCTCGCTTTCTGTAGAATCTCATTGGGTGAAAAACAGTCCAAGAAAACAACTTAATGGCATTTGTACAGAAATAGACAATGTTAATTTGATTTTCCTTATACATTTCATATGTACATGTGGCTTATCAAGCAGTGTTTAATTTGATTAGGGAGTAGCAGTGGCTTTTATGTTAACCCAGTAGGATCCATTCTGAACTTTATAACCTTCAATAAGGTTTCTCTGTGTGTTATATTATTCTTCTACTAAATGTGTGCAGTGCACAAGCCCACCATGGCAACAAAAGAGAACATGTAGTACACAGCAGTACAATAGTTGCACAGTAGTACAGCAATACACAAGAAGTGTGTATAGGAATACAGTTCTTGCACACCAGACTCCAGTGGGGTTATTGCTTTTTATTCCAAAGCTTGCAGGGATGGGCAGGGAGTAACTAGGTCTCACTGCACAAAGGAGAGTATGTGCAGTGATGCATATTCTGCATGCATATGTATGCAACCAAATATGTATCTCTGGCATGCTATCATGGATGTTTTCACTAGCCTTCTATAGTGCTCTAATATGGCAAAAGTCATAAATTTGACATCATTTAAGCCAACTCTGTTAATTATCTGAGGTTGAATATTTTGTGTTGCAAAGTTTGACAGCTACCACTTTCCTGACTGGCATAGCAGAAGCACTCTACCATAATGAGACTGTGCTTTACTGCAAGTATCTGAGATAATAGCCCAAACTCCACTGGAATAATTATTTTGCACCATTATTTGAGAATACAATCTCAAACTGCAACATCAAATAGAACAACACAAGTCCCAAGTAATTTCATAATGGATCATTATATCCCATTCAGTCTCCCACACAGTTCCTGTGCAAGCATCAAGTCTCCTCTTTTTGTTGCAGATGGTAAGAGAAGGGAGTTTTCATTTTCCCTATTTATAATTCTCTTTTCCTCCCAAACCCTCACATCACTCACTGCATAGATCACCTTGACTCACATAGACCATCCCCATTATTGGAACTTTGTTGTGCTGCTGGAGTGAAGACAGCAGCAAACAAACCTGGTAGACCAATTCAAGCCTACCTTGCCTCTAGTCATTTGTGATGAAATGAAAAATAATGCCAAATAAAAACAAGCTGTGCAGCAGTATAAGACAAAACAATCTTTTGTGGGCTTTGTATTTTCAACTTGTGATGATGCCTCTAGAAATTCAGCCTAGGACCATGGCTGCACAAGTGAAAATATTTTTATCTTGTGCAGCATACAACCTGCATATTTTTTATTAAAAGAGCACAATTTTAATTTTCAACATGGAGTGAACTCTTTTACAAACTCTTTATTAAAAAAAGCAAAAACCAAAAACCAACCAAACAAGCAGTTATTTTCTTCATTTTTTCTTTAGATTAGTACGTATTTGGAAAAAAATATATCAGAGAATGTCTGAGTATATCTAGAGAGTATCTATGCCCAACTTTAGACAATGTCCCCCCACCTTGTTCCTTCTAGGTAGCTCATTAAACAGTCAAATAGAAACTTAAACAGTCAAATATAAATTAAAAAAAAATCTATGACAGTAGAACATTTATTATTTAGGACTTTTTCTGGTAAAGACTTATTACTAACCACTTCTCGAAAGCCAAAATTCAAGAAATATCCTATATTTTTTATCCTAAAAATCAGTATGTTGATCAGTATACTTCCTTTAGGACAAAACATTTGGGATATAAATAGACTGGAGGACTTCTCAAAGCTTGTAACCTTCTTTGTTCCCTTTCATGACCAAAAAAATAATCAAATAGTAATACCATTATTTAAAGTTAAATGAGACTGCTTAAAGAATGCAATATCATATAGTTATATATGACAAAGTTGGACCACAGTTGTATCAATTTCATCAGGAAATTGTTAGACGTGATGTCATAGATGCCAATTCAAGAAATCCCAATTGCTCGTTAAGCAATTGAGATTTCTCTACTTCCTTTCATTGACATTATGAAGAGCCAACATAAACACAACTGTGTAGAGTAGAGATGTGCTGCTGTGTGTAGAACAATCTGATGGCAGAAAAAATGCTGAAAAGCCTGAAAATAATCCAGGTAGCCTATATACCCTAAACAACTTCCCAATATGTCTTGAAAGCCATAAGTGCATATATCCAGGTTTTGATTTCTGGGGCTAAATTGCACTGCACTGTACTAGAAATGACAATATCAATTTTTTTTTTTTAATTTATTTCAGCATTTAGCAATTTATTTAGCAATGTAGGTGGATAAGGATCTATCAACAAGACACATATACTGAAGAGAGAGAAATTTAAAGAGTAAAACAAAACAAACAAATAATATCCCACCACAAGGAAGGCAAAGAAAAGGAGAAAATGAGAAAAGACAGATGTGTATCAGTGTTTTTACACTCTGTTAAAAAATGAAACAAAATCTAATTCTTCTTGATCAATTTCCTATTACTTTATTTTCCTGTCTGAACTAAAAGATTATCTCTAGTGAAACCTTTTCCAACAGATTATTTTTCCTTCCTTTTTTTGAGATATGAAATTACATGACTCAAAGCTCAACTTTAAATTTTTGTAAATCCATTTAAACAGGTATATAATATCTCCTAACACCCTGTTTTTTTACTGCAAGTTTGCTGATAGTCACTTCTTGCAAGGAGGTATTAAAATAAAAAGCTAAGAAAACACATATGCACAAAGTCAAAAATTTGGAAAACAACATCCAAAATTGCAGGAAATGCACTATTAGACTTGCAGTTTTTTAATAGTGGTTACTGGTGGATGTCCAAGTACATATTATGTTAAAATTCAGAATTTCTTCCAAATGAATGAGTAAAGACGACAATGGTATTTTCATTTTTTCTTATGATATTACAGGGAGGTTCAGGATAGAATAGTTTTGGATGATGTGTGCTCTAACCCTGCATAGTAGTGAGTGATAATGGGAAAATAGATATTTTAAGTACTTTACTTATAAAATCACAGGATATTATTTACCAAGTGTGTTAATTGCAACTACATATCTTTCACCCACTCCTTAATATAATATGCCAAATATGTTGTCACTTTAATACATGTTGATGATCACTTTTCAAGAATGCATTTAATGTTCCTTACAGAGAGTTGAAAGGGTTTTTGAGGGAAAAGGTCCACCAGAATGAAGTAGTTTCCCCCCACCCTAGACACTTAAAATGTTCTATGCAGGGTCAAATCATTCTCTGTTTACTGCCAGTAGGATTTGTCCAGCAAAGTGGCTCACTCCTTCGAGGGTAGTCAGATTTTCTGTTCCGGTTTTGAATAGGACTTATAAAAATGTTAGGAAATGGCCATTATGTCTGGAACTCAGACTCTTACAGAGCTCTTTTGTGCAGTATTTTCATCTTATCAACACTGTACAATGTAGAGGATAGAAAACATGCACCACTTTCCATTGCTTTCTCCCTTTACATGTTTTGACAGAATAAGAGAGTATATAGGCATTTGCCTCTCAATCTCTTGGTTTCAAAAAGGAGGATAAGTTTTAGACTACAAAACAAAGACCTAATACTCATGTAAATTCCATAAAAATTACTTAGTGATTAACATATACTAAGGCGGTTATACCAATGGAGATCAGAGGGGAAACAACTCATAGGACAATTATTTCAGCTTCAATCCTTTTAACCTGAAAGCTAATAAAACCAACATCAGAAGTACAGCTGAAAGAATAATTCTGAAAGTGCACACATACCTCCTATTGTTATATGATTTTGAATTTACTATTTTCCCACTTTTTTTTTGTCAGGATCTGGAGTAAATTTCTCTACTATTTCCAATTCAAAATCTAACAACCCAAACTCATTGTATATATAAAAATAATTTTATATATTGTTCTTAAATTAAGCCATTGTTTTTCAGTGAGAAATACTGTATAATTTTATTCAGGAAAGATGTTGATTCATGAAGGTGTCAAAATATATTCTTTAAGTAAAGTGTATATTTAAGACTTTTAGCTAAATTACTTAAGATCACTCTTACATGCCTTGATGTATTTAAAGAATCCATGGAAGCTGTTAAAAAGAGAGTAACAATCTGTTTTTACTGCATATGTCTTAAAATATATACAGCACACTTTCTTTAATCCAATTTATGTATCAGCAGAAGATCCATAAGTGCTTTCTGAGGATTTTTGAGATAATATGCCAATATGTCCCGGTTTGAGGTAGAAGAGAAACAATTCTCTTTTCAGTAATTTGACTCTTCAGTTAGGCCTCTTTTAAATCTCTGAAAATAATGGCATGCTCTTCAGACAGTGTCTGCTACCAGAGTGATGAAGCCTGATGTTTACAGTTAATGGCAAGGAATGTTATGCAGAGAGGCTCTTGCTTATTCCAATTCCCATAACCAAGTCAGCTAACTTTGTGGTGTGCCCCATTGTAGGTAGGAAGTGGAAGAACGTAAAGGGGTCACACCTGTGGGGTGGAATGGACAGGACAAGGACAAATGACCCAAAACTGACATTTTGGGGCATTCCATCCAATCTGCATTATGCTCAGTGTAACAGCTGAAGGATCAAAGGTGTCATCCTCCTTCTTCAGTGGCTGGCATCCAAGGAGGACTCTGTGCATCTGCCTTTGATCGCAATCCGTACATTCCTAAATCCAGATCCAGAATCCAGTTTCTCTGTGTTGCTGAGTCCAGGCTGGGATTTTCCCTGTGCCTGCTGATGATGTGGTCATCAACCTGTGAGCTTGATACTGGATTTGTATATATTGTATATATTTCACTATTTTCTTGTTAATATTGTTATATTTTATTCATATTATTTTACTATTAATATTTTGTTAGTTTAATTTCTTTTTCAATCCATGTGTCTCTCTCTCTCATTATATTCTCCCTGAGGACAGAAGCTAAAAAGAGTATCTGTTATTCATTTTAGTGGCCAGCCCAGCACAAACCATGACAATATTTTATTGATAGAAGGACTTTTTTTATATAACACATTTGTTGCAGAGTTTAGTATTTACCAGTAATGTTTTCAATTTTTTCTCATTACATACTGTAGCATAAACTGTTAATTGATAATTTATGATTTACTATTTTTGGCTTTAAGCAGATTCCAGATAAGGATTTTTTTTTATGTTGTAAATTAAGACAAAACAGTTTTAATTAGAACTGCCTGCTAAAGTAAATGATATAATTAAGAGGAAAGTGTAGCCTGGGAAGATAAAGAAAATTCTAAATAAATTAACAGCTCTACAAGTTTGATTCATTTACTCTAAACAGTATCAGTATATTTTTGAATATACTTTAACTCTGTCATTGATTTAACTCATGGATTTTGTTCAGTCACAAAATATCTTAGTTGATTACCACTTGAGTTACAAGAATAATAATAATGGCCTTATAAATTCCTCAGAAGAATGAAAAATATAGAGAATGATAAAGATTTATTTTTTTCTAAGAGATGTTTTTATAGAATTTTAATTTCTGCCAATGAGCAGGCAGAAAGTGTACATTTTTAATTGAATTAAAAAGAATTAAAAAAAAAGAGGAAATGATGAAACTAAACAATTATTAAGCTGAGTAATACCAGACTGAGAAAAAAAGAATCTAACCAACAATAATCTCCTAAATAGAAATGTAATCTAAAAAGGTTTAAAAAGCAAAATTGTAAAGTTTTCCTATCTTTCATGTTCCTAAATCTTATAAACACTGTAGATTACATTTTTAGGAGTAACAGCTTTTGAAAATCACAGAAACATTTTTACTGGAGCCAGATTTTCAGTCAATATTACACAGACCAGCTTTTATTTACCTCCTGTGTACATTGGGATACCAACAAGGCACAAGTTCAAATATAGGCACCTTGTCAGTTAAGAAAACCTAAGTCAAAACCAGAGATTACTAAAAATATAATTCTTTTTTTCTGTCTACATTATATCTGTAGTGACATATGTTTGATTTGGTTAACAACTATATGATGATGAACTATAGCCTAATTATTTCTTTTTAAGGTACATGTACTTTAAAACCTTCATAAATCACTTATGGGTCACTCCCTCTATCTAAAAGTTTACACTTTGGGAATATCATAAAGATAAAATAGAAACCTAATTTTCAAATTTATAATCTGCATAGCTTCATTAATAGACTTGTATTTATGAATTTAAAGCGGCTATCAAGAATTGGGCCAAGTGGATGGCCAGCTCCCCTATTGTGTTTTTGGTAGTGAAGGTGGCCTGAACTTTCTGAAATACATAAGAGAGTATAAGCTAAGTTAAGAGGTTTTTGGAGACTGCAGAGAGAGAAGGAGAGATACTTATGCATTCTTTTTCTAAACTGAATAATAATTATTACACTCAATTGAATCACTTCTCTTCTCTTCTTCAGTTACCTCATACACCAGTACAGGCTGGGATTTTAAAAAGGAAAACTATTATAGGAAATAATATAAAGAAAGAGTGAAAGAGTTCATAGCATCCCACATAGATACTGAAAATAAAATATTCTACAAGTGTATTTATGGCGAATTGTACCACCATGTCTAAAACAAATTAAAAAAAAAAAAAAGATCATTATGTTTTACAAGATCAAAATTTTACAGGAAAGGATAAGGAAATATTCTGGTTAGGATTTTATTCCTTTGTAATTTTTCACTCTCGGCCTACCTCTTAAAGAGCTTCCAGCCCATTTTCCATATTGGTCTCAGCATTTCAGATCATTTCCTCAAGCTAATCTGTTTACAGAAATAACTATAACCAGCAGGTAACGAAAATTATAACATATCTGCAGAGGAGCAATAACACTGTTTAAACAGAAAATCTGGAAATTAATTGTATTTTCCTTAAAATCTTATGAAACTGGAAAAACCTCCATTTTATCAGACTTAATGATCACTTAGTAAACACATTATGACCAGAAAAAAGAACAAGTCTTGCATAAAATATTCTTAATTAATAGATCTACAATTATGACAGAAGTTTCCAGGTGTGGTATTGAAAGAAGCTGGCAAAAATCCTCAGATTTAAAATGTTTTCTTTTTAGTTTTGATTTTTACCTTAAATCTGCCAAACATGGCTGTTTACAAAAATCAGCCCCCAGTTTTCCTAAGACCTCTGTTAGCTATTTTCTTAAGAGCTAATTTTCTGTCATCTCTTCTTCCTGGCCCTGCTGTTTTAGTAGCAGTCTTTATGACATATTTACAGTCTATTAAATATATTTCTATAATGCAGGTAGGGGAAAGAACAGCAGCAGAATTTTGTCAGGATAATACATTTTAGGAAACTGATAAAATATATTAAGTAGAAAAAACCAGGTAGTTTATACTCTGTTGCCTAGATCCGTTAAAAATTACAGGTTACACAGCCTGTTATCCTGCTTATTTAGTTATTACCAGTCATATTTTTCAGGATTAACCTGAAGCATTAGTTCAAACATCTTAATTTGTGGCAAAATGTTTTACAGCAATATTTTAGTAAAGAACATTGAGGCAAATCTGTGCTAAGTAGAGATGTATGTTCACTGGTAACAGATAATTTTGACACTGCTTGTCTGATGCCTCAGACCATTGAGCATATCAATATAGATTTAGGGTATTCAACACCAAAATGTCTAAAAAAACACATGGAAGCTGTAAGAAATGTCAGTCTAAGCTGCTTGATGTGCATCCCAAGATTACATCTTAAAAATTCCCAATATTTTACCAGCTTGCATGTATAATTCGTGCTTTTAAAACATTCCACTATTCTCATTTCCTCTTCCCTCTCCAAAGCTTTGTCAGTCTTTCCAGGGTTTCAGAGTATAAAGTATATCCTGTAGCACACCCATACGCTCAGTTTCATGCATTTCTTCAGTCAGGAATTTCAAACTGAAATCTGTTTGGTTGCGTCCTGGTTTGGGGTGGAGCAGGGACAAGTTTCTGCTCAGTGAGAGAGGCACTTGCTTATTTTTCTTGCTGTGGCAACCAGGGTGAGCTGACTGTTATTTACCATGTGGAGGGCTTGGACCTTTGGGGAGGAGTGGACAGGACAGTTGAACCACACTGACCAATAAAGTATGCCATCCCATCTGCCATGCTCACTATAAAAGCTGACGAACTGAAAGGTCAATTTGCTTCTCCAATGGCTTTCTTTTGTCAATGACTGATGCTGACTCCATTCATCTGCCTTCTGAATCTAGATCTGGAATCAAGTTCTTATCCATTGCTGAGTCCAATCTGGTACTTTGCCAGTGCCTGCTGATGACATCTCCCTGGGAGCTTGATACAGGATTGTATATATTTGTATATATTGTGTGTTTACCACTATTTCCTTCTTATTATTAGTATTTCATTAAAATAGTTTAGTTCTTTCTAAACTCATAAATCTCTTCGTCTCTCTTCTTCCTCTTCTTTGAGCAAGAGGTCAGGGAGAGCATCTGCTGTCTCATCATTAGCAGGTCTGGCCTAAACCAAGACATATCCAATTTGCATATATTCGGTTTCACATGTTTCTTTGGTGCACAGATTCAAGCTGAAATATGTTTGGTTATCTATGTCAGGATTCATTTCACCTGTCCTTGAATTGTACCCACTATCTGAAGATTTATCTAAGCATATCGCTTTTTTTCTTTAGTGGGAAGCAATAGACATTTTAAAGGTGTGAGTCTTCAGACCTTTTTTCAGGAGGAATTCTTGGATATAATGAGTTATGCTCTAAGCTTGCTTGTTTTAATAAAATAAAAGATATTCTGCCAACTAGACCAGTTGCAAAGGTACTCTATAAAGTACAATGATCTAAGTTCTACGTATGCTAACTTCTCTGTCATCCAGTATAAAGAAGATAGCAGTTGCAGTCAATTTTGTAATAAATATAGTTATTACTTTAGGGGTGGGGTTGACATTATAGCTGTTTAAGGTATGATAGAAAAGACAAGTGGAAAACAATTACTATGACATGAGATCCACTGCCAGACCATTGTAAAACATCTTCTGAATCCTCATCCTTTGAGTATTGCCCAGTGAATGCATTTGCAGTATTTCCCTTGGGAGAAAAATCCAGCTGATAAAACCGGGAGGCAAAATTGAGAGACAGATGGCATAGGTGCCATAAGGGTAAAAACTACTCAGTGTATATATCAAACTTCTTAGATTTAGAGTTTAGTCACTAATTTCACAAATAATTAGCAGTTGAGAGTTAAGGTAGAAGCAAAGTTAAAACAAGATAAATCACTGAATTCTGAGAAGTCAACAAACCAGATACTGATTTTAGTCAGAATAAGGATGACAAACTGAGGCTGATATTGTGGTGGGAGTCTATTACAGACCACCCAACCAGGATGCAAAGGTTGATGAAATGTTCTATAAGCAGCTAGCAGGGGTATCAAGATCGCTTGCACTTGTCCTGGTGGGAAACTTCAACCTACCAGATATCAGCTGGGCACACCATACAGCTGAGAGGGAACAGTATAGAAGGTTTCTGGAGTGTGTCAGGGATAACTTCCTGACACAGCTGGTGAGTGAGACAACTAGGGAAGGAGCACTACTAGATCTGGTGTTTGTAAACAGAGAGGAACTTGTAACGGTTGGAGGCCACCTGGGGTACAGTGGTCACAAAATGATAGAGTTTTTGATTCTCACGGAAGCGAGAACGGAAGCCAGCAGGACTGCCATCATGGACTTTTGGAGGACAGACTTTGGTCTTTTCAAGACTCTGCTTGACAGAGTCCCTTAGGAGACAGCCCTGAAGGGCAAAGGAGTCCTGGAAGGCTGGATATTTGTCAAGGAGGAAGTCTTAAAAGCGCAGGAGCAGGCTGTCCCTGTGTGCAGGAAATAAAGCCATAGGGGGAAGAGACCAGCTTGGTTGAAAACAGAGATAGGGTCACAGCTCAGGGAAAAAAGGAAAGTTTATGTCCTCTGGAAAAAAGGATAGGCTACTCAGGAAGATTATAAAGGTGTAGTAAAGTTATGCAGGGAAAAGATTAGAAATGCCAAAGCTCAGCTAGAACTTAACCTGGCCCTGGATGTTAAAAACAATAAAAAGAATTTCTATAAATATATTAATAGAAAGAGGAGGACTTGTGAGAACCTCCACTCTCTCTTGGATACGGGAGGTTACATAGTGACAAAGGATGAGGAGAAAGCTGAGATGCTGAATGCCTTCTTTGCCTCAGTCTTTAGCAGTGGAATGGGGTGTCCCCCGAATACCCTGATGTAGCAGTTAGGGGTGGGGAGCAGAATGAAGCCCCCATAATTCTAAGGGAGATGGTGAGAGACTTGCTCCAAAACCTCAACACAAACAAGTCTATGGGCCCAAATGGGATTCACGCGAGGGTTCTGAGGGAGCTGGCAGAAGTGTTTGTGGAGCCACTTTCCATCATATACCAATAGTCCTGGCAAACTGGGGACGTCCCAGATGACTGGCGTCTAGCAAATGTGATGCCCATACACAAGAAGGGTTGGAAGGATGATCCTGGGAACTACAGGCCTGTCAGTATGTCCTTGGTGCCTGGGAAGGTCAAGGAACAGATCATCCTGAGTGCCATTATCAGCACATTATGGGCCCAGGTGATCAGACCCAGACAGCACGGGTTCATGAGGGCAGGTCCTGCTTGATGAACCTGATCTCCTTCTATGACAAAGGGACTTGATTGGTGGATGAAGGAAAGGCTTTGGATGTTATTTACTTAGACTTTAGTAAGGCCTTCATTCTCCTGGAGAAACTGGATGCTCATGGCTTAGGTGGGAATACTCTCCCCTGGGTTAAAAACTGGCTGGAGGGCAGAGAGTGGTGGTGAATGGAGTGAAATCCAGTTGGTGTCCAGTCATGAGTGGTGTCCCACAGGGCTCGGTACTGGGGCCAGTTCTCTTCAACATCTTTATCGATGATCTGGACAAGGGAGTCAAATGCACCCTCAGCAAATTTGCAGATGACACAAAGTTGGGTGGAAGTGTTGATCTGCTGGAGGTTAGAGACACTTTGCAGAGGGATCTGCACAGGCTGGATGATTGGGCTGAGACCAACGGAATTAGGTTCAATAAGGCCGAGTCCTGCAGCACTACAGGCTTGGGGAAGAATGGCTGGAGAGCTGCCTGGCAGAAAAGGACCTGGGGGTGTTGGTCGATTGTCGGCTGAATATGAGCCAGCAGTGTGCTCAGGTGGCCAAAAAGGCCAACAGCATCCTCCCCTGTATCAAGAACAGTGTGGTGAATAGGACCCAAGAGGTGATCGTCCGCCTGTACTCGGCACTGGTGAGACCCCACCTCAAGTACTGTGTCCAGTTTTGGGCCCCTTACGACATGAAAGACATCGAGGTGCTGGAGCAAGTCCAGAGAAGGGCAATGAAGCTGGTGAGGGCTCTGGAGCACAAGCCTTATGAGGAGAGGCTGAGGGACCTGGGGTAGTTCAGTCTGAGGAAGAGGAGACTGAGGGGAGACCTTATTGCTTTCTACAACTACCTGAAAGGAGGCTGTAGAGAGGCGGGGGTCGATCCCTTCTCCCAAGTCACAGATGATACAATAAGGGGTAATGGCTTCAAGTTACACCAGGGGAGGTTCAAGTTAGATATTAGGAAATATTTCTTTACTGAAAGAGTTGTCA
>BJBW01000099.1:585009-605420 GCA_004320125.1 Scolopax mira | reverse complement strand
GAAGTCAAGGTAGATGATATCTGCTGCTCTCCCTTCATCATTGATAAGCATTGATCAGATCCCCCCTCAGCCTTCTCTTCTCCAATCTAAAAAGACCCAAGTCCCAAGTCGTCCTGAGCCCACTGGCTGCTGAGAAGCAAACACTGGGGGAAGTTTCTCTTCTCAAAAGAACTGATGTTCCCATACTTTTATTCTGTATGAATTTTACAGTTACAATCAAGTTTGTAATTATTGTGGATATGATTTTATATGGTGGTTTTGTGACATAGATTCTCAATATTCTTTTTCTTCTGTTTGAATTCTTATGCTGACTTTTGTGAATATACAGAAGAAGCAAATTCACTTCTTACCTCCCACAGGTCCCGGTGGTTGTTCTTCATATTGGAGAAGAGAAGAGCTCAGAGCCGAGCTGTGATGATAATTCTTGTATCAGTAACAATGAAGTACAGCAGGTAAGATCAAAGCAGGTATATACACAGTGTAAGAGACAGTGCCTGACCGGGAGGACTTAGAGACGTGTCCACAGAAGCATTAAGTGCCTCAGCACCTTTAGGGATCTAAGCTCCATAATGTGCAAAGACAATACAAAGGAAGATGGGCAGAGGGACAGGTACGGATGACTTGCCCAAGGTTACGCAGCAATACCTGTAACAGAGCTAACAAACAAGCTGGGTGTCATTCCCTCTGCTCTCAAGGGGTCTTCCCTTTTTTTTCAGTGCAAGATACCTTTTCAGGTAAGACAGAAAAATGGAAAATTTGGGGGTGAACTTTTGTTGTTGACTTTCTTTTTTTTTTCATCCTATTCCACAGTGCCCTATTTTTAGAAGTAATACATAGCGCCTGTACACATTACAGCAGCTGGACTCTCTGAGTCTTCACAGAATAACTCTTTATAGTTCCTCAAACTCAGAAAGCAGAGTAAAATGTTTCCCTACATTATGCTTTCTGCAGACTTTTTCTACAACAATAGGACAAGTAATTGTAATGTAAATTATTCCAGTCTGCATCATAACCCTCTGCAGCACAGAGAAATGTTTCCAGCAATTCTCACGTTAGATATTGGTTTGACTTTATCAGAGAACGATCTTCTTGCTTTCTAAGAATTTAAGAAGCAGGAAGGCAATGAGTGAAAGACTCACTCAAGGCTTTTTACCATAAGAAAGATGAGGAATTACAGCTGTAAGGGTCAGGATAGTAATGGTTCCCAGACATCTGAAGCTCAAGTAACCCCATCAACATTCACTGCAGTAATGGTGTTGCTCCAAATGAAATATCTATTTTCTTAAGTCTTTGAGGTGCAAACTTCTTCATGTAAGTGAGTTTCTAAGGAAAGTTGCCTAACTGTAGCTGAAAAAACAGAGTGCTGAGAAGAGCTGTGGGACATCTGGCATTTTACAGTCTAAGAACAAAGATCTGGCACAAAGAGTTGTGGTAAAGTTCATCTTGCCTTGGGATGGTAGAAGGAGTAATGACCTCTAAAGCATCACTCCAGCCCTGATTTCTGAGATTCTGAAATGCCTGCTGGATTTCCAGAAGCTACAGAAAAAACATCTTGAGCAGGTAAACCACAACAGTTCCCACATCTCTGTCTGGAGAGCTGCTGCCTTGTATTAATGCTGACTGGCCCCCAAACTACTTTTGCATCTAATGGAAGCTCATTTCAACAGCTGGAGTATGCTGTGTTAGTTCTCTTGCTATTGAAGAAATGGTAAACGAGGCCACTGCAATGAAGAGTTCTTCTTCATGTCGTCTTCCCCAAAATTATGCAAAAAGCAAAAAGCACTCGCCTGGGGTACAAGCGTGACTGCACTGCAGGGGGTGATGCTATTTTCTCAGGAATGGATGGGGGGAGGCCAGCCTGTTAATCCAGAACTCCCAGGCCAGCACTTCTTGAAAGCTAAGAATTAAAGGAGGTACTGCAGATGGCTTCAGAGCTCCTAAGGATGCTGCTTTCAGAGTGAAGCTGCCAAACCCAATTGTCTTAGGCTGGATACACAGCGTTCCGTGCATTCTGCAGTTGCAGTGTTGCTTGTGGGGAGAAATAGGAATAGAAAAATTCAAAAGAAGTAGCTAACAAAAGCAGAGGATTGCCTGCTGCCTTCACGTCAGTGAGCAGTTGCAACTGTGTTTTTTGTCCCAGCCTTTTGCAGTCAGTTTTCCTTGGAGTGGTAACAGGATTGCTGCATGAAGTCCAGCAACAAGCAGGTGGTCCTCAGTGCTTTAGACCCTTTTCTGATCAGGCGGAGGTCACAGCTGAAACTATGCTTGAATTCAGTGACATAATGCTGAGCAATATAATTGCAATATATAATTGCAAAATGTAATTGCAATCCCCTTCTTTCTCCTGCAACGGCAGAGGGTTTTGATTTCGTTTCCTGACGTGGATAAGGAAGGACTTAAAAGATTCTGCACGTGCCATTTTAAATACACAAATACTTTCTGGCAAATACCCGGTGAGATTTACACCATGGTTTGCTCTTAACCTCCATACATCTTTCCACCTTTTCTCCTTGCTGCTGCTGCTTTATATTTTTTTAAGCAATATGTGAATTGACTCTTGTATTGTGTCACAGCTGTGGGGAATACTGTGCAGAACAGCACCTCCATTGTAATTGGGGAGTCCTTGAGACTTGTCAGCCCCATTAAAATCTGGAGACAGTACAAGAGCATAACCTGTCAGGCTTACTTTCTTTTCAGCCCCATAGTAATTGCTGTATGTGGCACAGAAAATGTGGTATAATAAAAATCTAATATTTTGACAGGGTGAGAGATTGATGGAGTAAAGGCATTACTCAGCATTTTGAAGATTTGCCTTGTCTCAATGCTGCCTGGATCTCTACGATTTCTGATCTACAAATGCAGAGTCTGGAGTATTTTAGTACAAATTTAGGGGATATCCTCTCATAGGTAGGTAAATTAAATAGGTGAGAACAATTTTAATAATTCTGTCTCCATAGTAAATCAGTGATTGTTCTTTGCCCATTGGCAAATAAAGCAAAAATTCTTGCTAATAAATTTAGAGAAGAGAAAAGCTAAATTATAATGTCTAATTATTATGAAAATTATTTTATGTCTTTCATTTTGATTATGAACACCAACAATTGACAAGACTGAAAGATGAAAAGATGAAGCTTTCTTTACAAGTTTTTAATAGAGAGAGGCTAAAACCAGACCACTTAAAATTCATGGTTACATCACCAAAATATATATTTGAAACACCACATCTGAAATCTTCCTTGAAAAGCTCTGCACATTCTGGATTTGTTTCCAAGTCATAGAGTAAAACTATTGTTGGATTCCAGTCACTAAACTATAGGTGAACCTGTGAAGCTGGAAAAGTCCTGGAGGCTGTCATGTAACATTTTCTGGTGACTTGGGATAACCCTCTCTGCTGCCCAGAATGTAAAACAGCCTCTGTGAGAACACTGCAAGTGCTCACTTTTCAAATTCAGACCAAAAAAATCCACTTGTTTACACTAGTATGTTCCAAAGCAAGATGCAATATTGCTGGATTTATGTGTGGCAGAATATGCAGCATTTCTGCTGCCATCAGGAAAAAAAAAAACAGTCATTAAAAAAATTACATTAATATGTAATTACTTGACATATTGTCAGGTCATAAGCATAGTAATTTCTTGTAATATATGCTTGGATTTTATGAAGGTTTTAAAAAACCTTCACTATAATAATATGGGAAGTCACATGAAAACAACTGCCAAACTCATACTTAAATAGAAAAAATTTTGCCTTATTTTAGACAGTTTGCTGAGAGATTGCAGAGGTCTCCAAAGAGTGCTCCAAAGTGCTAGTGGAGATGAAATAGTAGAGCACAGTAGGATGGGGTATGGACTGCATTTCTTTTTTGTCTCTGACTGTCTTGGTCCCTGAGATCTGTAAGTTCAGATCAAGGCTTGGCAGAAGAAATTAAGCTCCATCTGTCTTACTGAGCTGATTTTGGCCATTAGGAACAGAGAATGTAGATGTAAAAAGCCACTCTCCTGGGTGAGCATGTTTACTTCTCTGTAATTGCAGGAAAATATGTCAGATAATTTTTTTTTTTTCCTCAAATTTGCCTTAAAAATTATTAGCTTTTAAAGGACTGTTTCAGAACCTTACTCTCCGGAGAGTTAAAACCTTTATTCTGAGTTCCAGCCCCCTTTTCTTCTCCTGCGTATACTGGCCCTTCTCTCTTTGTTGTTATTTAGTCTTTAGCAGAATTTCACTGAGCTGTCATACCTTCTGTCAGCCTTTGTTTTGTGGAGGTAGATAACTAAGGCCTTATAATGCCCTCTTGTAAGATTGTCCCTCCAGGTTCCTCATGACATTTACACTAGAATAACCCCCCCCATCTTCTACCTCAATGTGATATACCTGCAGGTTGCATTGCCCCAATATGTATGGCTGTATCACCCTGCAGGAGCATCATCTTCCTAAGATCAGCCAATATTCCTCCTGTGTCCTCAGTTTATAGCAGAAATTCATATTAATCTCCAGGGCAAGACCTTGCACTTCTTACTACCAGTCCTTAGTGTCATCCAGCTCTTCATGTGATCCTCATCAGCACTGACATCTAACTTTGTGCCATTAATGTTTAATTACTTCGATTCTTCTATTTTGTGCCAAGACAACTAATGAAAATACTAAACAAAATGAGTCTCAAGGCCAGTCCTGGAGGTTTTAATTAATAGGTTTCTACCCATTTGGTAGCTTCTCTTTCACCCCATCTTATTTCATCCTCTTCTACATTTCTTTTAAGCACGTTTTGATGCTAATTCCAATATTTTTGAGTTTAATAATAGTTTTCTCGTGTAGCAGTTAATTTAACACTTTACAGGAATCCAGAAAAGTTTTTTTTTTTTACTTTTTCTTTGGTCAAAAAAAAAATCAATTGTTTTTTCACAAAAGGATTCAGTCTCTCTTGCTGTGGTGGTAAACGCACTTCACAAGGTGTTCTGGTTTCCACGAATGCCATGGTTTTAGGGCTTTTGTTGTTCTTACAGCAGTGTGGCAAGGCCCCTCGTTATGCGATAGCAGGGACCTTATAACAAACTGTTTCTGTTCCAAATACACTTTTGAAAGTGTTAACCAGCTTATGTAACCTGTTTAATACATATAAGTTCCAATTTCCTTAAAATGCATCAAAGTTCTTTATGATAAATCTTTAATTGTTAATATATCCTTTACACAGAATACCTCTGCAAAGGAGAAGGAGGGTGTTATTTTGGTAAAAAGCCACTGGTAAAAAAGCAACAACAGCTGTCCTGAATACACACACTTAAATGACATGATCTTCACCTGTGTATGAGCTTTTTTGTGTATGAGCTTGTTAACAAAACAGGTGCAGGTGTACCCTATAACCACTCCCTTTTTACTGGGAGGTGTGCTGGTGTCTTAAGGGCTCAGAGGCTCCTGACACCCTCAGGGTGGAGGTAGGAAATCCAGTTTCTGTACTCTATGCTAATGCCTATTCCTAATGGAAGTAGGCTATAAATTACTGTTGCTTAGGTCAGACAGGATCTCTTAGTTCTGTTTTTCAAGGGTACAGGCCTCCCAAAATCCCTGCAGTTCCTAAAACTCTCTAAAAACATCTAGGAAGAAGTAGCAACGTCCACTTTATTTTACCTGTTTTCCAATTGAGTCTTTGCTTATGGCTAGTAAAACTCTGATGATTTTTTCATGCCATTGCTGCCATGTGCATAAACTCCAGGACTGCAGTGTAGAAGCCTGAGAGGTGAATCAGAGGAACTCCTTCAGTGTTCACTTGCTGTTTAGGATTCCCTTCCTCTTTCAGGATCACGTCAAGACTATGCGTGAGACTCCAGCTGGTAAGTTTGCATATTATGCAAGATTCTTTCACTCTGATGCATCTGGTTAATACATCTGGATGGAAGAGTTAGCGTGGGATCTGTTGAAGTCTTACAATCACTTAACCTTATTTCAGTGAGAGGAAATAATTCAATCTGCAAACTGTGTTTTCTCTTTCCATCTCTTTAAAATTGGTGGTGATCAGGTGTCTTTTTCTGGTAGCTTTTCAAATTTAATGAATCAGAAAAATACTATTTGTATTAGGGTTGGTTTCCTTGTCAGTGTTGTATTTAACTGCTCTTAGTTAGAACTTAGTTAGAACTCTCTTGAGGTTCATTTTAAAATCTGTAGATCTTAAGCATACCTTTGTTTGATTCCTACTGTACCATCATTGTTCTCTCTTCTGCTCTCTCTCCTGTATTGCTTTTTCCTTTTTAAAAACCAAATCATAAAAAATGTTTGGAAGTTTTTTTTATTTCACAGGCATCCAAATAATTTCCCTCTTTCTATGTGAGGTTTTATGGTACTGTTTTATGTCTACGTACAGTGAACTTGGGGTGGGGACGGAAGTTTGATCGAGCTACCGTGTTTCTTAGTATTTACATATTCTCTTTATAAGATAATACAGCCTGACTTTAATCAGTTACTGTTTTCATACAAATGTATTTCTATCTGTTCATCTTGAAAAAAAGATGTAGCTAAGGGTTAATACCCCAAGCTGGATGAAATATTTCAGTTGTTCATTCGTTTTCTTCTTTTCATCACTTAAAACTCCTGCATATGTGCTCCTCTCTGTGCACAAATTTTGCTTGTGTGTAGTTTTTGCTCTTCCACTGTCTTGTTTGCTCCAGATGTTGATTATATATTTTGATTTGGGTCTTTGGCCTTCAGGGCCAAGTTGCTGTTGCCTTATCTATGAGCTTCCTGGCACAGAGGAATACATGGAAACCAAATGAAGTCCTGGAGCTGCCTTATATCCTAGTCTGAGCTGGACTTACCTTTTGGAACAGCGTAAGCCCTGTGGGAATGCATAGAGGGAGCACTGGCTTTCCTTGATTTCAGATAGCTAGCTGTGTCAGATAAAGGAAAAGTAGGAGTACTTCTTTCTGTTCCATCCCTGTAAATAAAGTTTGATAGATGCTTGCTTCACGTTTTGTTTTT
Source organism: Scolopax mira (assembly GCA_004320125.1). Lineage (NCBI taxonomy): Eukaryota > Metazoa > Chordata > Aves > Charadriiformes > Scolopacidae > Scolopax > Scolopax mira. The sequence continues at coordinate 598,454 of BJBW01000099.1, read as the reverse complement.
ATAAGCCTATGAGCCTTTGCTCAATCATAGTCTAAAACTCTGAAGGTTTGATTGGGTTTTCTGAATGTTACAGGTGTTCTTCTGGGTTACAGAACTGCACATAACAGTGACTTCTAAAACTGGAACAAAATGATAAGTGTCCAGTATTAATGCTTTTCCATTGGTAGCCCTGCTAAAAGGTGCTGATTAAGAGTTACAATTGCATTTAAGCAGAAAATTTAATGTAATACCTTTTTTCTTTTTGTTAAACTAATGTAAGCTTTATTAATATTGCTAAAGTGAATACTCCTTAGAGTAAATTAAACACCAGTTTCATAGAATATGCTGCACGTATGTTCCGTAGTGTTTGTGTCTGTTCAGCTGACCTTCTCATTTGTTACTCTCGGTGCCAGCTAGTGCTTTTTCTCTTTCAATGAATATTGTTTGTTTGGGTTTTTTTAACATGAAATGCCACTGTGTTTTTTCTTTGGCAAGAGAATGTCAGGGTCTGCAGAGTAAGAGCTGTTCAGAGCACTTGCTGGCAATTGGGATATCAATCATTACTATGATTTGCTGCTCACAATAAAATCCTCTTTAGAAACATATCTTTATAGTAAGATTGAGCGTGTAGGTTCAAAAGATTCACGTTGTGACTCTGAGAACTTGTATTTCAGGTCAATGAAATCAGCAGAACTAGCTGATATTAGAGTGCTAAGGCAGCTAACATCTGTCCTTGTTGAGCTAAGTTGTTCCCTTTTTCTTTAAAAGATAAAAAAAGGCAGCTACTTGTTCATTTTTCTCTATATGCTGAGCTCCTGGAAATGCCAAGCTGTGTACTTCATACTGGTTAGCATGCATTCTCTGTGCTGGCTTAGGGAAATACCTTAAAGCAGGATCTCCTGGGACAAATGTAGCCATCTTGAATAAATCAGAGTCTGAACACATCTCCCCTTCTCTTCCTAAAGCTCAGTGGTTCCCTACCAGTAACACAGAACACTTCCTTTGCTTGTGGGAGCTGTCTTTGTCCAAATTCTTCCCCACACCGTGGAGAAAGAGTGATGCTGTATGATCTTACACAGTCCATCTGGGTATAGATTGGGCAGATAGTCAATCAGTATCTCACACATTAGCACAAAGAATAAACCTTTGTAAACCGTATTGGGTGTTAAGGCTTGGATATGATTGAAAATACTGTGAAAATACATTCTGTTTCACTTCAGTCTGCTGTTAGATTGAATCAACTGGTGTTTTCAGAAGAACATCAGAAAGTCATTATAAGGCCCTTCTAAGTAATTTACTGTTCAAAGCTGCATGAGTTAAACCATTAAGAAATTGATTCACATTTTTGCTTTCACATATCTAATTATGGATTTTATAATAATATGCATTACATAAGATACTGTTATGTATGATCTTATCAGTGATATTTTTTATCACTTACAGTATTTCTGTATTACATTTTTATCTCATTCGTTACCTGTTTTGATCTATTTGGAGTTCAGTAACATATCTAATATAATTCTCTGCCATCCGTCTTTCTCACATCTTTATTCAGGCAGCTTCCTTAGCTCCTTTTCAGCACAAAATCATGATTAAAAGGTAAATATTCCTTATTTCTATTGAAAAATCCTCTCTTCCTTAACTCTGTATGCTGATTATTGTTCACATATTTGCCCAAGGCCTTATTTTTCAGGTCAGGTAATTCACTCCATGTACTGTTTTTGTCCTCTGCAGTTTCTTGCTGTAGAAGCTTCTCGCATTTGAGAGAACAGATAAAACCATATTAGACTTTCAATACATTTAAGGTCAAGCATTAAAAATTCCATCTGTCTGCTCACTTGAGATGAGATACTTGGAGCATTTCTTTGTTCTGCTTCATACAATCTTGTAAATCTCTGTGAAGGGCACTGTTATAAATCAGTAAATAACCACCAAATTTGCGAAGTATCTACTGGCACAACAGACTGCAGAGCTGAGCCAGAGAGGCTCACCTGTGGCTTCCTCCTTATCTTACAGAGTTGAGGGGGGCATTTTGTAGGTGACAACTCTCCTTTTAGGGCAAGAGGTTGCCATTTTTCTGCCGATCCACCCCTTCCTTTCTCTTCAGAAAACTGTCTTAGATGGAAAATGTCAGCCTTGTCAGATGTGTTCCCTTTTCATCTGGGAATTGACTGGGTTTAGAGAAAGTGGCAGGTTGGATGGAGATGCAAAGGTGCCTCCTGTCTTTGACAAGAATGGTAAAAGAGGCTCTTTGTGCCTAAAAGCAGCTTTCAGTCTTTGAGCATTAAGGCGACCCATTGGTGTGACATAAGAGCTTCATCCAGTGTCTCCCACTGGCTGAGTTCATGTGCCAACTGGAGAGGTGGCACATTGATGGAAAAACCTATTTCTAGCTGAGCTTTTCTCCTTCATGATACTTACACATGACTGTGATGATAATTTAGAGCAGTGTATTTTCAGTTCTCTGGGCAAGTTCCTTGGTGCACTCAATACTTCATTTGTAAGCAGTTTCACTGTTCCTACATGGCATCTGTTGGGCTTTCGCTTGGGAGCAGCTGATCCCATCATGAACAGGTATAATTTGAAGATGCAAAGTCATGTCTTGTGAGTATTCAAGCTGCTTTTAAACTTGTTTTTAGTTTATCTTCAACTGTTTCTTTAAGGATTATCAGCTGTGTCTTGTACTGTTGGTAGTTTCTGTCTGTGTGAAATGCACAATAATGCCAGGAGGCTTCATTGCTGCATTTTTAAAAGTACCCTAAAATCTGTCTTCTACCAGCCATCTCCATAAGTTGACAGCCTGCTCACATTTCTCTGACTTTCAAAACCCTTGGGTCAGAAGAAGGAATTATCGGTAACACCGCCTTTCCCTCAGATTGGCAGAAATGATACTCCATGTGTATCATCATGCTACTTGAAATTTGTCCATCTTCACAAGATTTATATAGGAATTAGGTCATAAATTGACCCTATGTGCTCATGGAAGCAAGTTTCAACCAACAAGGGATGCCTTCTCCGTGAATAAATTGGAATTTACTTGCTGTCCTTGAAAAAGAGCGTAGTGGTTCTGTCTGTTCTGTGGCACGACGTGTTCCTACAGTAGTGCAAACTGGATGTAAAATATCATTGCTCTGCTTCGACAGCGCTTTGTTTCCCTTTGCAGCAGCACTCAAGAATCTGACAACAGAGAATCGGGACCTTATAATTTAAAAAGAAAAAAACCTGACCCACGTTCTTGCTTGTGAAGTTATTTATCCTGGTAATTTATAGATCACATCCTACCCATTCGGGAAACTAGGATGTTTGATAGAGCAAGAAAAACTGACTTCAAATCCTCAAGTACTTCAGAGAACTTGTAGTGATTAATGGGTTTTAATTAATTTAAATATAGTTAGAAGGCCACATGAAGCATTATTTAAAAGTGATACCAGAAGAAACCAGAGAGATTTGATACCCCTTTATTTGTTATGTTCTCTGATGTGCAGTAGAGCATACAGAAAGGATCTGGCTATCACAAATGCACTTCAAACTTATTTTATTTCAGAATAACTATTAATTTAATGGTTCTTGTCTGGTTTTAGCTTTTATTCAGTAGGTCAGCAGTAGAATTACATAGACAATTATATCACATAGCTGACTGGTGATTCAGAACTGTGTGTTACGTAGAAACTAACACTCCCTCCAGACATCCTTCTGCAGATCATCCTGTTGAAACAGAGTGGAATTTTAAGCAAATTTTGAGCATTTTTTTTGTTTCCATAAGCTCCATAGCACAGATTAGTGTAAACGGGCATAACTGTATTAGCGAAGAGTAATTTTACAGGCTAAGCTGTACAATTACTGTTGTATTTTACAGCTGATCTCATCCGTTCTATAAATAGCTGTTATGAAAATGAATAGATTGTCTTCCATTTCGAGTGGCTCCTTGTTCTTCCTGCTGACTTCTGAAACCATGATGGGCTCGTGACTGAGCAATTTGCAATTAGGTGTTGTGGTCATTGGAGGCTTCATGTCTCTTTCAACTCTACTGAAGTCAGTGGCCCCAGAGACTCGATGAGGTGGGTAGATTCTTGATCCTCTCAAGAAAGGTAATGCAAATAGAGCCACTATGGCTATACCAGTTTAATCTGGAGGATTGCAGTCCTCCTTCCTTGTGTGTTGTTGACACAGAAAAATTAAAAATAGAGAATTTGGCCTTTCCTTGATGAAGTTCCAGGGCTAAGAGAGCTAACTAGGTTGTTTTGGCATTGTTAGGATTTGGCTCTGTAGACGAGTCACTGCTCTGCTGTGGAATACAGCATGAAGTCAATAAAGTACTTTTTACCATTCACTGTAGTTTCACCAGGCCCCTGACTTTGGATTCTCCCCGTTTCCAGCAAACGATTCCTGCATAATCCTTGCTTTTTGTTGGACAAAAAAAGCTGTGTCAGGAAGCTGCATGGTTAGCTTGTGCCTGCTGCAGAGTTTCCTCTTGCAAAGGGGATTCACCACCCACCTCCTTGTGAGATGTCTCGGTGACACATGGCCAGGGTGGAATCTTGACCCCAGTCTGGACCCCAGCATATATCACATTACGAAATAAATTAAAATCCCATTATGAAAGAGCTAGCTAATTCTCTGGTCTATCAGTTAATTAGCTTGAAAGCCTGACAAATAATCATGAAAAAAAGATTTATTTTTTTTTTTCCCCTGAGCTGTTCTGCAACTTTTTTTATTCATGCATGTTACATTTAATTTATTTTTACCATATAAATATTTTAGTGTGATGAAAAAATCTGTCTTGGATGTATTTAAGATAAGTATATATTATTATACTAGTATATTAGTAATAATAATAGTACTAATAGTATATTAGTATTATCTGATGAGTAGATAGTTTCATTTTGTTTCCTTTTAACTCATCTGCTAGCCTGCTTGCTGGAAAGGAGTAATACTGTCCCATGGGTGTGAGTAGACAAGGATGAAGTCCTTGGGAGCTTGAAAGGTTTCTTCCAGCTTTTGAAAGATTTTCTAATAATGCTGCTACAATATGGATGGGTACTACAAATATGGAAAGGGAGAAAGGATTCCTTGAAAACATTTGGTAAAATAACTTGAAGGATATCTTTCAAAGAAACCAAGAAATGAAGCACAAAGGCCATATTAGTTGTTCCTTTTTAAAATGGAAATAATTTGTCAAAAAATTCTTCTGAAATGCCAGCCACAAGGTAAATGTAATGTATGGATGAAAAATCTGCATGAAATTCAGAACTTTAATCTACTAATAATTGACTTCCAAACACAACTAAGTAGCTTTAATTGGCACTGTGGCTTAGAGTTTACTTGGAAAAGTGTTGCTAATGAACAGAACAATTATGATCAGAGGCAGCATGAAAGGTTTCTCAAATGTTTCATTATAGATCCACAAAAATGTGATCAGGAATGACCGTGCATCTGATTTCTAATTTATTCTCTCCGTTCATAGAAGAATTTCATTTCTTATATTTAAATTGTAAGTTATTTAAATCATAAGTACTGAAAGTAGTTTATACCCAGAGGAAGAAAGTTTGTAAAATGAAATAATTTATCACAACTGTTATTTTCCTGATGGCTACAAGTAACTGCAGAATATTGTGGTATTTGTCTCTATTTGTAGCAGGGAAAAGTTATTTTATTTTAAAATACTTGTTTCTTTTTGTCTCCTGGCAGACAGTTGATGATATTTCACAGGTCTATAAAACATGAAGTCACTGCACAGACAGTGGTGAGGCTGTGTAGGGATATAAACAGCTGTTGCAAAATAACTTCTTAAGCATTAAAAGACCCTGTTGGGTTTTTTTTTTGATACGGAAGTGCATCCTGATGTTAAGCTGTGGCAGCTGCTGTGTGGGGCTGAGGCAGTTCTTCAGGGGTCCTGTCAGTTAGATGTTTTCTGCAGCTTGATGTCATCTCCATGAACCTGACATGCAGAAATCCTCTTTTGGGCAGACTTTTCACCTGTTATTCCATTCACTTTTCTCAGGATTCTACAGCTTTTCCTGGTTTTAGGGCAGACAGGACACTAGTTATATCACTTCCAGAATCTTTACAAGCATGAAGGATAATGCTGCTTTCATCCTTATCCACTTCCCATCCTACTCAGTACAGGACAGCACGTCTGTGGAGTATTAAATCTGTAGGCTGTGATGTTGTAGACAACTGCTGTCACTTTTCTGTCTAGATAGAGAAATTTGAGGGTTTTTTCTACTGGCATTGTCTAAGGGAATTAAAAATTGGTCCAGTTTTGTCTTCTACCTCAGTGCTATGTAGATCAAGTTAATGGAATGGCTCTTAATGTAGTGTAGGGAAAGAGACACTGTCTGTGAATGCTGTGGAAGTATATTCTGATTTTTCCACTTAAAGTCCTTAGAAGTTAACGAGAAGCCCCCCAGCATATTTGCCTGTCATCAAATTTAGATTATTTTGAGGAGAGATCAAAGAGACAGAAATTAAGGAAGTCTGGAGAGTGATGCTAAAGGGATAGCACTGAATAGAGCTGCCTGAGATCTGTCTAATGTTGACAAATCTACCTGCGTTTGAAAAATTACACATAGCTTTTGTGGCATCTGGATTTAGGATAAGTGTTCTTACAGCCTTTCCTATACATACCTTAATCACCATTCCGTAATTATTGTAAGGGAAAAATTGTGGAGGCTTGAAATCAGAGTAAAACATGCATTAGATTTAAGATACAATGTACATAATCCGTTGTGATATCAGCATAAGCAACATTCAGGCTTCCCAGGAGATAAAAAATACAGAAGTAACTGCATGGCATAGTAAATTTGGACATTACTAATTACAACATAGACTTAAAAGAAAAATCTAGACTTTATCATCTTTTGTTAGGAAATACAGATTTATTTAAAAAAAAAACCACAGAATTACATAGCATAGTTACTTGCAAAGTAATGTAAAAAGAACAAAATCATGCTTTTTGTTTTGGGTACCTTTTTCTCATCTACTATGGTCTTGATTTGCAAATTCATAGCTTAATATATAGTACTTATTCATAGAATAGGTGGGGGGGTGGTTAAGTAACACAGCCTGGAAAACGTAATGTTGAATGTGCATATTTGAAATACTTGAATTGCTTTCCTTCATATACAAGTGAAAACCTGTAGTTTGAATAAGTGGGAACAAATGAATGAGGGAGGATTTCCAGACCTGTGAAATTGTCAGTGTGGATTGCCTACAACTTTAGCACACTGCAATTTTCAAAGATTTGGTGTAGCTTGAAAGACAATGAAATGAAATATGTATGAGCAAATAGAAATGAGGAAGGAATAGGCTTGTGAGGCCCTCTAGGGAAAAAATTAGAAGGGCAAAAACCCAACTAGAACTTAATCTGGCTTCTACTAAGGACAACAAAAAAAGTTTCAACAAATACATTAGCAATAAAAAGAATAGTAAAGATACCTCCATCCTTTATTAAATGAGGGCAGAAACACAGTGACCAAAGATGAAGAAAAGACTGAGGTACTTAATCACAGACTCACAGAATTGTAGGGGTTGGAAGGGACCTTTGGAGATAATCTAGTCCAACACTCTGCCAAAGCAGGATCACACAGATCAGGCCGTACAGGAACACATCCAGGTAGGGTTTGAATGTCTCCAGAGAAGGAGATTCCACAACCTCTCTGGGCAGCCTCTGCCAGGGCTCTGCCAGCCTCACCCTAAAGAAGTTTTTCCTCATGTTGAGATGGAATTTCCCATGTTCCAGCTTGTGTCTTTTTCCCCTTGTCCTGTCGCTGGGCACCACTGAAAAGAGCCTAACTCCATCCTCTTCCCACCTGCCCTTTAGATATTTATAAGCATTGATGAGGTCCCCTCTCAGTCATACCTGCAGGCTAAACAGACCCAGGTCTCTCAGCCTTTCCTTATAAGAAAGATGCTTCATTCCCTTGATCATCTTTCTAGCCCTCTGCTGGACTCTGTCCAGTAATTCCCTGACCTTCTTAGACTGGGGGTCCCAGAACTGGACACAGCACTCCAGATGCAGTCTCACCAGGGTAGAGTAGAGGGGGAGGATGACCTCCTTTGACCTGCTGGCCATGTTCTTTTTAATGCTGCTTTTGCCTCAGTCTTTCACAGACCACTTGTTCCCTGAGCATACGGCCCCCGAGCTAGTAGACACAGACCAGAATGAAGCCTCTGTAATCCAAAGGAAGGTGGTGAGGAACCTTCTCCAACATCTGGACATACACAAGTCTATCGGTCTGAATGGGATTCACCCAAGGGTACAGAGGGAAATGCTGGAAGAGCTCACCAAGCCACTTTCCATCATTTACCAGCTGTCCTGGCAAACTGGAGAGGCCACAGTTGATTGGAGGTTAGCCAATATGATGTGCATTGACACAAAAGGCTGGAAGGATGGTCTGGGGAACTACAGGCCTGTCAGTCTGAATTTGGTGCCTGAAAAGGCCATGGAATATCATCCTGAGTGCCATGATGGCACATGAGGGCATGTGCACATGAAGGCACATGAGGCACATGAAGGACACTCAGATGATCAGGCCCAGTCAGCATGATTTCATGAAAGGCAGGTCCTGCTTGACAAACCTGATCTCCTACAACAAACTGACTCACTTGGTGGATGAGGGAAAGGCTGTGGATGCTGCTTAACTGTTTAATTTAGTAAAGCCTTTGACACCATTTCCTGCAGCATTCTCCTGGAGAAACTGGCCACTCATGTCCTGGATGGGAGTAGTCTTTGCTGCATAAAAAAAAATGTCTGGAGGGCCGGGCCCAGATGTGGACATGAATGGAGTTAAGTCCAGTTGGGAGCTAGTCACAAGTGGTGTTCCCCAGGGCTTAGTATTGAGGCCAGTTCTGTTTAGTATCTTTATCAATGACCTAAATGAGGTGAATGCACCCTCAGTGTAAGTTTGCAGATGACACCAATTTGGGTGGGAGTAGGAAGCAGAGTAGGAAGACTCTACAGAGGGATCCAGACAGGATGGGTTAATGGGCTGAGGTCAGGGGTATAAGGTTCAACAAGGTCAAGTGCCAGGTCCTGCACTTAGGTCATACCAACCCCATGCAGTGCTACAGGTTTGGGGAAGAGTGTCTGGAGAGCTGCCTGGCAGAAAAGGACCTGGGGGTGTTGGTCGACTACCAGCTGAACATAAGACAGCAGAATGTCCGGGTGGTCAAGGTGGCCAACAGCATCCTGGCCTGTAGCAGGAGCATGGTGAGCAGGACTAAGGAAGTGATTGTCTTGCTATACATAGCACTGGTGAGGCTGCACCTCAAATACTGTGTCCAGTTTTGAATCCCTCCTACAAGAAAAGCATTGAGGTGCTAGAACATCTCAGAGAAGGGCAACAAAGATCGTGAGGGGTCCAGAGAACAAGTCCTATGAGGAGAGGCTGAAAGAGCTGGGGTTGGTCAGCCTGGAGAAAAGGAGGCTTGAGGGGAGACTTTATCACTCTCTACAACTACCTGGAAGGAGACTCTAGCGAGGTGGAGGTTGGTCTCTCTATCAAGTAATAGGACAAGAGGATATGGGATCAAGTTGTGCCAGGGAAGGTTAGGATGGATATTAGGATGGAAAAAATTCTTCACCAAAAGGGTTATCAAACATTAGAACTGGAAACTGTCGAGGCTGGACAGAGGTGCGTGCAGCACCATCCTTCCAGCTAGATGGAGTTTCCCAACAGAAGAGAGCTGTGACATTTTTTTAAAATTTTTTATTCAACTGCTGTAGGGAAGCAGTTCCTGGAGGTATTAAAAAGGCAGGTAGATATGGTGCTTAGGGACATGGGTTAGTGTTGGTTTCGGAAAAATTAGGCTAATGGTTGGACATGTTGATCTTAAAGGTCCCTTCCAACCTAGACAATTCTATGAGTGTATGAAGAATTGGGTCAGTGGCATTTGCAGTGATTCCCCTTCAAAGCATAGAGAATCACTGCAAATACTATAGGTAAATTAAACACTGGGATGTGGGAAATGTCAATGTTTTTAACTGTTTGCACCCCATGTGCCTGTACCTGCAGGGAAACTAGCTGTTTCAATTTTGTGCCTTTAGAGCTTGTACATAAGTGGGTTCCATGTGGAGCTACTGCACTTGTGTGGGTAAAAAGAGGATAGATGCAGTGTGGTAGTATTAAGTAATAATTCAAGTCACAAAGAAATGCTCTGTGCCCTTTATCTGTTTGGGTTTTTTTTTTATTGAAATGAATGAATTGATAGAATACACCGCAGGATGTGTGTAAGGATGTTAAAGGATAACTTACTTTAATGATATGGCTGTATTTTCAAGCTGTGCTTGCTTTAAATTCTAGTGAAGTTTTGTTGAGCTGGTTAATCGGATTGTACTGCCTAAAAGAAACAATAGTGTAGGTCTAAACTTTCCCATTTTGGAAAAAAGGAGTTACTATCAGCTTTTTTAGTTGAAGTGGTTACCTGTGGGCGAATACTGCTTTTTTGACTTTTCAGCAGCTGCGTGCTGAAATGGTGCTGTCAGCTGTAGTGAAATTCCTTTTTGTTAATAGGAAATCAGATGTGAGCCAGGGGCCAGGTCAGGGGAGGGAGTGGAGTGCTGAGCTAAAACCCACATGCTGTGCCTCTGAGCGGGACTCGGGTTTGGCTCAGCATCAGGCTGATGTCATTTACAGGCTTCTCGATAGGCACTGGTTCATGTATGTGTAGAGCAGGTCTGTGACTGCTGCACATGGCACACACACGTGCTTTGAATTCCTCTGGGCACCCCTGTCCTATGGGATTAATACCTTTTCCTTCTTTCAAAGGTGAATTGTGAAAATAAATACTAAATTCTGGGTACTTGGGTGCTCTGCTGCTGGCTGTATGAGGTAGATGTGGGTATTCTGGAACCTACGGCACTGTCTAATACCTGGAGTAATGGCCTCAGCATCTATGCTGCTATTTTCAGTGAACTTACCCTTGAGTTAAAGGACTTGTGAAGAAGGGCATCAGAATTTGTCTTCAGATCAGCAGAAAACATTTTCAAACACAGGTATCTAGGGCATTTTTTTTTTATTTAGCTTTTAAGCATTTATTTTTAGATGGCACAGCTTCACTTGATAGCAGAGTGTGAATTCAAATGTTGTAAAGCAATATAAATGGCCATTAAGTTAGGAAGCACAGTATGACCTTTTGGAAATATTATGCCAAACATTGTGTTTGCTTTGTGAGCTAAGTGGAACTTCTGGAAGGCTGTTGCTGAGGAAAGGTACCGGCTAGGTCTCTGGGGAGAGAGCACATTATTACAAGATGAATCTGGGGATCTGACAAAAATTAAAAAACTAAAGCTGTAAGACAGAGTTAGGTTTTAACAGGAAGAAATTCAGATTGATTGCAGTGGCTTTTGTATGCCTTACTTTTCCAGAACAAAATGAATGTACTCTATTTTTTTAATTTAACTTAACTTTCCAGCTTTAAAGTTGTGCTATCAAATCCTGAAATATGTTAGGGGAGGGAGACAGGGAGAGCATTTGTGTAAACTTGCCAAATACTTATGTGCCTTCATTTGTAAAATTCTGGTTGTTATTACAAAATATTAGAGCAGCAAGGAAGAGCCCCGGCCAGTGCTGATGTCCCAATACCCGGTGTTGCATATTTTATCTCAAATGCACTCTGAAACCAGGGGGAAGCCTTGCTTTTGTTTCTTCAGACTGAGCCTCAAGACTTGTCTCTGCATGAGCAAATAGAGGATTCAGAGTCTTTCTGTTGGTGCAGAAGTGGTTGATTGTCTTTGCAACTTTGTAAGGGACGTCCCTGCCAAAAACCAAGCAGTGAGGAGGAATGCAGGAAGCATTTGAAGTAAAACTATAATCTCATTTGTTTACAGCCACTTCCGTGTCTCCTCTTTAGTTCATGTTTTGCCTTAGTAGGTTTGATCTTAAAGGAGAGCACAGCACTCCAACATAGCAATGAGTCCCAGTACAATGTCCCATCTTTATTCATGCCACAAATAAATAAGTGGTTTGCAAATCAACACAAAGCTGGCTTTGAGTCCTGGCTTCATTTTTGATGCATCGCAGTTAAATGGAGCAGTTTATGTACTTCCTTTGTGACTAGTTGGACTAAACTTGCTTAAGATTTATGAACACAGGGAAAGTATTTATCATTGGCTCTAGAAAGCTGTGTAAGGTGCTGTCCTGGAACAGGTAAATCATGGATATAACCATTTTCAGTTTGCAGGAGTATGTAGTTTAAGCCATTGGGTCTCAGAGAGATGTCTCTCCCTCGGGAGGCATCCCAGCTATAAAGTTTGGGCACATACTGTATTGCAGAAAAAGTGCTGAACAAACTATTTCAACATTCAGTTTGAAGAATGTTCATAACGCCTTTTTCCTCACCATTTCATAGAAGACGGAAAACTTAGATATTTTTTTTTTTTTGGGTACATTTGGATTCAAAATAAGCTTTTACCCTCCACTTGGCTCAGCATTGTCATGTGCCTTGGTAAGCTTTTCAGTTCATGCATACATAATATGTACACTACAAATATAACATAGTCCTTTTTGCGTCTGTTCTTGTTGCATGAAACTTGCAGACCAGAGGTAGGATTTTAGGTCGTCTTTTTTATTCTTATTTTCCAAAATACTTTTTGCCCTAAATTTAAAAGAAATTTTTAAAAGGTTGAAATAAGTTCAAAAGCTTACCTTTGTATGCCATACCTTGGATGCTTCAAAATACCGGGGTTTTTTATGAAATACTGAAACAGGATAATTACATATGTATTGCAGGAGACATTGCTGCCTCTTCTGAAATTTTTTTTAGAAAGGTGATAATATTTCCATCTGAATTTGTCGATAAGGCTGGTTAAACATTGCCAGACATCTAGACATCTAACAAGCTTTTCATACTAGCAGGCAGTCATAGCATCAAGTAACCTTGTTATATTACACAATCAGTCATCTCAGTGTTTACATTAAAGATTATATGAGTTTATATGAACATTTTTTCCATATGCAAGACAAGCATGATAGAAGTAACAGCATATATAGAGTAGTTCCAAATCATGAGCACCTTTCCTAAAATTTCAGAGTATTAAAGAGTTTACAAGGGAAAAAGTGTGTTCTCTAAGGAAAAAAAGTTTAGTACCTTTTCTAATAGTCTTAGCTTAATAAACTTTTGTGCAGAGTGAGATGGAGACAGGCCTGCTTTTTGCATAATTAATGTTCTTGCTAAAGCTTACCTGCACTCCTGGTTGTTCCTAAATAAAGCTCCCTCCCTATCTATATTGTATTTGGTCAGTTAGACTCCTTTCTAAAATGCATCTTGAAATTCCTTTTTTCAGTGTGAAGCCAGGGTCTGCACCAAACCAACATCTGCACAAAGAAAGGTGTCCTATACCCCTAAGCAGGTATAGATTCATCTTCTAAAAACACCACCAAGGAACAAAATCAAGCCTGTAACAACTCAATGGGATAAGGGCTAACGGCTTCAAGTTGCACCAGGGGAGGTTCAGGTTAGATATT
>BJBW01000099.1:411767-584791 GCA_004320125.1 Scolopax mira | reverse complement strand
TGGACTAGATGATCTTAAAAGGTCCCTTCCAACCTTGGTGGTTTGGTGGTTCTATTCCCCTTTTTGGCAACACTCTTCCAGTGAACACCAGCAATGACTTGTTTTCTGGGCCACCCTACACATTAGCTGAGACCATAGTACCTGCCAGCAGAAGCCGTTTGAACACTTTTACTCCTTAGTAAGGAGTACCGCTGGTACCAGGTACCGCTGGTCAGATGTCTGCAGATGGAAAGGGGTTGTGCACGTGGGTCTGCTTTGTGCTGCTGTAGGTTCAGTGGTGGTACCAATCAAGCATTACAACCTGTGGTGAGGCTGGGTTGTACATACTCTACCCTTGCTGTACAGAATCACAGAATCACTTAAGTTGGAAGAGACCTTTTAAGATCAGCTAGTCCAACCCATGGAAAAAACAAAACCCAAACCCCACACCACACCCAAAATACCGCTACTAATCCATATCCCCGAGCACCATGTCAACTCATTTCTTGAGTACCTCCAGGGATGGTGCCTCAACCACCTCCCTAGGCAGCTCATTCCAATGCCTGACAACCCTTTCAGTAAAGAAATATTTTCTAATATCTAACCTGAACCTCCCCTGGCACAACTTGAAGCCATTACCCCTTGTCCTATCATCTGTGACTTGGGAAAAGAGACCAACCCCCCCTCTCTACAGCCTCCCTTCAGGTAGTTATAGAGAGTGATAAGGTCTCCCCTCAGTCTCCTCTTCCCCAGACTGAACAACTCGAGCTCCCTCAGCCTCTCCTCATAAGGCTTGTGCTCCAGACCCCTCACTAGCTTCATTGCCCTTCTCTGGACCTGCTCCAGCACCTCAATGTCTTTCTTGTGGTAGGGGGGCCCAAACCTGGACACAGTACTCGAGGTGGGGTCTCACCAGTGCCGAGTAGAGGAGGCAAGAATCCTACAAGATCTATCAGCGTTGTTCTGCTCCCTTATCCCTGAAGGCAGTTTTCCAGGGGATCTTATTGACTAACTCCTTGAAGAGCTGGAAATTTGGTTTTTTGCATTCTATGTATTTCCTGTTTCTATGAATTTTATACATAATTAGTCTTAGTTGCGTATTGGATTTATCTGGATGATTTGCCAGATGGCTAAAAATAAGGGGAAAAAAATAAATCTGCAACTACAGTATTTAAAAAGGATTTGAAATACTGTTAACACTGGAAAGGGGTGGCATTTCCAGAAGATGCAGTGGTTTAATTATTTCTCTTTAAAAAGCCTCTTATTGAGCATCAGCTGCAATCTGGCTTCTCCAATGGAAATATTTTAGTATAAACCATCATTATTTTGTCAGATTAATTTTTTTGGGTTGCACTGAAATATATTTGTTTGGAATGTCATGGTTCAGTTATATTTGGGCAATAGGAAATATTTGGACAGCACCTTTGAATGAAAAAAGTGTTAATTTGAATGGTTTTATTATTAGATACTTCATGTATTAGATGCAGTAATGACAGAGTTCATTTTTCAGACAAATAGGTAAAAATTGGAAAAAAATATTCACTCCCTTTCATGCTAGATCTACTTAATAATAGGGGTTTTCTTATTATTCTTAGAACCCCTCAAGCAAATCAGGCTTGGATTCTGTCTGATGTTCATTTGTTTGTATTTAAGACATTAACCTGTCTAAGAAGTGAATATGATAGAGGATCATATTTCAAAACTATGAATGTATTCCAGCTTTGTGAATCAAAGACCTTCTGACAGAGCTTTTACTTGTCAAAATAAAATATGTATTTTAACATTTCTATCTACATACCCTGATGTATATCCTCTTCCAACCCATATTTAAAATGTCAGTTGCCTAACACAAATTGAGAACATCCATATGAAAAAAAGACTTGGTCTACGTGTTTGGAATTGTTATGCGGTTTTTACTTTAAAAATATATATGTGGAAAAGAGGACTTAACAGTTTTACTTTATGACTTGTGATTTTTAATATCAACACTAGAATTATAGAATTGTTTCAGTTAGAAGGGACCTTAAAGATCATCATGTTCCAACCCCCCTGCCATGGACGCCTCCCACTACAGCCTTCTCCTCTCCAGGCTGAACAACCCTTGCTCTCTCAGACTGTCCTCACAGGAGAGGTGCTCGATGCCTCTGATCATCTTTGTGGCTCTCTGCTGTACCCATTCCAACAGATCCATGTCCTTCCTGTGTTGAGGACTCCAAAGGTGGACACAGTACTCCAGGTGGAGTCTCACAAGCACCGAGTAGAGGGGCAGAATCACCTCCCGTGACCTGCTGGCCACACTTCTCTTGATGCAGCCCAGGATGCTGTTGGATTTCTGAGCTGCTAGTGCTCATTGCTAGCTCATGTTAAGCTTCTCATCCACAAACACCCCCAAGTCCTTCTCGTCAGGGCTGCTTTCTGGCCATGCTCCCCTCAACCTGTACTTGTGCCTGCGATTGCCACATCCCAGAACCCTTGGCTTGGTTAAATTTCTTAAATATTGAAAACTTCACTAATTATTTTTTTTTAACTGTAGCAAACTTCACTGCTCTGTTGACAAGTTAATGTTTCATCAGCATTGCACTTCTCACCTGTTTAGGGTTGTGTATGAGCACTTTGTATATAAGATAAATTTCACAGGGTGACCACAGCTCATGGACACCCACACAACTATGTCATGATGCATTATATTCTGGAGACTTCATGAAACAGTATTATGCCTGCAAATTTTCTCAATTCCAGAAGATTGTTTTAGCTCATGATAAAATACACTTCAGTTGGTGTATTTTAGGGTCTCATGAGTCTCGTCTTCAACTACAGACCTTTGAGGAGATTTATCCATTCTAAAGAAATATTCTGATGTCTCTTCCTTCAGAAACCCACAGATGTGTACAGAGCAAACCAAGCAGAGTGGCATAGGACAAAACTCAGAATGTTTTGAATTAAATACCAATGGCATATTAGTATTCATTTCATCCAAACTGCTAATCTCGCTAATTTGGTGGAAAAAAACCAGTGTATCCAAATTTAGCAGTAACAGCACTACGGGGGAACCTTTTAGATAAAGAAAAAGGTCCTTAAAAACCTATGTCAGCTTGCCAGCACTTGAATAGTGAAGAATCAGATGATTTTTTCACTTCGTAAAACTTATCTTTTTACCAACCTGGGAGTGTATTTTCTTTGTCAAAATGAGAGCGGTCAGGTCAGGTCTCTGTAATACAAGAAAGCACAAAGGGATATAGAGTCTTCACTCAGAAAGCTGGCAATAGGCAGCATCAGACAGGAGTGAGAGTATTCCCCTGCACGAGGGGACTGAGTTAAGGGAGGGTACCATCAGCCAGACCAGTATCTTTTCCCCCATCTAATGCTGCCAGCAAGGCTGCTGCAGAGCGCCTCTGAGGGCACTGCTTGAGGAATTCACAATTCCAATGCACCAAAGATTATTTTTTGTCAGGATAACAAGTTTTGTTTATTTGCCAAAGAATATATTAGATCAAAGATCTCAGGGTTTGTCTGTCTCAATATTTTTGTCAATGATTATGTGATGACTGTATTTTCTAGGTCACTTACATATTATGCTTATATATGAGCATGTCAATTAAATGTATTCAGTAATGTATGTTTAATGTGAATGCATCTGAACTATTATTCAAACAATGTAGAGTTCTTACTCCTTAATATGTTCCACTCGACTCCCTTTGAAAATTACCATCTCTTATTTTGATATTATCCATAATTCTAAATACTATCAGCAGATATAATGGGTTTTAAAAAACATAACATTTACAGTTGAGCTTTATACTCCAATGCATGTTTTTCACTAATTAACCTATTTTAGTTGTTTTGTATCCCAAGATACTCTGTATTCATCATTTATATGCTCTATTTAACTCTTCTCAGGCAGAAGACCATATGAATACGTACAAGCAAGCTCCTGCATATGGTAGCCTAGTGAATTGCTCATTGCTTGATGAATGTGCTAGCCAGAAAGTGATTATCTTAACCAAATAGTAAATTCTTGTTCTCTTGGTTTTTTTTAAAAAAATATTTTTAGGGACATTATCTGTCACTTATAGGAAGACTGATTTTATATAACATAGAAAATTCATACTGAAGTTCTCATGGTATTTTTTCTTTAAAAGATGTTTTCAAAACTGTTATAGGGCTAGTATTTATGATGCACTGTGAAATACTGTAACACTCCTAAAAACAGATGCTGCAAAACCATTGATGTATCCTCTGTATTGTCTCCGCAGAATCTCTGAATGCATTTATATGTTTGGAAACCTGTTCTACCAAAAATATTTTAACCTGAAATATGTGATTCATATCCCAACAAACTGATTTGGTAAGTAGATGTTATTACTTTTGCTTAATTCAGTAAGATTAAATTGAAGAATTTTTATTGGAATTATATGAACATTTCAAACAAAATAGGAATTTTTCCTTTCACACCTGAAGAACAGATTATTACTGACATTCGGAACTGTAATGATTTTAGCAATGCTGACTACCCCTGGCAACCAATGTTTGCCCTAATTCTTCATAAAGGGAATAACATTTTTAATGCTCGAGAGATTTAAATGCCTTTTTCTGGAGAAACCAGTGTACACATAATTAATATAGATTTGAATACCTCAACCCACCTATGCAGTAACACACAGTTTCACCCTTGATGAAACACATTATTAAATATAATGAATCTCCAAACCTTTGTTTTTTATTTTTATTTTGATGGTTACGTGTGGTTGTTTTTCCTGCCATAAGTTTCTTGTTACTAAATGGAAAAACTATGAATTCTCTCAGTATTTAAACTTAATGCCTAACATTTAGATAAGTTACAAAAGGGGCAAGAGAAGAGTTCATGGTGCTTACATGGACTTGTATGCTATAACTTTTTGAAAAATATATTTTAAAGATCCAAAGTCATGCAAAAGTAACTCCATTCAGTAATGCTACATAAGTATCTGTACCATCTACTTTGACGGTGCTGGCAAATACGTGCTGGCTTTTTTTGGTGTTCAGTAACATGAGATGTTACATAGTGCTTATGATGGGTACCACATTGATTTTTAGCCTGATGAACATTTCCTGAAGTCACTAGTATTAAATTTGATGATGATACATATGTAGGATGATTGATTTCAATACTGAGAATTTTTAAATGGAGGAGAACAAAATCAAGTGGAATATTCAAGTTTGGTTTGTGACTTTCTTTTTGAACTATAGACTGATTTAGGCTGTGTGAAAATGTATGCACATTCTTCTTTCCTTAAACTGTACGATGTGAAAATATTATCATTATATATTTTACTGCAGTGAAAATAAGAGTTATAATTAGATTTCTTTCCATCAAAGCCTATCCTAAAGCTCCTGTTAGAAACAACTAGACAGATTTACTTTACTAAAAGGGCAGGACAAGAAATAAATTAAGTAAAATATGATTCAGTGCCTATAAGCAGGTGGGTGAGAATCATAAAACACCTTTATTCAAAAATATTTATTGAAAATTGATATTTAGAAGGAACCCCGTGGCTGGAACAGAAATTAAAATAATTCCCAAAGCAAGCATAGATATACAACTTCAAAAGGCAAATTTGAGACTGTCTAGAAAAGGGAACAAGAAAAGTTTAAAAGTTTCTGTTTGGAACAAGTAATTATCTTTTAGGATTTTATCCCATACTGTACAATTTAACTTTGAACACAAGTCCTTCATTTGTTACTAAACTCAGCTCTGTTTCTTTACCTGAATTAAATATTCTGAGACAACATCATGCAGTGAAAGTATTTTTAATATATTGTTTTACAACTTCACATCAATTTTCTGAATTTAGTAATCATCAATGAAGTAGTATTGATGTCTGATTCTTTTAAAGGAAATTTCTCTCTCTAGTATTGTCAGTACCAGATTAATCTACAGCCTGAACTTTGTGGTGCAAATCCTGGAAGGATGATAGTTTTTTGGGCGAATTCAGCTTCAAACTAAAATTAGGTCATTTATTAAAGAAATCACAGAAGTAGGAGAAATTCTTTCCTCCTCTGGCATTTCTATCTTTTCCCCTTCATGCATTCTGTATTACCAATGTACTTTGTTTTTTCCAGTACCCAATTTTGCTTGTATATTAGAATGCATTCATCTTGCTGAGATTTGTTATATACTCAAGTTTTATTATAATTGACAGTTCAGGGTAAGGTTGTCCCTTGAGCTTTGCATTTTATTTTCTGTTGAAATGTTTACTGCCTTGTTCTGGTAATCTCTGCCAGTGAAAACAGAACAAAAAAAAAAAAAAAAAAAAAAAAGAAGAAAAGAAAAAAACAGGGGTGATTTCCTCATTTCAGAAACACTGCAAGTAGACCAAAGATCAGAAGGACAGCCATTGGAGTAAGAATTACGCAGAACTGATTTGTGAGCGAATGCAAAAGCTGCCTTCCTTCCTGGATAATATTAACCTTCAAATGTGGGAAAGTCAAGTCTTCCATTAGCCTGGGAGAGCTCAAAGGGATTCATATAAGAAACCATGATTCCTAGATGAGATTCATCATATAGATGAATAGCTTGGGTGAAATTTGACTGCATTTAAAACTCGGCAGGGCATTTCGGGCTGGATGGGCCCAAATAAAGATTTGCCAGTTTTTTAGCATTATTTATTAGCAATTTATTAGCATTCAAGTTTCAAACTTTGTGTAAAACTAATTTTATATTGCACTATATTATACAACTTGCATCAATTTTGATACATTTAAACTGATATATAAAAGGGGAAATACATTGGACATGGACAGATCAAGTCATTTTGCCTGGGCAGGCATCCTCACAGACCTAATTTTGAGACTTGTAATTAGCTAGGTACAGTGAATACAGTGATAGTGGGAGACAGCTGAAGAGGACTGGCTGTTCCCAGGTGCTCCACGAGGTTTCCTTCCCTGGTCTCCTGTGCATAAGAAATTTGAGACTTATGTAAAAGGCTCCTGGACTGTATCAGGAACAGCATGGTAAGTAGGACCCAAGAGGTGATTGTCCCCCTGGTGAGATTCATTCAGCACTGGTGAGACCCCACCTTGAGTACTGTGTCCAGTTTTGGGCCCCTTACCACAAGAAAGATGTTGAGGTACTAGAGCAGGTCCAGAGAAGGGCAACAAAGCTGGTGCGGCGTCTGGAACACAAGCCTTATGAGGAGAGGCTGAGGGAGCTGGGGTTGTTCAGTCTGGGAAAGAGGAGACTGAGGGGAGACCTTATCACTCTCTACAACTACCTGAAGGGAGGCTGTAGAGAGGAGGGTGTCGGTCTCTTCTCCCAAGTCACAGATAGGACAAGGGGTAATGGCTTCAAGTTGCACCAGGGGAGGTTCATGTTAGATGTTAGAAAATATTTCTTTACTGAAAGAAAGGG
Source organism: Scolopax mira (assembly GCA_004320125.1). Taxonomy (NCBI): domain Eukaryota; kingdom Metazoa; phylum Chordata; class Aves; order Charadriiformes; family Scolopacidae; genus Scolopax; species Scolopax mira. The sequence goes on along the minus strand of BJBW01000099.1, from coordinate 577,425 downwards.
CTGTCAAGCATTGGAATGAGCTGCCCAGGGAGGTGTTTGTGGCACCATCCCTGGAGGTATTCAAGAGATGAGTTGATGTGGTGCTTGGGGATATGGATTAGTGTTGGGTTGGTGTTGTGTTCTTTTGGTGTAGTGTGATGGGTGTAGTGGTTTGTGTTGTTGGGATTTTGGGGGGGTGGTTGGGTTTTTTTTTCCTTGGTTGGACTAGATGATCTTAAAAGGTCCCTTCCAACCTAGGTGATTCTGTGAAAACTGGGCCTTATGCAAGGACTTTGACTCACCTCCCTTCACTGTGAGTCACTAGGGAAGACTGCAGGTATTCCTCTGCTTTTTTAAACTTTTATTTAGAGTCTAACAAATTATTTAGAGTCAACAAAATATTTAGAGTCTAACAACTGAATTCCAGAGAAGAAGCTACTGCTGAAAACATCCTTATTTCACAGGGAGCATTCAACATCTTTAAGAACTGACGCTTTCCTGGATGGATTTGTCATTGTCGGCTTGTTTTCACTGTTATTTTCTGACTGTTTCATCTGCGTTTTTTCTCTAGTTGTCATTGGTGTCAAAAGAAAAATAAGACAACTGATTCAAAGGTCAGAGACATTTCAGATTTGATGAGTCAGTGACAATAGAGCTTGGAGAAGTAGCCCTTGGCAAGTTTAAAAGTTGTGACAGTTTTGATGGTGAAATGGTTACAGGCAGCTGCGAAGGAGGCTTCTTTGTAGAAAGATAAATAATGAACTAAAACTTCTATTGATGATATATGTAATAGATTTAATTAGACACAAGATTGGTTCTTAGTTTTCATATTCTGAAAAGTGATAAAGGGTTAAATATTACAGTTGCTTCTATGAATGGGTCATGCTCACCAGCAGGTGGTAGGAAGCAGGTTCCCTAGGACTGAATCTCATGTCTTATATGATAAAAAAGCATAGAGCCTTTCACAAACATATTCCTTGTCTTGCCCAAATATATCCCTGGTACAAGCCATCCTGCACAACCAGGAGACAAGCTGCTACTAATATGGCACCAGTAATGTATTTTTTCTCCCTGTAGCAAGGAAGAAACCAGAGAATAAAAGTGAATCATAGAATCATAGAATTGTCTAGGTTGGAAGAGACCCTTGGGATCATCGAGTCCAACCATCTACCCTACGCTACAAAGTCATCCCCTACAACATGTCCCTTAGCACTGTATCTAAACGGCTCTTAAACACAGCCAGGGATGGTGACTCCACCACCTCCCTGGGCAGCCTATGTTAATAAGGACTTAACATTTAAACGATAACATTGTCTTCCTCCTCTAACAGAAGGTACATCTTATAATGAAAGTAATGAGTTGCATTAAGTCACACAACTATGTTTCCTGTGTTATGGGTCCTGAGCTGGCAAAACTATATGCTCCACACCCCAGCTTCTCCTTTCATCATCATTTGCAATAGAATTTCACCAAAAATGTCCACATCAAATTTCTTTCCTTTTGACTCAAATGTAGAGTCTAAAGCAGAGAGGGAATCTTTGATAATATTAATAAAAACTTTCTTGCTTTATGCTTTGATACTTGCCTAGAGTAGGAAAGTGGTCACGGAAAAAGTAGGTCACTGAAATAATTGCTGTACTGAAAATAATATAGCCTGACAGTTCTGGGGTTGAGCTACTGTATGTCCATTGGACTGTAGCAGGTTTGGAGTTTGTGTATTAACATAAAGATGGAAGTCCCTAGTATTTAACATTATTTATATATTTGTGCCTAATCTCCTTTAATAGGTGCTTTCTTATCAGCTAGATCAGATTTATTTTCATTTTCTAAGCTACCTGCCTACTATATTTAAAACAAAAAGATAATTCATTAATTGCTCTTGCAAGTAATATATTTTTATTTTACCAGATGCTGTGTGTATATATATCTACTTTCTGATCTTCTTTGCTCCCATTGACCAGCTTTGTCCAGTTATTTAGCACTTAATTCTTCTCATTTTTGTGCAAACTTTTAAGATAGGTTTCCTCTTTTAGTAACATTGCAGTTCACTTATATCACAGCTGTTTATGTTGAATAGAAAAACAAAAAGACAAAGGCAGGGATGAATGTGGAAAAGGGGATCCAAAGGACAACTGAAGGTCAGATTGGAAAGTCTTTATGTTGTATTCATTCCCAACTGTTGCCTTATCTTATATATATGGTGTACTATGGGAGAAAGATTTTACTGTGCGAAATATGTTTTCCTGCATCTTATGATCTCATGTCAAATATCTGCCATATAAAAAAATATATTAAAAAAAGCATAACTCAAAGGAATGTTTTAAACCTACTAGTAAATATAGTCCTTTCTAAATAATTTACATAAAGCAAAGTAAAGGTAAGATTAAGGTTATGTTTTCCAGTAAAGATACATAAATCAACAAGAGAAAAAGTCGCTATAAAACATAGTAGCTCCAAATCATAGGTTTTACTGAAGACAATATTAGAAAAATAAAACATGATTGTAGCTTTAGAGACAATACTATTGCTTCTTATGTTTCACAAGTCTATTTTTAGACAGCCAAAAGCTCTAGTGTGTTAAAAAGTCATTCCTCATGAATTATACATTTGTTCTTTTTCATTTGGCTACAGTGCCTTTGTCATATGAGTCCTCAAGATACTGAAGATGTATGTATGGTATGTCAAGATTTTTGTTGGCAGTATGCACAGTTGTCTGTTCATGCTTTTTGACTTGTTTTGTATATTTATATGTTGACTAGATTATACACTTTCTTTGTGACAGTAAGTGTTTTTTTAATTCTGGTATTTTCAGAAAGATGTAGTGCATTCTTTCTGCCTAGACTTTTTTTTTTTTTAAATTAGGAGTTTTGGAATGTGGGGATCAAATTTTAAAAATATTCCTTTAATTTTTAAGGAATAGTGGGATAAATGTTCTTGTCAGTTAGCCTCCTGGCTGGCCTTATACCTTACAGAGATATGAAAGACTGCTCAGTTTATTGTCAGTTTTGGGCTAAACATTCTGGGCACTTCTTGACCAGACCATGTTGTAAAATATTTTTGGCACCCATCTTAACTCTGACTTTCATGAACAAGAATACAGCCTATTGGGAAGAATTTTTTTTCCACTTGGTGTTTTATTCTTGAGGTTGCATTACTAAAGTTGTACATAATTTTCATGGTATGAGAATGTATACTGTAACCCTCAGCTATCCATTAGCAAGCCAGTAATTTCCTCTGCCTATCACAAAACCCCCTCTCAACTGTCCTGCCTGCTAATGAGAAGTTTGGTATAATATTTTTTTTTAAAAAAAAAAAAAAAAGGAAGAGCCAAGTAACATCAAAAACTGCATATGTAATCTATTTCTCATTATGGTGTTATTTAATTGGTGGCATAACTTAGCTTGAAAGAATGGCTCTGCAGTGGTTAGCAACATAATCTAGGGTGTGGGCTCCATTTTGCGTTTTACCAGGGATGACTCGCATCACATTCAGTCAGTAATTTAGTTTCTCTGTCTTCTCAGTCTGTAAAATGAGCATGAATGCCCTTTTTCACTAAAATATTCTGAAGGTAAATACATCATCTTTTGTGATGTATTCAGGCACTCTCCTCATAGGGTGGTATCAGATAAGAGTCTATCAGAGACCAATGAATTGCAGAAAACATTTTCTGCCATTGAGAGTTGTTTCTCATTTTCACAAGAACATTTACTGTAATCTTGAAGGAAAGGCACCATTTTACTTAAAGTGATTCCCCTGACCTCTGCTTCCTCTTCTCCTTAGCTATTTCTATCATCTCGGATGCCAAAGATTCCTTTTCACAGTTCTTCACAGTCACTTGTCATCTGTAACCCTGAGTATATTGCCTCTGCCTTTTTCTGCCCTGGAAAAACTACAGATTAAAAATAAATAAAGTAGTTTTTCTGCTTTCCAAAAGTCCAGTTCATTCTCAGATGTTCTGCTCTATCAAGTCAAAAGAAGTGAAACTCCTCTTAGATTGGATTTTTTCTAGTTTGGGTTTGTTGTTTTTTCTTCTGATTTGGTTGTCTGTGTTTTGTTGTTGTGTTGAGGTTTATTGTTTTGGTGGTTGTTAGGTTTGGGTTTTTTTTAATTTAGTAGACAAAATAATACTTCAACATCTTACATTAGCTGCAGCATCTAACTTCATGGCTCACCACCATAAAGATTTGGGAATACAAATCTGCAGAACTTATCCAAACTGAACACCTACTGAAATTAATTCTTTCTTACTTTGATCAAAGCTGCAATTTCCTGTTTTATGTATTTTAAACATTAAATTCTTTACTATGGTCTTCTGTAGTACGACATGAGTTAAAATCATGGGAGTTTGTATGGTTATGAGTACAACTAATATTCAACAAAACAAGTTAATACACGTTAACAGTCTCATAGCTGATGGAGGCATTTTACCCATGTTACAGTACTTCTGGTTTTCTTCTGTCAAAATATCTCTCTCTGATTCATGGAAATTATCAACACTCAAGAGTTTTAAATTACTGCTATTTTGACACATTTATCTTTGCTTCCTTCTTTTTAATACTGTAGTTATTTTAAGTATCTAGTCTCTTTTTTTTCCTTTTTTTTTCTGAACCATACTTTTGTTTGTACTCATATTTGCCATATTGCTAAAATCTGGAGTAGAATTGCTTTGGATCTTGCATGAGCTTTAGAAAGAAAGCAAGCTGAAGTGGAGGGCAGCCATTTCGCTGCTGCTCAGCAGCAGACAGCAGGGTCAGGCAGGGGGTGGCGAGTTGCCTCTCTGCTCCATGGCAAAGAACTCATGCATGTGATTTACAGGAACAGGAGATGCTCTATTCCTCTTCCTGGCCCTAAGCACCATGGGAGCTGTACCACAACCTGAGCGTAAAATACAAAATTAAGCATAAAATTGCCAAGTACAGGTGTTACCTACATGTGAACACCAGTGTAGGGTGTACTACAGAGCCTGTGGGATGTGAGAGGAGGACCCTCCACCTTCCTCAGCCTCAGGGATCCCTAAGGATTGCTAAAACTATATTACTGCTACTATGAGTAGAAAAAAACTTTATACAAGTTTAATACAGTACAAATGACTCAAGAAGATGGGATGGATAGAAGTTTTTATAGCTTCTTATTTTACTGAAAAATTTAAAATTATATATAACACTAGGAAACTGTGATCTTGATCTATCTTTATTTTCTTTGTAATTAACAGGATAATCTTAAAATTTTCGGTTACTATAGCATTTTTTAAATGACAGAAATTTTGTAATTAAAATGGCAACAACAGGGCAGAGTATAATGATATTTTAGAATATACTTGTGGCAAATACTGGTAGGACATAGCTAGTCTAAGTATAGGTACTAATGTAGGAAGTTTACATGCTTTATGTTGATGACATTATTGCACTGCAAAGATCTCATAAAAATAAATCAAAATTTTACCTCTTTCAAATCATCAACATGTACGGTTTGTGTTTATACTATATAGTTCAAGTTTTGGCTTCTTGTTTTGAGTTTTAAAACAATTCTATCTTTATTCAGTTTTTTCAGATATGCCCAGGCAGCAGAATTTCCCTTAAATTGAAATTCTGAGTAATGATGACTATTGTAAACATGTACCAGAGCTCAATTTTTACTTGATATACTAAGAACATCCTTCTGAATATGAACTAAAATAGGAGGGAAAGGTAAAAAAAAAAAAAAAAAAAAAAAAAAAGTACAAAAGTAAGCTCGAAATGTCATTTTCTTATATTGAAAAACTGACCCGCCAAGCCTACCAACCTGTAGCAGCATTATGATACTATAAAGCTAAAGTCTTTTCTCTCATGTACGTTATTTCAAAATATTTAAAGCATTCAACTCAAAAAGCTGATAAAAAATAAGATCAGTGTAGTTTATCAGTAGTGTGGACAGCTAGATGGTATGTGGATAGTGCTGAGGCAATGAAATAAATGAACTAGACAGTATTTCTGTAAAGTTGGAGACAGAGCCTTGGAGTTAGAAAAATAAGGTTGCTACAATATACTACTGACTGCTTTTTATCTCGCTGCTTATGATTTTGTTTGCTTCCAAGTCCTAACTCTTGGCATGGTGATTGACTTTATAAGTATTTATAGGATATTTTTAGGCAAAAGAGAAAGTACTCTATCTCTTTTCCACCACAAATCTTTGGTAGTAGAGGGTCACATGGGTTTCACAGCACTGTTCAAGCAGCATTATCAGAAAACTCTTTCCAAAAAGCAACTGTCCCCCAAGCCCACCACTAAATTTGTCAAATGCTGACTGGTCTGTTTGCACCATTACTGTGGCAGATCAAGGGTCAGCACGACAGCAGGAAACAACCTGTCATTTGAAAATGGACTTGAAAGGGTAGAGAAGGTGAGGCTGTGTGGAGGGAGGTGAGCGGGATGCCTGCTCTCTGAGATGCTGCAATGCGGGGGAGTGAAGCTAATCCTTCCTGATGTGGTGGCTGGGGGCTGAGGGAAGCTGTGGCCTCTCAGAGGGGGAAGGTCTCCCCTCCCCCATGATGGTGTATGTGTGAAGCTGTCTGAAAACATCCCTGAAGAATATAAGAAAAAACTGAGGGTTCCATTCACTTCTCCAGTTATGTTTTTAAGTATCCATATTCAGTTACATGAAAATTAGGCACTTTAAGGAAGAGCCGCCCTGGTGCTGGGTTTCCTTCATGTCATTCCAGCTACCAGGCAAACAGCATTTTCTAAAATGATACAATTATCTGTGCTGTGCAGGACTGAATAGGCTGCAGTAGTGCAGGAGCAGTGTGGGAAGGCATACATATATTAACATTGCAGGAACAACTGCAATTTCCAGAGCAGAGACAGCAAAGATGTGCAATGAGTTGGCTGATGCTGTTGGAGTCTGATGCTGCTTCTAACAAATGATGTCCAGCAGAGCAGCACTTGTAAAGATCATCCCTGAGTTGTTTCTAGTTTAACTTAGTAGCTCATGCAGGTTTTAGTGTTTGGGTTGCTGGAGTGAATACTATATTACATTCTTTTTAACTCTAGAAGGCACTTCTTGTCTTGTTTTGGTTTGGTTTACTTGGGAAAAGTTATTACAGAGAAATTTCAAACCACTGAATGTGGTTTGTTGACTGTCAGCTTTAGAAGGCAGACTGGTATTCTGTATTACAAATATACAAATGCAAATGAAAAAATGAAGCTACAATGCTAACCACATGTTGGACATAACATTTTAAAGTTAACTTAAAAAAAAAAAAGATTTGGCTTGCCTTAGATCTTGTTTTAATTTATCTTTACTATTGAGGGTTGTAAGAACAAATATTTTTTAGTACCATTGTAAAGAATGAAGAAAATACCGTGAAAAAGCAGATGCTCTGTAGCTTCACTAATAATTTTAGAGTACAGATTTGACCAAAGTGTTCCTGCCGTTTTCCTGCATGTGCCTTAGAAAGAGGAGGAGATGTTCCATACCAGCCTGTTCTGGCAAGTTTGTATTCCTCTTGCCAGAATGGTGAGGAGGGAATTAGTCCACCTTTCTGAGGTTCATGAGGGGTGAAGCTGATGGAAGCGTGAATCATGCCTCTATGCATTCAACCCAGAATGACTTGTCTGGTGCAAAGCAAGTTTCTTATAAGCTTGCAATAAGCTGGAACTGTGCAAAAATTTGCCTGTCTGTTATGGCAATCAAATGATACAGAACTGAAAAAACAACTTAGAATTAGACTTTTAAAGTAACCCAGAAATTTTTAGACACTATCTCCAAACTTCTTTGAAAGTTTTCCTAACTAAAGTTGCGTTTTGTTTCTTGTTTTTTTTTTTTTAAAAGACATCATTTAAAAACAAAACGTTTAAGAAGTGGGTCAGTAATTCAGGTAGCATCACTTATGCGATGCCCCAAGTGCATTAAAAAAGTATTTTTTTATCACAGAATTTTGGGGAAAAGAAATGTACAAGTCACTGGAGAAGATAAAGCTTTTTTTGCTAAAATTTTGCTAAAAAAACCCCAGAAATTAGGAGGGTAATTCATAAAAGAGCCTGAGTATAGGTTTCTAAGACCATAAAAAATACAAACCTGCAGGATTCGTTGACAAAGACACAAGGACAAGATTCCCTCCCATTTTACAAATATGTTATCTGCAGTGCCAGCATGATTCCTAGCTGAAAGTCAACATTCTTTCCTTGACCAAAGATTAGATTAATGGTTGTCCTGGAGTTATTGGTGCCTTCATTGCGTTCTGGCATGTACTGGCATGAACACCAAATTTAGCTGGTATTTAAATAAAGTTGAGTTGCAAAAATGCCATCCTTACAACAGGCAGGTTAGGTGGATGTTTGCTACAGTATTTGTTGCTCTGCTGGAAAATAATCAGCTACATTAAATTTATAGGAGACCTCTCCTCTCTCATTCTTTGCTGGCTAGCTGGCAATGTGGAAGTAATTTATAGAAGTATGGGTAGCATCTTCTATACTAAAATTATTTATCCATCTACTAGGACCTTAGGGAAAATCAGTAAAATGGAGGACACAGAAATTAACTGAATTAAGTATATCAAAAACTAGACACGAATTGCATAAAGTATTTGCAGTTATATTTATGCTGCAGAGAAGTGTCAGGTTAATCCTCATTGTTTTAAGCAGTGAGTGAATATGTGCCAACACTCAAAATAATGAATTCTCAGTGACTTTGTGGTTGGGACTATATTATTTTCCCTCATTAACAAAAAAAAATCAAAACAAACAAACAAAAAATCCAGAATAGAGGAGCATTTGATTAAGCCTTCTCAACAAAGCACGAGAGTAGGGGTTAGCATAGGGTAAGTCAAGGTTTAGACTATGACCAGCACTAGAATTTCTAAAAGGTTCAGAGGTGTGGCTAAACAGACAAGCTAGAAAAGCTTCTGTCCCTCTGGTTAAAAGAATGAGTAGAGGACACGATTGCTGTTGATGAGAGTCCACCAGGCAACCACAGCCAGCCCTCTCCCACACCAGCAGCAGCTCGAGTGCCCCCAGTAAGTGCAGGTGATTCTCACCCTCCTGCTGGCATTGCATGGGAATAGCTGTGTAAATACTGCCTGAAGCAGGAATAAGGCTTGTGTTTCAGTATCCTGAAGGTTTTTTTTAACTACGAGCTCTAGAGTACACATGCTTAGGATAGTTGTGATTGGTATCAACAACAGGGTCCTGGTACATTTAGACTTATGACACAAGATTCTTGGACAAGGAACACTACGATTGTGGCATGCAAATGAAGAGAGGGGCGGGGACTGCGAATACTCGGATATCTTTCTGTTGTTTTTTCCCAAAAAAATCCATGGTTCCTGAAACACAAGGAAGAGAGTGCAGATGCACTGTGTTTTAAACAGTTTAAAATAACAATATTCATATAATGAAAGACGAAAAGAGTACAAAAAAACCAAACATACATTTCCTCTTTCTTTCATCACTTTCCTGGAAGGCATTATATCAGCTTTTCTTTGCCACACTCTCATTTTAATACCTCTGCTGACAGGAGGGCCTCAGAAGTCAGCCTAGACTTGCAGGGTGTGGAACAAGGGTGACCACAAAAGGGCATCCGGGCTCTGTGTGCAGTACAAGTACATAGCCTCTTAGCTGCTTAGCTGATAGTGTGGTAGACTAAAGAACGTAACTGTGTGCCCCCAGGAACCAGGCAATTGCACAGCACGTGCTCATTAGGATCAGTCCTCCTGCCTGTGTGGGGCTGGTGTGCCAGAATGAGGAGATACAGTTTCCTCCAAAAAACTCACAGTACAGCTTTTGTGGTCCATTGGACAAACTATTGTTGGTTCTGCAAAAATCAATTAGAAATCAGAGGCATAGTGAAAATTGGTTGAGAGAGAATTTAATGCTTTTCTAAGGGGTGTTAAACCAACAAAAATGGGAAGCAGCTTGATAGTACTCAGGGGATGTTTTACTGCAACTTGTTAATTCAAGTTAAAGTTTAAACATCTTAAAAGTATTGAAGGGGTTAAAAAACATAATGGCCAGAGCATTCAAGCCTGTACAATTGCATGAAAACGCCACAACAACAAGAAGAAACTGCTCTCAAATGCCAAACCTGCAACTAACCTAATTTGAAATTCTGGTTAGAAGCTATGGGTCTGCAGTTTGCATGCCGATTATCCGGGCGTCAGTGATTTTCTCTCATTCTGTGCTCTAATAATAGATAATAAACGGGTTGTTTTCTTAGGAATCTTTAAGTTCAGTTATTGGGATGCTGGAGGCGGATGGTTCTTGGAGGAAGTCTGTCAGACCCAGAATTTGTTTCCCTGTTGGTTTGTCAAAGCTATTCTTTTGACCTTCAAGGTGCCGAGCAGGGCTCATCTATTCACTCAAGCTTTTGCCTGAGGAGAGGAGACTGAGGGAAATCAAGCCTGTTCTTGGATCACAGTCTATTTGGCTTGACGTTGTCAGTAAGCGTTATATATCACTGTAAATGTTTACTTAGCCTGTTGGTGAAGCATACTTTATAGGAGGAAGGATATATAAAAGCGGTGTGGATACATGTAAAGAGGGAGACAGTTAAATGGCAGTAGGGCAGAACAAAGAAATGAAAGAAATGAAATGTATTTTACTATAATCCACCCCAATGCATCTGCACTGAGGTGGACATTGGCAATTATTTTCCATTATTTTGGAGACTAAAATGTCTACTAAAATGGAAGACTATAGGTGTTGGTTCAATTGTGAGTAAACTGAAAAGTAGAATTGCTGAAAAGAAAATTGGTTCTGTTTTACCACAAACCAGGACAAATTACATTTTACATCTGTATGAAAATACCTACTTTGATTTAAAAAACAACACTGAACGTTGCATGGTAAAAGCAGCATTTACAGGTTGATCTGCTCCTCCTTAGCATGTACCCTGCCTGACCATGTGTGTGACTAAAACTCTAGAGCCAAGGGGCAGAGGGTCTCTGTTGATGCTGTGCCCCCACTGAGGCAATGGAGCTCCTGAAACCATTGCATGGCAAGGCTGATGCCACCCTTCCTGCACAGAAGTTCTCCATCCCATTACAAGTAGGGCTATCGAGAGTGCAAGGTCTACCAATTAAGAAGCTTTTGGCAACGTTATGTGGGATAAAAAGAGTTCTGCTTGTGAGCAAGTCCATTTACTTGCATGGATGGGCATTCACATTTTAAAAGTTTGAAACAAGTAGCTTTTACAGATGTGGTAGGTGCTCATGTTTCTAATTCCCGAATTATCTTCACATTTCAAGCTGTCTGGAATGTTTTCCCTGAAAACGTCTTGCCAACAAAAGTTGGAGTTTAAATCGAAAACAGAAGGTTTGTCTGGTAAAAGTAGTAATTCTTTTTTTTAGGCAGGAACTTTCTTTTAATTGTAAAGTTTGTTCTGTTTCTGCCTGGAAGTGAAATTGCAAACAGCTAGGTCAAAATAAACCAAAATTTCTGGGGAAAAAAATAAAGTCAAAAAAATACTCCCGTTTTTGAGCAGGAGAAGGAGTTGCTTTTTCTATCAAGCTTTATAAATGTTTTATAAATCTGAAAGGGAGGTATTGTGGAATTAAAGAAGAAAAATAGTTCTGTCTCTGCTCTTACAAAATACATTCAAAAAATATCTTCTTATTCCGTGGTTGTTTCACTGATACATGCACAGCAAAGGCAATATAGATCCATTACTGTGCTTCACCCAGAGTAGCAAGTCACTCTGAACTCAGCACAACAAGCATAAAGTCTTGCTGAATCTTAATGGTAATATCTAATGCCATTTTGGTACAGCTGCCTACATAAGACTGTGCTGTATTGTATTAGAAAAGCATTTTTGCAGTCACTGTGGCACATGAGAAACCTTCTCTGTCTCATCCCATCCAAGACAAAGCAGTTACAGTGGTGGGATTGCAGCTAGAAAGAGGTGATGCAATCACTCCTTTCCATTTACTATCACTCCGAGTAAAAATAGAGCACGGCTGGATCAGACTACTGGCTAGACCATCTGAGAGTAGATTTAGGGAATGAGAGAGATTTTGTGAATTTGGGGGGGGGGGGGGGGGGTTAATAATTCCTANNTGGGGGGGGGGGGGGGGGGGGGGGGTGTGTTAATAATTCCTAGAGACTATAAAAATCGGCTTATATGTCAAATTTCTGAGAAATTATGTCTATGAATAAATCTGATCAATATGAACTTTGCATCCATCCCCCATCCAACACACTTAGTAAAAAACCTCGGCTCTGATCATGCCTTCAAATATATTGGAAGTGCAGATCTAAACCTGGTTTTTGCTAGCATGTAATGTTGTTTAAAAAATAATAATTTGCCATGAAATTCTGTAGGCAATGTGTTAGGAAAGGAATTAGAAAATACAGTGAGTAAGAAATAGATTAGCTTAGGCTATTATTACCAACCTAAATTTTTTAAATGGCTGTCCAGTTTATCTCTCCTGCAGCTGTATCAGACCTTGTAATGGGATTAGGCTCTTCCTTAAAAAGCAAAAAAAAATATTTTTCGGAACCATAGGTTTCTGGTAGGAAATAGCATTCCAGTTATCTTCCCCAAAGAGACAATGCACTTTAGCAAAGAGGGGGTACCCGTAGAGACTGAGTCAGAATGTGAACTCATTTCAGCGTGATGGGGAGTGCTACACACTGTGTGCATTGCACAACAGGCTGGCCCTCCTCTTCTTTAGATACAAATGCTGTTACTGGAATAACTTTATATGTCACAATTGGCCTGGACAAATGCTCCAAAAATCCTGTCTCCTCACAAAAGAGGGAGAAAGAACTCGCAGTTTAAATAAAATGAAAAATAAAATAATAAAAAATTTTATATTTTGCGAGTTCTGAGCTGATTTCATGTCGATATGAACTGACCACAAGTGCTCAGTGAACTCCAAGTGTTAAGATGCCCCCAAAAGGATGGGAGTCCTGAAGTTCAGCTTTTCAGTGATCTCAGCTGTTAAATGATTACTGCACTCTTTCTGTAAATTTGCCTAGTAAATGGAACATCCTGATTATTGAGCATCCTGACACAGTTGGCACTCAGAACTGGGGAACTGAAAATCTACTAACACTAGCAATGAAAAAGCAGAAGGAGGAATAGGCTCTGTTAGTAAGCAACAGTTGCTAAGGCTGTTGAGGCTCTCTCCAGAGAGACATGCCCTGTCTAGCAAAGGGGAATATATCTGGGATTCAGTTGACTCTGTGTATGTGTCATGTATTTCTTTGAGAAATTCAACTGACTATGTCTATGATTACTAACTGTACCATGGTTTGCTTCTTGGAAGCATGGACAGCATGCAGCTCTCAGTGGATATGCAGCATGCTCCTCGAGTGAATGCAGCACTCTTCCCTGGACTTCCAAAGGGAACGGCCAGCGTCACATGCAGAGCACTGAGAACAGTACTGTCATTGCTCTTAGTGATTTATTTTGCTCCTGATTTAAGCAGGATTACGAATTGAGGTTAAATTGTACATCTCTTTAATCCCTATCGTGGGTAGTTTCAGGACAGATATGCATGTGTCAGGAATTCTTAGCAGAGTCCCTGTTTAGCGTGGATGAGAGCAGAGGGGCCTGAGCTGCACAACCTGCATCAAAGACAAATTGAGAAGTGTTGAGTGGGCTTGTTCCCTGGGGTGCCCTGGGTGCTCCTCCATAGGTACAGCATGGTTTTTCTTGCCAGGCCAGCATGTCTTTGGGAGGCTGTCCTAAAGCATGATTAGCAAAAGCTACAGAGTGGTGCCATTTTTCAGTGTTTCTGCCCCAAGTTTAAGCAGAATTTGAAGCAAATGCCTATCAATTTAAAAAAAAAAAAAAAAAAAAGTAATCTCGGTATTGCAATTATTTAAATATATATTAATATATAATATATAAAAAATGGGTATGTGTGTGTAAGTCTGTGTATATGTGTCTTTGCTGTTACTGTATGGTTACTTTGATTCCAGGTGTAAACGCCTCCTGATGGTCCCAGGCTGGCTGCCAGGACCTGATGTGACTCTGGCATCACCCTGACCAGCAGAAATCAGAGCGTGACTGGGGCAGGTGATTTCATGGGGCAGGGCAGCATGAGGTGGCACTGGACATGGCAAAGAGGCTACAATGTAGTTGTCTATTACTTTTGATCCTCTGTGTTAGGTTTTGAAACCTGACATAGACTGTATTTTGAAAGTTCTTTTGTGTTTTTTGAATACAGCAGGTCTTATGCATCAAGTATGAAGTCAGGTTTTCCAACAGATGCTATGCTGGATTTATAAGTCCCAATCTCCTTTCTCCCCACACATACACATGGAAAACAGTGCTTTGGGAAAAGGTAGATCTTACTTATTTATGGATTGGGGGTTTTTTTTTCCCTTTTTTTCTTGTCATGAGGCTGATTCCTGTGTAAAATAGGTGGATTGAGAGAACATGATGCTGACTATGTCCCAGATCATCTACAGGAATCATGTATTTGCTAAAACATGAAGCTATAACTTTCATGAACAACATTTGCATTGTAGTGCATTAATTCAAGTAGAAAAGGGGCTGATAACATAGGTTTCCTCATCTCCTGGGAGTTCAATTTATGACCTGTCTTTCTACAAGCTAAGTGTTTGTCTTATGCTCATGTACGATTCTAAATCAAAAGACATACTCCAGCCATGTAAGCAGAAACACAGACACAAGTCTTCATTGAGCTAGTGAGCTGTTCAGCACAGAATGGAACTCCAGCCAACTCCACCCCCCAACACTGTCTTAAAAACAGCTCAGATCTACTTTTACCCTGTTAGACTTGTGTTGGGGTTACACAGGCCTCAAAACAAACAGAAGGGGAAAAAATTCACCTTAAGATTAGGACTTTCCATTAACCCATAAAAAAGAAGGCAGCACTTAGCAAGGGGAAAAATATCAACAGGATTCTCCTGCTAGAAAAAGATAAAAAATTGGAAGTAAGAGAATTCAAGTGCTCAGTCTGAATAGGAAGCAAATAAAGCATTGTGGATGGCAAGACAGAAAATACTGTAGTAAAAATTATTTTTCTCCAAGTGTTGTCTCTAAAGTGTTGTCTTTAATGCTGCAGAAAAGATACAGGAGCTATGAAGAAGGTCTGTTCATAGTGGAAGTAGCCATAGACATTCCCTGATTTGTACCCATTTGCTGCAGAACCTGCCTGACCTCTTGAGTTCCCTGAGCCAGGCAGCAGCTCCAGGAGGAGAAAGATTTTCAGTGTGACAGCTTCAGTACTATTCAGCCGACACGAATCAGAGTCACAGTGGGATCCCTCATCAGACTCCCTCCAACTGGTTTGATAAATTATAATGTGTTCTGGGAAGTTCTGGTAGCCTGGGCCACCAGAAATTGTCTGAATTTCTTTGGAAAAAGATAACCTGATCTGTATAAAACAGAACTTTTGGCCCAAAACTTGATCTAGAACAGTTTTACTAGCAGATAGGAGGAAGGATGATAACAATATTTTAAGGCTTTTTTTTTTTCTTTTCTTTTTTTTTTTCTGTTTTCAATTAATACAAAGATAAAACTGCTAGTCACAAGAGTGGCTGTCGTTTTCATTTTTTCATTCCCGAAGGAAAGAGAAGGAAATAGTAGAGATGTTGTGAGAATGCTAATTCTCAGGAGAGATGTGACATCAATTTTAAGCTCAAGTGCAAGATTTTCAAAAACAGGCAGCTAAATTCATGCATTCTAATCACTGTTCCCACTTTTAAAATGAGTAAGCACCAGGTACTCCCACTGCAATCAGTTGACGTTAAAATTAAACCATCCAAATAATGGAATTTGAGTCTAACATTAGGGTTTCCATATAAAATCAACCAAAAAAAACATGCTCAAGAGATTCAGTTAAATGTCTAGCTTTTTTAGGGTAATTATCTGAAAAATTTTCCAAGTCATCTGAAACTACATTATCATTATTTGCAGGAATTCCCACACATTTCAGAAACTGTTTGGTATCATCAAAAGGGAAATGAATGCGTTTCTGGATAAAAGGCTCTGTAAGCAAAGCTGTCAAAGCCAAGGACCTTCAAGGGTACTTTTGGGGAAGCAGGACTTTACAGAACTTCAAAACCTGCTCAGATTACAGGTTGTACAAAAGACAGTATTTTCCTGACCTTATTTGACTATTTATATTTAGCATTTTCTTGGCATCAATAATCAACAAAAATGCTTTAATACAGGATTCCTCCTCTTACTGATATTCAGAATAGTCCACATTGCATTTGAGGGTTTGATTAAGTTTGAAAATTTTCATGGTGTTAGTTAGATACAGGACTACAGTGCAGCTTTATTCCTTCAAATATCATTAAAGAGGACTTGTTGAGACTGAAATACTCGTTAAACAGTTTAAATCCCCCAATTGCATAAACAAAAGCTCTGGCATGCTTTTTCATTTGTGTGTAGAAGCTTGCATGCAACTGTTAATTGAAATCGCTTTCCTCAGTGACCCCCAGGCAGCCTTGATGCAATGCATCTTTCTGATTTCTGATTGCAAGTCCAAAAGTCAAAAACAACAGAAGATAATTGTTTTATTTCTAGTTTTTGTTTTAATTTGAAATTTTGAACTTAAGTGCTTCTAAAGTTGCCAGACAACAGTGCTATTGCCTTTTTAATTGCCTAATGTGAGAAATGTTTGCCAAGTGTCCTGGTAACTGAAGAAATACTGCAATTTACTGATTAATAAAAGCCTTCTGTAATTTAGCTTTATGTACCATATTGACTTTCAGTCACCAAAAGGAAAATGGCCTTTGACATGGCCTCTTTCATAGTCCTTGATTATTTGAATATAGCTATTTATCTGCATTTCAGATCTATTTATATACAAATAAACACTAAAAAAAAAAGAAAGAAAAAAAGCCATTGCATGAGAAATATGCACATATTCCATGGATCTTCTGCATGACTTGAGCTGCATAATTGTACATGTAGTTCTAAAAATGGATTGCTTACACAAGGGAACACTAGCCTGCAGCCATGGTTGAAAGTGCATATTTCTGTGAAATATTCAAATGTGAACCTGAGTTTCCAGAGTGAAAACGAAAATTTACATATTTGATAAGATCTGGAATTACTGTTTTTCTTGCAGCAGACCTAGATGTCATATGGGTCACTGGGAAGTACACGGACTGTAGTAATTAAATTGATGTAGTGCAGCAGCAAGTATCACTGAAAGAGTAACACAACATAGACTGTCATTAGAAATTATACACTTTATTCTAGTTTGAGTTACAAATGCGAAATGTTCAAAACATTGAGAGCTTCCATTTAGAGAAGCCTTTGGAAAGGAGTGTCCTTATCAAATTTTCCTTGCTCTAAAAGTGAGGGCAGTTGTCTCAAAAAAAAAAAAATCTGGTATTTTTAGACTATGGTCTGGATGGAAAAAACTTATCCACTTTATCTGAAGTCTGCAATAATTTGATACTTACCCAAGTAAGGAAATTAAAGTAATGATAATTTATGCTTACTAATGACTTTTGATTCATGGATGCTAACAAATTTCAAAAGATAGGAAAATATTTTTACATTAATGGGTTAACTGACATCTTGTTAACATCCTGTTAATTACATTAAAAGGTTAACTGACAGCAAAATTAATGGCCTGATTTTTCACATCTTTAGGAAGCTTTAACTGAAAGTTAAATAAATTTAATCCCCGTTCTAATAGTTTTCCTAACAAAATTTCAGTATGTAATCTACCTGTTCTGCGGGATTGACAACAGGAGGTGAGTTGCATACAACAGAAGTCATACTGGAGGGAGGCTGCCTAGAAAGTGTGAAAGGATTTCCAGTCATAGTTCAGCATTGATGGCCAGGACAGTGGTTGGGATATGCAAGGTAAATATCATATTTTCTTTTCTGCCTTTATGTAAGACTAGAAAGATCCCCTTTATCCTCAGAGCTGGATGTTGTCCTCTCCCAGGCTCAGCCCTGCACAAATGAGTTACTTATGTGCAAGGTAGCAACATCAGCAGTCCTGGCCCCTCCTTGCCCCAGTACAGTAAGATAATTTTGAAGTGATTTGTATATAATTTGTATGTGATGTGCATTTTGAAAATGTCTGTTATAAAGATATGATGGCTAATCAGATGCCAATTAAGCTAATTTCAAGAAAACGTATGTGGGGAGGCAGAAAAAACCAAGTATTTGTCAAAAAATCGAAGTACTGGGAACAAAACTGCTTAAGGCATCATGATATATGAGAAGCAATTCTTTGTTATGAGATTGGGTGATAATGCAATTTGGAAACCATCATTTATGAGCATACGTTCAGCTTGGTTTGCTAGTAATAAGATCTGTATTATTAGAACGCCCTCGATATTTGTCAATGGGGTCCAAATTCCTCAGGACGTGGAAAACACATTCCTGAGTGTCAAAGTGCTTTTGTTGGCAGCCAGATATGGGGATCTGTGGCAAACACCAATATAAACGAAGAGCATGCCCAGAAAACCCTGCTTGTGAGTATAGTGTGAAATGTTTATGATTGGACCATCATGGAACTTCAGATACTCAAACCTCTGTGCAAGATAATGTTGGAATTTCTTTCAAAAATTATAAATTATAAATATCAGTTTCCTGACTTGATAAGCATTACATCTTCCACAGGAAATCCATAGTAATCCTCATCTTAATGCTTATGTAGGAACTGATCTTGGAACTAAATATTGGTAGTTGTTCTGATTATGAAATGGTTACTTGAGATATATATGAGTATAATAAAATCCTACCTAATGCTCATAAATCTGTAATTGATTATGAGTTAAGTCATAAGGGAAAAATATAAATATTGATCATGCTTAGGAAGTAGTTGGCAAGATTTTATTTTTCATTCCCTCAACATAAAACCTCAAAGTTAAGAAAGAAAACCTTATACCGATTTAAAAAGAAACATATGGGATAGGAGGGAAGTATTTAAATCCAGATGAGGGCTAATTTTTTCATTTGAAAATGGAAAAAAAAAAAGTAGAACTAGTAGGACTTTTATAAGGGAAGCAAAAGAACTAGAAACAAATCTATGTTCATTAGAGAATGGCAGTATATTAAAATTGAAGGAAAAAAAAACAATTATACACAATTACTGAATGAAAAGGCAACCTCCTTACTTCAGGGGGAGATGTGTTCAATAAATATTTCTGTTCTAGAACTAGGTAAGAGGTAGATGATGCATTCATGGGATAGATTGATGAAATATTTCCCATCCTTGTGGTTATTCAGGTGCATTTTTAAACAGCATCACCTAAAGCAACAGGTACAGAAATTTACCCCGACTGTTTTAGGAGATGTGTTTCATGAATATTTTGGACTGTTAACATTAATTTTTAATAAGTCTTGGAAAACTATAACATTTTCAGAGACCTGGAAAAAAAATTTATATTGTCCCATTGTTTAAAAGTTTAAGTGGGTGGGATAAATCAAGTAATTATAGGTCTTGTCAATCTGACTTCAAACATGAAAGAAATAGTGGAATGGCCTATATAGCTCTACTTCAATACAAGGTGAAACAATGGAGTTGTAAATAATAGTGCTTAACAGAGGTTCAGAGAAATAAGTTTTTAGCAAATCAGTTTATTTGGAAGAATGTATTAAAAATACAGTACTAATTTATTTTAGAAAGCTATCAGCTTAGAATCGTGCAAAAGTTTGAAAAATCAAGTTGATGTGGTACATGTTAGATGAGTTAATTCAGGTAGGTGCCAAAATGGAAGTTTAACCAGAAGACCATCACATGTTTACAGTGTAAGCCACTCTGAACACCTGAACCTTAGAGTCCCACTTCATATTTCATCCAAATCCATACCAGGTATCATGGTGTAGAAAATATTGATGCACTCTGAATTTGAAAAAAGAGAAAGATGTTGCTAAATTTTGAGAGACTAGAAAGGACAAGTTTCTTCCAGTATCAGATGGAAATGACTAAGGAAGTTAATCAAGTATGAGTGTCTTTACATACTCTCTGGAGGGAGGCTTCCATGAGCCTTTAAAGGCTGTTTCAAAGTACATTAACTAGTGCCAATACATTAACAAATTGGCTACCATGTGCCTCAATCATCCCTCTTACCTCTATCAGTCCTCATCATGAGAGAAGCTGATTCCGAACTCTATAAAAGTCAGCACCATCAGTCAATTACTCTAGTTTTAGTTGGCAGTCCTTAGAACAATTTTGTATGCCCTGCTGCAATACTTTTAAAAAGAAAAGGATTATTATGTTGGCCAGCACGTGGCACCTTTTTCTTTTCAGATATCAAATCAGAACAGCTCCTAAATCCCATTTAAACAGGATCATCTGTAAGAGACATTTTGTATTAAATAAATAAAGCCCTAACTTTCCAAGGAATAGTTCCTTGTGGCAGGCATGATGAAGGTGATCATGAATCTTGTGGCACCTACCTCTTACATTTTCCTATGTTGATTTATTGAAAGCTGAATGACTTCACAAAACATTTAGATCATAGTGATAAAATTATCTAAGTATGAGTTGAACTGCTTTCTTTCCTTCTTTCCCCCAAAAGATGGGGTGCGGTTTAGAAGATCACAGATTCTGGAACATCTTTCTGAATTGGCTATGACACCTAAAAGCTTTTTGAGAGAAAATTTGAACTTGAACACACTATGATATATATAGTACATAGTAAGCCTTGGCAAGTTTCACAGATATTTTTGTCCTTCTCTTCCATCCAGGGGTCTGCTATTTTAGATTGTGTTTAGTTTACAGTATTGTGACAGATTACTTAGTTATTAAAACATAGGAAGATTGTTAAAGTCCTATACTTTATATACTATAGTTTTTATTGGGAGTTTCCTTGTTTGTTAGCTATTGAAAATGTGCAAATTAATTCAAGATGGAGAAATGTACAGTAAAAGATGAATTGTGTCCTTTCAGATGAAGATCGAGTAGTCTTTAATCTTAAACAAAATCCAATCAGACTTAAATTAGAGTTTTTCTCTTTGTGTTTGAGAAGCATAATGCAACAAAACCAATTCTTGTGACATTATTCAGCCTTTTTTTTGGAGAAAATAACCATGGTTCTAAACTAAAAAACCCATTTGGATATAGATAATTAACACAGTTTGAGTTTCTCAAATATAAACAGGCCGCTTTCTTAGCATCTATTTGCCTTAAAGTGCCTGCCTCACCTCACAGTTTAGAAATTCCAAGGACAGCAGAACTCATTTTCCAGCTGACTTCAGTTTCTGGTGTAGCTGTAGAAAAAGAACTCTCTGATCCTTTTTGAAATATTTAATTTATATCTTCTAACCATCCATGCATAATGATAGAATTTTTGACATGTCTTATATAAAACATACTTGTAACAAACCCTGCATTCATAGCTATGTTTATGAACACCATGGAATCTATGTGGAATAATTGCCTATGAAACCAGTATCTAGAGGTCACTTAACCATTCCTGTTCAGTTTTTCCTGGGTTTATTCTGCAGTTCATCTTAAGAATTGTGGTTGTATGCATGGGGTTTTTTCAAATTAGAATTAGATCTATTTTTTCTCTGGAGGAACAAATATGAAATTAGTGAATGATTTTATGACTTTACTAGTGTTGATTTTGCTGTAAGTTAAAGGATGTTTCCTAAAAGCAGTTCTGCTGAAAGCAGAAAAGCTGAATGCATTTAAAGAGACCCCTTCATATTGCCCTTATGAAAAAAGGAAAATGCAGATGAGATTTAGAACAAAGAAATCTGTCCAAGAGCACCCAGAGCTCCCCGTGCACACCCCACCTAGTGGTCCAGCTCTGCTTGTTATTGGCACTGGCAACCCCACAGAGCACACACGCAGCCACCACTGCTAGTCAAGAAGCCACAGCTCCAGGGTAAGGAGTACATGTGCACTCTGTAATACAACTTCCGTGTTTATTCTCTAAAGAGGTTTTTTCCCCCATATTAATGCTTCTGATTTTAACAGTGAATATGAGCTTTGTTGCTTGTCAATATCAAAAGACTTTATTTTTTTTTTGACCACTTGTTGCCAGGGTATATGGCAGTGTCAGGCTTCCTTACCCTAGCTTATCTGAACTGACTGAGCACCAGCTACAGTGAAGACACTTGTATGGATCTTAGTGTCACTGGCTTAGCAACCAGGATAGGCAAACATGGCCTGTGTTGAAGCCCAGACCGCCTTGTTCCTGACACACTGGAAGCTGAACCTGTGTTGGTTATGACCCGCTCTCGCAATAACACTCTGGTTATGGCGTTAGACTTTGCGTGCATGCTCTGAGAGCATCACATCCAAGCTCTGAGCTTGGAGTGTAACACCTGCTACACTTCTAGGGCTGACAACCACGTGCTTGCAAGGGCACAGTAAGAAAGGCACTGCCTTCTGGCATGTCCTAACACTACAGGATACATACCTTTTCATACACTGAACCACGATTTTGCCTCTTACATATTTTTAATTTTTGGATGTGAGATATGTAAGTGTTCTTTAGCCATTTTATATTGCCCATAATACATCCCACTAGAGCTGGAGACACATCAAGCCTGTTTTATTACACACATTACATATGTCTGCAGGCCATGTGTCTCTGTCTGGTAGCTGCAGGTAATGGTACATCCCACTCGTATGTCCCCAGTTGGAATTATAAAATTATGTTGTTCTTTGCTCTGAATTTTTAAGACTCTTCAGGAAGGATTTGGTATAAAATAGAGGATTAGACAAAAATAACGTACTTAATCTCAAAGCAGGAAAATGCAATTTATGTCACTGCACTAGTTAGCTCATCAAATTGAAGATGCTGAATTTATGTGACATGTGAGTTCTTGTTACTGCAACACATTTAAAAGATTACATTGAAATGGAACAAGATACTTATAAATTTTGGGTTAAACAAGATTTTTGTATGTGCTTACATTCAGGGCTTGTGAGACCAGCTGACAAATAAAAACCATTTATTCAAGTGTATTTCATCCACAAACAATTAAAATTTTTCTAGAAAGTTTGAATCAACTTCCACATTTTACTATATTATATTTAATATTAATGTTCCTGGGCAAATTTTGTGCTGTCTAGCACTGCTTGTAAAGCCATTAAAGCTGTAGGATGCAGTCCCAAATTTGGCTTGCTATAAACCAGGTCTATCAATTTAATACTGATGTACTACAAATCATACATGAGTTATGTTCATACTGTTCTGAGTGTTTTCCTTAAAGACAGTAAGTATATTTTTTTCCTGCTGGGTTTTTTTTCCCTTCAGAGGTCAGTTTCATATTACAATGTGACATATATAAAACCTCAAACATTTGCACATAAATGCTTATGCTGAAAGACATTTTCTATTCTAAATTGGACTTTCAAATAACTGAGTTTAAGCAGAAATATGGATGTCCATTATAAAAAAACCTTAAAGGTGAAGGGTTACTATATATTTCTGCATTTAGGCTTGTACAGTTATACCTCATGGAAATTCAGACGTACGAGTTACCTGATTTTTGTCCTTTTCTGTCAGGAGCTTATCATTACGTCTGAACTGACATGCTTGATTATTCTGATGCCTGATCTTTCATTGCCCTGTAGTTAGAGCTGCTATATTAGATGAGGGGAATTAAACTCTTAAATAATGAGTGCTCAGTGCTGAATGTGTCTGCTTTTTGGCTAGCATGTGACATTTTTTGCAAGTACACGATAATTCCTACTCTCTTAAGGTTTGTAAATGTATAGTCAGGTTGACTGTGCTATCTCTTGAGCTATATTTTACTTTCAGTTTAGTAGGGGTATGTACTTTGGTTTCGTATGCTTCAGTATAACTTGTGGTCAAAATTTTATGCCAAGGTTAAGACTTACTTGAAAAAAAAAATCAACAGAATAGCTTTTCTGGTTATGTGTCCAGCAAGAGCCTGCAAATGAGCTGTATGGGATGCTCTGTAGATACTGTCAGCAGATTCTGCATTTTCAGAAGTTGTGTCCCCTACTGTATGGTAAATCTCACATTAAGCTAAACAGAACAGTAGCATGCAATAGAAATTCAAATAGGAAAATTTATTTGCTAATGTTGGATCACTGTAAAATAAATCCACTGTGTAAGTGGATTTTTTTTCAGTATTTTTTTTCAGTTTTTTTGCAGTGATTGGGACTCTTTGGAAAAGACATTAAGTTTAGGCCAATGTGTAGTCAAAAATCCATGTTTCAATATGGAATGTTATCCTGCCAAACTCCAACACCAAAAGTGTTCTACTGACATCACTGGAAAAATCTTGCTAATCTACATCTTTTATAATCTGAAGAACTGGCTCTGCCAGTGTAGGCACGTGTGCCAGAAGCCCCAGCTGGACTAATAGTGCAGAGCAGCAGAGCTTTGCACAGGTGTAGGAGAGCTGGAGCAAGGATTTTCTGCCTTCCAGCAGCCCAGACTGTAAGATTTCCAGAAATTAAATAGGCCACAGATTAGAAGAGTAATTGGAATGACCAATTTATGATACATGTGTATACAAAGCAGGTTTGTAACAGATGGCTGGTATTGCTGTAAATATAGAAAGAACCACATATATTAGTGCTATTTTTTTAATGAAGGACATAATTTAGATTAAGTTATTGAAGCTAGTTTGAAGTCAACCTACTAAGAAAAACAAAAACTTTAGAATTCAAATTAAAATAAATTATGAATTCTGTCAAGAAGATGTTTAGTCTCGTAGCCAGTTCCTTAGACTGGCCTTCCAGTAGTGTTTCCATATTACTTCAGTTCTACCCCATTAGAGGTCACATACCCCAATAGGCAGTCACATAGACATTATTGGATAAATTGTTGAAGTTCTAGTGAAGGTATTGAGAGACAATAAAAGCAACTTACTCTCCCTCTTAATGCTTCTCTCTGTAGTTTTTATATTACTACAGCATAGCATTAAACATCTCCCATGTGGAGAATGAGAGAACCAAGCTGTCTTCCAGATGACCAACTCATTTAAAGTTTAGAGCTATGGGATAAGCATTAACTAACTCTACAGGGAGGAAGTAATTAATTTCTCATTTTGACTTCTGTTACAGTGTCCATTTTGAGCATGCTCAAAATTCCAAGTAACAAAGATTCAGGTATGCAGAATATGATAATCACAAAACCAGCCAAAATGAAAATGAAATTGCAAAATGTTATGCCTGTCCACAATCTTCTCTTCTCATATCCAGGCACTAATAGCCTCTTTCAAAGTAAAAGCTTACTTAGATTAAAAAACACTTGGAGTCTCACTTGTAATACTTCATTGGAAGACAGTCTTGAGTATTCTTCTGAAATGCAGAGTGCTTAATAACCTGCCTCGGCTGTGAATGCTGTCAAATATTTATGCTTCCTTCCTTCCAATGTTTATTCAGAATGCATTTTTGTACAGCTGGGAAGGTTGTTAGGAGCTGATGAGTGGGACTGCAGAATGACAGTTATTCTTAAAGGGGAAGAAATGAAAACTTTCCATCCAGAAGATGCAGATGTTGATGCAGCCTGTGATGTGCAGTGTGAATTAGTGATGAGTAAAGCAGCATCCATGCAAGATGAAAGACTAAATCATAGTGAAGAGGATCCCTCAGTAAATGAATCCCTTGGAAGGAAAGTACCACTTAGCAGCCCCGATTTAACCAACTTGAAACACAGGCACAGAAAGAATTAAATTATTGACTAAGTAGCTTATAAAGACACGGGATGGAAGAAGGGGGGACCTTTTGAAAGTACAGTGCTAACTTTTTAATTATTTTCTCATCAGATTGAGTACACTTCAGTGACAACTACAGTCAGGTGTCTTTTTCATGTAAATTGTTCTGATCAGTTCAAACAGACTGAAATAATTTTAATTAGCAAATAGATAAATAGTGTAGATTAAGGTAGTTAAATATGCTCTCCAAAATAATTTTCTTTAGAAATTGCCATTCTCATTTTCTTTAGAGAGGATAA
Organism: Scolopax mira; assembly: GCA_004320125.1. Classification (NCBI taxonomy): domain Eukaryota; kingdom Metazoa; phylum Chordata; class Aves; order Charadriiformes; family Scolopacidae; genus Scolopax; species Scolopax mira. The sequence goes on along the minus strand of BJBW01000099.1, from coordinate 551,626 downwards.
GTCTTTACTCTCAGCAATTATACTGCATAATTCGCAGTACTTCATATTTTAAAATAGCTGTGCAAACATTACGTAATCTCCCAGCATTCCTGTGAGCCAGATAATGTTGTCTTTCACATTTTATGGATGAAGAGATCAAGACTTAAACAGTGAATGCTCTCTATATACTTACCTAAAGGGTAGAGCAACACCAGCAACTTTTAGCCACATGATTTCAGCTATTTCTGTCAGTCAAAGAGATACTACTCTGCATGCCATCCATTTTCATGCAAGTGCAGAAGGAAGTCCAGGATCTTATTTCTTCTTCAAAGTGATAAAAGAAGTTCTCTAATCTACTTACTCTCTATACAGAACTGCAATTTTCAGACTGGCTCAGTGATACAGAAAAAGACCTTAGAATCACTATGTATAGTTCAGCAAACGTCTATCTTAATTTTTAAAAATCCTGCACCTTTAAACTTGCCTTCATTCTCTATTTGCAATGTGAAAATAGAAGCTGTACAGCTAAGTTTCTAAAATACGTCCACACAGCTCCTAATCAAAGCAATGAGCAATGAGTACTTATTTTGCACAGGTCTTGCAAGTTCAGAGTCTAAATAGGCCTTACAAAACCAAGGAATCTCATGTGAAACTGGAAAGCTGAGCTTTTCACATGGAAAAACTTGATTAAAATTAGAGGCCTGAAATTTGGGCACCTGGTAGTTGTGAGGAAACTATTTAAAGAGATGAAAATCCAAATGCAAAGAGATAAAAAAATACAAAGAGATTAAACTATGAGGTATGCCTGGAGAACAAGAATAATCTGATTTAAACACTTATTACAGAGATGTTTATTTTCACTGATTTTTGTGGGAAGCAGAGCTCTGATTGTTTCTCTCTGCACTGTGTATCCCAAGCATTGAATAAGTGACACAGAAGAGCACTTCATTCCTTTCCCTTTCTTAAATGTATCCCTAGAGTCTACCAAGTCCATATCAAATAAATGGAAAAAAAAATTCAGAGAAAAGTAGTAACCCATTTTCAAATGAGTCTTTAGATGTAAGTCCTTAGAATCCTTTATTTTATTGTTTGATATGCCAAAGTAAAGGCAACCAAGTTGTTTTGTGTTTTTTTTTTTTCCCTTAAACTACTTTTGAATTTATATGTATCGGGCATTTTGTCTTTTATATTCATTATATAAATTAAGTGTACTTTTGGTTCCATTTATTTAAGTTACAACCATAAAATAATCTAGGAGATGGATTTTCAGGCTGGATTGTCTAGCTTGTATTCCACACTTTGTTTTGCTGTGTAGCTTCACTTTTGTGTGCTTAAGGGTGAAGTTATACCTCTTTAGGTTAGAGTGCAGAGGTGACTGTCAGGGGTCTTGACCCTGTCAGGTGGTTTTACATACAAGATGGGACCTTGCTTTTGCAGACAGGCTCCTGTGGCACGCAGCCATGCCTTCCACATATAAGACAAGAAGTTTTACATGTCTGGATCTGTATCTGCTGAATATCCTCTTTTTCAATGATTAGGAGTAGAAGGTGTGCAATTCAGCATGCAGTATCAATCTAACAGTTGATTGAAAAATGCTGACAATTGGGTTTTTGTCATCTTTTCTTTGTTATACTGATGTTGATATAATACTGATGCTTATACTGGTAAGCACTGTGTAGGATGCCTGGTCATTTTCCTAGGAGAGAATGATTAAATGAATGATTTCAGGTAGACTCTGTCAGCTGTCATTTTACGACATTCAAAATCTATGTTGCTAAGCTAGATTTGTAAATTTAAATGTTAGTTTAAAAACCCCTAGAAAGTGGCACTAGAAAGGGAAAATAAGTCAGAGAAAAATAAAAATGCTTACAAGGCATTATGGAATTACAGGCACTAGAGGCACCAAAAGGGCCTTTGACCTGAATCACTGGTCATGAATACCTAAAAGAGGCAAACTTGGGGAAGTTATTTTGTTGTATAAGGAAATTGTTGCAGGTAAGCTGTTGTGGATTGGATGTCAGGGGAAAAAGGCCTAAATAGACCGATACATATTGCAAAAGTAGCAGGAGAAACTTATGGTGAAAATTACCAAAAGCAATTAATTTATAGTCTCTTGATATCATATAGAAAGTTATTCTTGCATAGCAGGAGGAAACTAGATTCTCAACTAACTGTGAGAACTTGTTTTTGGAAGAATAGCTTTTAAGTTAAAATAAAGCAAAATCCCTTCTTGACACCAGTAAAATTTCATTTATTTGCCTTTCAACTGCAATCAAATTTAAAACCGTATACAAATCACACAGTAGCTGTGTAAGTATATATTGTGATTCAGACTGTAACTTTTCTAGCAGTTTGTTCTGCACATGAGGGCTGCAACCCTGTTAGTCATCCTAGAACTTGCACCTCTGTAATAATCTCAGGAAAGAATGTATTGATTCTTAAAATGCAGTTCCTAACATTCCAGTGAATTTAAATAACTGCATTGTAGCCATATTACCCAGTATAGCACTGGTCCCACTATAGTCTCTGTATAATTTAGGGGTATAAGTTAGTTTGAAAAATAGCATAGGAGCAACAAATACATAACCTCAGGTTCTTTATGTAACGTGTAAAATTCAGGTATAAGGGCTTTTTCTTTTTCTGACTACAAAGAAAATAGCCACACACTGAAAACCCTCATGAAGCACTTGCATAATCTTTCTCATGCCCTTAGTTTCGCCTTCTTGTTGCAATACACTCATCCTCCCACACCACATTAAATAGCCTTCATGCATTACAAGGGGAATAACAGTGGAAACAATAGCTCATACTACAGTGGTCTGAATTCAAACCCTTCAGAATACTCTGAGGAGCACTAGTGGCACTGGCGGCTTCTTGAGCTGCAGTTTCCCACTCCTACTGACTTGCACAGCTGGAAAGTAGGGCAGCAAATTTCAGAGAAGCATTGGGGCCCGATTCTCACTAACTTAATTTTACACCACTGTAAAAAAGTAAATACTCCTTCCATATATAGGCCCCTAGAGAATTAGAGGGTGAAGTTTGTGGGAGTGGAGAGTTTAGTATCTAAGCATTTACTGTGTAAGTTTAACTGTACCTGTGTGTTGTGTGTGTATATGAGTATAAGCAGCTGTATTGAAGAAAAATTTTGGCTAGGATTTCTGGAGAATTAGCAAACTTGGAGGGGATATCTTGCTAGTCCCAAAATGGAAGTTTCATTGCAGTTTTGCTGCTGCTTATTTTCATATATATAAATTGCTTTTTGGCTGCTTTCTTGTAGTTTCATTTTCTCTGTAGTTCTTTAAAGCTGAGATGTTTGATCTGCTGCAGCCAAAAGAGCTGACCTTCTCAGTGCCCAAAAAAAGACATTTTTATTTTGCTCTGTCAAGTCACTGGAATATGATCTCCTGATGTCAGATTCTTCTTTCCTTAATTAACTGAAAACTTAGTCCTCTAAGTAGCTATTTGTTCAATATGGTTGGTTTTTTTTCTGACTCCTCGTCTTAATACTCGATAATTCCAAAATACTTTTGGAATGAGCAATAAAGGAATTATTTTTTTCTTTCACATTTGAATGCAGTATTTGTTCCTATAGCAACATCCTTTACGGGTAAGAAATTGCTATATTCATTCATTTCTAAATTCATTCATTTCATTACTAAAGTAATTTAATGTTGGTTTGATCTTCTGCCCTTAGAAACTTTAGTGGATAGTTTCCCTGCATCTTGTTCTCTGATTCAGACTTTGCTGTTATTATTTCTTAGTTTCTGTGTTGATAACACAGCTTCATTTCTGTGTGCTCTACAGAAAGCAATTAATGTTGACTTCTAATGAAGCATGAGGTGTGAGCTTTCACAATGCCAAAAAACTCATCACACTGTCCACCTCGGCAGGATATCTTTTCAGCAAGGCTTGGCAGGAGACACCGTTTCTCTTTGGTGAACTTCACCTTTGGAAGCACCTCTAATGCAGGGTAGCATTTGGGGCACTAGGACTTTACAGTTCATTTCTCTTCTTTTGGGGATATAAGTCTTCTCCATGGCAAAATTTCTTCACTACCCACTCCCCTTATAGATCCCATAGGTCACCACCAACCTCTACAGCAATTGCTGCTTGGCTATTCTTCTTCCCTGGGGAGAGAGGAATGGAAAGGGGAGCTTCAGGAAGCCTTGGGGCTCCTTGCCTCCCAGCTGCAGTGTCAGAGAAGAAACACTGCCCTTAGCTGTGGTAAAGGCAAAAGATAAGTAGCACAGCCCTGAGGTGCTACTGGGGCTGCACTGGGTGTCCCAGTATTACTATTACCTTGGTCTTAGTGACACTCAGGTACTCAGGGCCTTGCTCAATCCTATGAAGGTGTCATGGTGTCAGTCTTGGTAGCAGACACAGGAGCAAGAGACACAGCTAGGGATATTGCGGACAGCAAATGAGTTGTCAGGGGGAAAGGGGGGACCGAGACTAGTGAAGAAAATTCCTCTACCCCCGCAAAATGGCAAAGTCCTTAAGGAGAAAAGCTACTAAAATAAGCCATAATTTTGAGACCCATTGTGTCCCTTTTCTTATTCAGCATGCCAAGGCCTGCTGTCATTATCTTTTATTTCTGAGGGGTAGGCCTTGACACTGGGCCCTGCTGCCAGCTTAACGTCACTTTTAAGATGAGTTAACTAAATGCTCCCTGGTTGTCAATACTGGGGAAATACAAGAGGTTTGAAAGGTTCCCGGCTAATTCTGCTCCTCCCAGGAAAGTTCCTGGAAGAGTATTCCCTTAAAATTCCCAAAGATCCAAACCTGCTACACCTTTTTACGCTGCGAATGCTGTTCATTTGATACTTCATGTTAGTTCTGTCTCTCCGTTGTTTGAATGTCTGGGCAGTGCTTCTGCCTCATTCAAAACGTGTGATGCTTGCAATGCACTGCATGCAGGAGACTTTTGCACCTGAAAGCCCTGGGAATACATTACGGCCTCTGTCCTCACCCCCTGTTCTCTCCCGTGCCCTCCCTGTTTGAGTTGTGCGTGTACAGTGCCATGCAATATGCAACTGAAGTTCCAAAAAATCTAAGTGTTTATATTGTGAGTAGCATGCAGGAAAGGGGGAAAAAAATGAAAACAAACCAAATTTGAATGGCCAGCAGAAGACAATTGTTGTTCTCTTCACCTTAGAAGAAAATTAATTGAGAGGAAAGGGAAAAGATGTGTTTCCTGCAAAGCTAACTTCTCATCACTGAAAAAACACAGGCACCTGTGTTCTGTGAACAACATCATGAAACAAGCAAATAAAACCAGGGACTGCAGGGACCGCATTACTAGGAATTAATCAAAGCTAAACAGAGCAAAAGGAAGGGAGGAGAAGGAGGTGTATTTCCTTGTAAAACTCCTCCCTATCCCAGCCCACCCTAGGGGATGCACTGCACAAAACCCCCTTCAGCCATATTTTCTCTCCAATACTCTGCTTTGGATATCCTGACTTACATTCAGGTTGCATTTCCAGAGAAACAAGAGTATACCAAGTGGAGTGAATGAAAGCCACTGCATTTTCTCTCAGATTCAGTGCTTTATTTTTAAGTTATTTTGCTTAATGTACATTGGCTATTTTTGTCTGAGATATGTTGATTTCATGCTGAAATAATTCAGCAAACTCTTTTTGTAGTTACTGCAAATTGTACTGTTGCCAAAACCTCATGGAACTCCACTGTTAGTGCCCACGTGGGAAACCTATAACATTGCTCTGAATGGTCTGCAATTCATTCTGCTCCATTCATTGGGGTTTCACATTTCTTTTAGCACAGACCCCAATTCTCTATGCTCTTTTACATTCTGTGTTTAGTCTAGTACTATTCCTTGCTTGCTGGCAGTTGTACTGGAAAAAAATTGTTGATATTATTCTGGCATACATAAGCAGTAAGGATTACACCGCAGTCGCTTTGTTGCTTTTAACTCACATTTGAGCTTCTTGATGGAATCATCTTTTTCTTTTTTTTTCCAACTCAGATACAATAAACTTGGCTATGTCTCAGAGTAGAATAGCCAGGCAGGCACAACAGAAGGCACATACTCCGTTCACTGCATGTTTTCCAGTGTTCACTGTATTGCACTGTGCAATGTTCTCCTTAAGCATTAAAGTAGTCCTCTAGAGGGAGGAATTCAAGTAGTTAAAAGTTTAGATACCTGTTTCTTTCAATCCATTGATGCTTGTATTTTGAGGGTCCTGTTTTTTACATTTGCAATTCAGTTAAATGTTAATTATTTTCCAGACTAGAACATTATCTCTCTTGATTAGTATTGCAGACATTTATAGTAATGAACCATTCCTGTGGCTCCAAATGTTAAATTCTGCTCTTAGCATGGGTCTATCTCTGAAATGCAGGGACTAAATATCCAAACAAATTTGTCTGCCTACATCCATCACCTGAAATAAACATTCAATTTACTGTTCTGCAAGAAATTTGCTTGATACAAATGAAAACTTTGTTCTATTTTGGATTATATCAATAGACTTTTCGTGCAAGTGAAATATATACAGTTTTTCCTCTTAAGCTTCAACTCAATTTAGGAGTCAAGCATAGATGTAATCCAGCTAGAACTGCTTTTTGCGTACACTAAGATTCTTTTTGCTTGCAAGAGTGTTATTAAAAAGTATGTAGTGAAAATGAGAACTAGCATCTTTCACCTTAAATGCCTTGCTGAATCAGAGTTACAGAAAAAATTGATCATGGCCCTTTAATCTTAAATCATAAAACCAGAATTGTCATTTAGTATTAAAGTTCATAACTTTTTATACTGTGTAACTGTTTTAGCTGAGTTTTTGTCTCACTATGGTTGTAGTTACATTTGAATTAAATTAGATTGGTTGAGTCACAGATTATTTTCTGCTAGAAGATATGATATGCCATTGCCTGAATTTATATCAGCTCTGATAGGGGATATTGCACCTATTTATTGAAAAAGTATAAAAGATAGTCCTAGAAATTGGGAACCAGGGAACTTCATTGATGTACCAGGTAAATGGACTAAAATAGTAACTACAGGCAATAATAAAACATCTACATAAATAAAAACATTATAAAAGCAATAAAGAGGAATATTTTATTGAAAAGAAAAAATACTCTCAGATTTACTAGCATCTGTTTGTTGTGAGTGAATAAAGGAACTGTTTGGTTTATGTTATTTTAATTTTTTTAGTGTTCTTTCAAAGTCTCTCAGAAGCAGTTAGTAAAGTGTCTATGTACAAAGGTTTAGAGGTAGATTGCTGTCATAGGTTAGAGATGGGTAAAGTGGCAGAAAATAAAACAGAAAAAATGGTAAATTTCAAAGTGGCAAAGAATTAACTGTGGAGTGCCCATAATAAGACCAGTTGTTTAATAGAGTCTGGAAATGAGGGAGAACATTTGCAAATTAAAATTTGCATATGGCACAGAATTTGTTAGGTTAGCCAAGACTAGAGAACTCTTGAGGGACCTATACAATTTAGGCACTTGGGCAACACAATGGCAGATGGGATTAAATGCTGACAAATACATATTGGAAAGGATAATTGGGTTAAAATATGATTACATCAGCTCCCTTAGCTGCTTAACAGTCTCATTTTTAAACATTTTCTTTGAAGTTGTTGGCAAACACCCATTTGTTTCAGTTAGAGAAGACCCAGATCTGCTGTCTGAAATCTGAGCGCAGCCCTGTAGCTTGTTTGGGAAAATTATGTAGATAACAGACTCTACTGCTGCATTTTCTTTCAACCAGATGCAGAGATTTTGCATTTTTTATTTGTTGTGTGCTATCACTATTCTCCTCCTCACCAGTCCCTGCAATATTATTACTGGGTTTCATCCCAGTGGCCGCACTCAACTTTTGCTCATACAAACAGCTATTGAGTTGGATGGAGGTTTTAATTCAGTGGGAGCTGTGGGATAGGTTGTGCCACTGCCATTGGGTCTGGTGCCAACTGCTGTGAGCAGCCACGTCCTGCTGCCCGTGGCGTGGCTCGAGCTGGGCTCTCCAGGGCTGTGGGTAGTGTCTGTCTGGCCAGCACATACCAAGTGATGCACCAAAGGGCCAGATATGTGCAGCTCTGTGTGTGCCACCACTAATCTGCCAGACACACCATATGCTAGTTGTATGATTTAGGGTAACTTGTGAGCTCACCCAGCAGGAGGAGAAAGAAAGCAGTGTTGTGCTCATTTCGGTTCCTCCCTCGTTCAGGTGTTAGTGGTTTATTTGTCTTTTAGGCTACAGAGGTGATTCTGAATGCTGATGAAACCCAAACCAGCCTGGCTGAGGGCAATCATTTTGTGTTAATAATTTGGATGCTGTCTCTGGACCACAAACTTTGTTGTTGTTGCCAGCTTAGACAAATCACCCAGTTATGAATTCTGATATACTGTGATCTACAAGGGTGTCAACATAAACTACCTACTGCAATATTTGTGACTCAAAAGGATGGACTTTGAACTGAAAAAAATCCAGGAAACTTCTCCAAAATAGCCAAACTATTCCTATAAATAAAAGTAATTTCAGGTACACTGCCACGCCTCTGCAGTTCATTTGACTAGGTATTCCCCAGCACAGTGCTTTCTTGGGGCATCGCTTAAGTTCTCAGAGCATATGAAGAAATAATTATTCATATTACCTCTTGGTTCCTGAAATTATCTATTCATACTCAATAGCTCAGAAAGGTATCTTTCTATTAATGGAAAAAGTCACCCTTTTTTAGTCCATTTCACCAGTCTATTCCAGGAATTTATATAATCATCTTGATGCATTTTCTCTCTTAGTTCTCTCAACTCCCTGAAAAATGTTTTTCTCACTAGATTTATTTTCTTTATCAGATTTCCTCCCGGCCCAGCACTGCTCTTCCTTCAGTTCCTTGCCAGCTCTTAGATGCCCTCTGGAGGGACTGTATGTGCCCAAGCCCTCTGTGGCTGAGGCAATGAGCACTGGTCTGTTAATCCTGAGTAGTGTTCCCAACATCTGCCCCACAGGGAAGGGCTGGGGTCTCACTCTGGGGAGTCTCATTCTTCTGCAGCTAACTGCAAAGCTGTTCTAACATTTGCCTTTGCTTAGCCCATCCTTAGTCTTCCTTCTTCTCTGTAGACACCAGGTATAGACAGGCCTCTGGCACCTGGTCTCTTCTCTCATTGCCTCAGCAGCTTGGGGAATGATTGAGAGTGAGCAGGAGGTACATGGAAGGGAAGTGGAGGCCACTTCTGCTCGCAAGGGGTGGCAGCAGAGGATGGGGCCAAGCACAGCAGGTGTCTCAGACATTCTGGCGGGAGTTAGCAGTCCATTATTCCAAGCAAACAGGGGAGGACTGAAGAAGCACAGGCAGAGAAGAAAGAGAGAGGAAGGGCAGTGTCCATGTCCACTGTGCTCAATAGCTCTTTTGTAGCCCATCCAGAACTGTCTGATGCCTTTCTGCTTGTTGCTAGATCCTTCTGAGATTGCAGTCTCCTCTCTCCATCCTGGTGTTTGGCTAACCTTGGAGAGGAAGGACCGCTGAAACCTGAAACTACTCTGTCCCTCATTTCTTCCCAAATCCAGTTGACCTTTCCAAGTCCTTTTCCCCTCCAGGCCCCCTAAACTCCTTTTGCCAGAAAAACGGATTTTGCCTCCATAGCTGCGACCTTCTGAGCCAGCTCTGCACTCCTTGAATCCTTCCCTAGCGAGTCTGGTAATATCAAACAGATGTCTGAAGGAATTGGGAAGTTTGCCCATTCCTGAGGGAAGCTAGGCCCAGGCTTTTACATGAGTAATGTCCTTGGTGTCCAAAACTCAACATGTCCCAGGCTCTGGCTATTCACCAGAACCATCTTCCTTTTCTCTAATGACCTTTTCAAATCTTTCTAACAACATACTTTTCTGTCAAGTGGAACAGATACCTGGTTTTACAAAACATTTCATTTGGCCATCGGGTATGTGAATAAACTAGATAAGGCGGGAGGTTCCCAGCACGAGTGCAAAGTGAGTGCAATGACTATAGAGCTGTTGGAGGTGAAATGTCAAGTCATGCCTGTCCATGTTTTTCACCAAGAAAGAACTAATCTTGCATGCATGCTACAACTTAATGGCAGTTTTGAAAATAGTATATAAAGTCCCAAGATTATGGTAATTTTTTTTCTATTTGCTAATTGATTTTTCTTCTATTCAGAATTCATTCTCTGTTTTTAACCACCTTCTATTTTAAGGATGAAAACACTAAAATATTTACAATATTTACAAATACACCACAGCTCTCTGGTATTTTAACTCATTACAGTTTGCATTGTGCTCACCACAAAATATTTATTCTTGATTTCTAAGTCACTGCATTCAGATTTGAGTAGTTTTTCCTCAATATGGGTGAACAAGTTCAGCTGAAATAACTGGTTTGAATCTTCACCTAGATATTTGGGACGTTTAAAGATATCTAGAAAAGCTTTTTCTCTCCACTTTTTATGTTCAGATTGCTTCTCCTTTCTGATTTTTGCTGAAATTGTAGGCAACATGCACAGAAAATATACATTTATAGCCTAAATTTTAAAATAATCAGGTAAAGATAAATATGCAAACTTATTTCAAATAAAAAATTCGGGGACTTGTGATTTCTGTGAGGGATGAAAGTGGACCAAATTGCTGTGTAAGAGACACTTTGAAGTTTGGATAATTGCACTAAAGACTGAAATGTCATTAAATCAATCCTTTTCTGGTCTTCAGAAATTTTGCTGAAAAAAAGCATATGTTATTAAACATGACCACTGTTGGTGAGTACAAAATTGCTAGATTTACTTTTTTAAGTTTTACACCTCATTGTACCAAAGGCTAAATAGGACTGAAGTAGAATGTCTGTTCTTATTAAAATGGGGCTTTTATTTACATGAAACTTAAGACTTGTGATGTAAATAGTCCTGAAAGTATCTGCAGATCTTACCCAGTCGGTTTTCTGCTTTGGTTGCTCTTGCTGCTGGGGTTGCTATATCTGAGCAATTGCTCATTCTCTTTCATTGACATTTAATGTAATGGACTGTTTTCTTAAAGGGTTGATGCCAACCAAGCTCATACTTTTTATAAGAAAATGAAAAATATTGACCTGAAATGCAGTTTATTACAATGGAAACAATTTTAAAATACCTCTTATGGGATCTATCACACTCTTGTTTGTTTTCTGTATTTCACAAAGCCCAGACTGTGACACTGGAAAACACTCAGCCTGACTTTTCTCTTTATCCAGTTTTATTTTCTGATTCACATTCCCCTGCATAATAGCACTGCTAGACATCCTAGGACTTGAGACGGACATTTTTATTAAAAGAAATAAAATTATTGGTTTGAGATTTAGTTGAAATTTTCTATTTCATTTTAAGTTTTGTAAAATCCCCTTGCAGTTTGAGGGCCCCAGATTAAGGGACAGTGTCCCTTTAACAATGGTGGAAGTTTCACAGACTTCCAACTTGGCTCACTTACAGTTTATTTTCAATATAAATATACCATCTGGGAATGCTTGATTCAACGTTTCCCACATAATTGCTTTCTCATGTCAATTCTCCATTCTTTTACTGTGTGAAGTAGCTTTCTACTGCACTATTTCAGGGGACAATGATAGCAGCCACCAGTACATCAGATAGTGAACCAGATAAAAATAATGGTAGCAACATGAAATGTTCATGGTTTGCAGCATTTTTTTAGTAAGATAAGTAGCCTTAGGAAGGGGAGGGACTACATGTGTGCAGAAAAGTGAAACAAATATAATCCTTCAGAAAAGGCATTGAAAAAATGCCTAATGTTAAGTGTGTATACATACACACACACACATATATATATATATTTGGATACTTGGAACTTCACAGAATTTAACCTTATGCTTAAAGATAAGGATGTGTTTAAATGTATTCTTAAACTGAAGCTTCTTGCAATTTTTTTCTAACAGGAATTTTCTAGATTTACTTTAGAAAAACTGCAGCAGGTTACTAAAAATTAGCAGAAAGGTAGAGGTAGAAATTAGTTTTAATGTATATTTAATATCTTTGAAGACTGAATTTCTTTCTTTCTTTCTTTTTCTATCACTTATTTGTCTCCCACGTGACTAAATAGTTGATTTTTTCATTGAGGTGGCATAACACAAGTGCAAGTTCCTGTTCTGTAATCAGTAAACTGCCAGAGTTTTGGCACAGAAAAAAATCAGCAATGTTTTGGTTGGACATGTTGAGACACAGAGCAAATTAAAAAGTAAATTTTTACATACTATAAAAGGACAAATGCCACATTTAACATTTTGGTTATTTCTTTTAAATTAATGTCCAATTTTTTTTCCTCAAAAATGACATCTTCTGTTGGGGCCCCTGGTACTGAGTGCCCTGCTGACTCTTATCAAAATTCTTAATAATTACCCTTTGGGCAAGACTTAGTCAGCACCCAGATGGGACCAGGCAAAAGGATGTTCTCTATCCTCTGGAGGCTTCTCAAGAAAAGAATCATAATAAACTAAGATTGGAACAGACCTTCAAAAGTCACCTTGTCCTCAAAGCAGGGCTCAAAGCAGGGACAGCTTCAAAGGTAGAGTAGGGCCTTGTTCAGCCAGATTTGGGAAAATTCTGAGGATCAAGGTTGTGATCTCTCTGGGTATCTTGCTCTACTGAGTAACTTTTGACAGCGTGAGCACTGTGCAAAATGGAATCTTTACATTCAATGTAAATTTTTGTTGCTGCAAATAGTGATTTTTGTCCACTGTCTGTTTTCTGTACACCTCTGAGATGCCTTACTTCCTCTGGTGGCTCTCCATTGCTACTGGCTTCCTTATGGTCTGGGGATGAGACCATCAGCTGCTCTGGCAAAGTCATGCTGTAGTCAGTTTGTGCAGAAGGCTACCAAAACAGCTATGAATCTGTGTATTTCCCTTTGTCATATAATACCTTATTGACTTATTTGACCTAGTACCTATTGACATAGTACATGAAATGTGTGTACTATGTGAATGAAGCATAAGTACCTTTTATTTCATATATGGTGTCCATGAGCACATAAGGTAGTACATAACAAATTCCAGTTTTGAAAGAAAGTACTGTTTAGTAGTTAATGATGCCAGTGACATTTGGATTGTGTCTATTTTAAGGTAGTTGTGTATAATTTAAACAGGTGAGTTTATTATTCAATTTCTATGTTAGTGCTAAACATCATGGTCCTAAACCTATAAACAGCCTGTAAGATAATATTTGGCCCTATCTAAATCAATGGAGTGCTGGATTAGGGCTTAAGACTTCAATTAAAGTAGAAAGTATGTAATATCATGTAATTGCATATTAAATCATCAGCACGGACTTTTCTCATAAATGACTTTTTGTAAGCACATAATCATAGACTCAAAGAATGTGTTGGGTTGGAAGGGACCTTTAAAGGTCATCTAGTTCAATCTCCACTACAATGAGCAGGTACATCTTCAACTAGATCAGGTTGCTCAGAGCTCCATCCAAGCTTCACTTGAATGTCTCCAGGCATGGTGCATCTACCAACTCTCTGGGAAACCTGTTCCACCACCCCCATAGTGAAAAATTTCTTCCTTGTATCTAGTCTAAATCTTCACTCTTTTAGTTTAAAGCCATTACCCCTGTCCTTATTGCAACAGGCCCTACTAAAAGGTTTGTCGCCAGGCTTGTCCCATCTGTCTTGCAGGCCGCCTTTAAGTACTGAAAGGCCACACTAGGTCTCCCCAGAGCCTTCTCTTCTCCAGGCTGAACAACCCTAATTCAACCTGTCCTCATAGCAGCGATGATCCATCCCTCTGATCATTTTTGTCACCTTCCTATGGACCTGTTCTGACAGGTCCATCTTTCCTGTTCTGAGGGCTCCAGAGCTGGGCAAAGGTGGGGTCTTGTGAGAGCAGAGGGGAAGAATCCCCTCCCTCACCCTGCAGGTCACTCTTCTTTTCATCCTTTCTGGGCTGCAAGTATACGTTGCCAGCTCACAACCAGCTTTTCATCCACTGGTACACTCAAGTCCTTCTTAGCAGGGCTGCTCTCAATCCTTTCATCCCCAGCCTGTATTGATACTAGAGGTTGCCTCAACTCACATGCAGGACCCTGTGCTTGGCCTTGTTGAACCTCAAGAGGCTCACATGGGTCCACTTCTCGAAGCTGTCCAGGTCCCTCTGGATGGCATTCTGTCAGGTGTGTCAAACTGTAGGTCTTTTAGAACATTTTAAAAACTCCTGTACGAATCTATCTGCATCATTAGGCACCCAAGAATCTTTACAAAACTCTCAAAAGTACTGTCAAAATATATCCACTGATTCTCACATTAAGTAACTTGTTTCCATTAGAATATACACATTATTTGGTATTTAGATCTTGCATATTTATCTTTCTTTTGATATGCAATATTTAAATAAATACAGATTTTGCATCTAAATGTACCATGACTTTGAAAAGGTTCTTAAGATATTTGGATAACTATCAAAAATTACATTGAGTTATTAATAACTAACACATGGCTTAAATATTTCTTTTTAGTCACATTCACATCATGTTTTTATTCTACCTAATTGTTATTAGTCTAAACATTATTCAACATAATAAAGTTTAATAAATCCTGTCTCATACCCTGTAGTTTTTCCATTATAATACAACTGTTTGTCATAGAGGAGAAAGGTTTCAAATATACTTTATAGCTTTCTTTCATAAGAAAGCCCTCAAGTGCTTTAGAGTACATTGCAAAATCTTTAATCCAGTTACAGAAATAATAAAATGTGCTACACTTCTCCATGTCCACAGAAATAACTTAATAGTGAGACTTTTCTTAATGCAGGTGAAGAGATTCACTGCGGAATTTGGACAGATTGCCAGATGTTGAATGTGGTGCTAATTCAAGTTTGCCCTGTATGCCTTCCCTCAGAAAACTATAGATAAACATAATAATTTTCTATATGATGTAGTCTTCAGCTTTGGCAGAGAACATTAGCATGCTGTGTCTGGCCAGTTGACTTTGACACTTGGTATATTTTGAGCAAGGAGATGAAAAGAGTCAAGTAAGAAGGATTCATCAAGCAGTCTGAGAAGTATCATCAAGTGATAGAGCCTCAGATGAACTGCTGAATACTTCATTTTTCAATTTTATTTTACCTTGTAATAAGACTAATATTTATAACCTTTTTTTAAATATAGGTCAAGATTTTCTGGAGATGACTATTTTCATCCATATGCACTTTCCCCTCTTTCATTCCTCCCTCACCCAGTTTAAAATCAATGCTACTTATTCTGTTATGCCAAAAAAACAGAAAAATAATGGCATATTAGGGTTATAAGTATGCACCAGTTTGGTGATAATCAAGCCTTTAGGATCTCAGAAATGTCATTGTCTTGGGTTTAAACATATAATAGGTTCCATAAAAGTTTTAAAAAAGTTCTAGAGGTCTGTTTGATTAACTGAATATTGTCAGGACTCTAAGCATCTCCCGTCCTGTCTATCCTCAGCAAAACAAAACCCATCAGGAGCAGTTCAACACCCTTGTGTTTTCACATGCTGTGAGCATTTCAGTTCATTCCACAGGCACTGCTTTAGGAAGTCCTATGATCTCTCTTATTAATAAAGGCATTCACTCTCAGTCCTCTCTCAGCAGGAAAGGTATTTTTCTTGAAAGGTAACATCCTCAACCAATAGAAAACTTTAGTAAAAGTTCAAGTGAACTGGAAGATTTAAGACAAGACAGAAAATATAGGACATTGACCTAAGAAATCTGCAGATGATGTGTTGTTTACATTGCAATGTTTCCATCTTCCACCTTTTTGAAATCTATCATTCATATAGCTAACAATTTCATTCAAATCTGAATGAATTGGGAAAGATGACATTGTGATACACATTAATAATAACGCGATAAATAACCTAACCAACAATTTTTCCTGAAAAGTTCTTGGTGTTAAAAATAGCATGCCTTATTTTCAAAACTTTGGTTAGAGCCATTAATGCTTCTTGAATGTTTTCTTGAGGCAATAGCAAGTTATGCAGTGACAGTAAGATATTTCCAATGTTCCAGGTGGAGGAGCAGGGGCAGAAGGCTCTCCACCACAATAACCTTTTTGAATCTGTAGCTAGCCTTCTGACTTCCCTCACACAACACAGTGGAAGTAAGAGTTTCCAATATCTGTGACTATAATGGCTTGTTTAATTTGATTTCTGCATTAGTCTTCATCATCTGGCTTAATAAATCTGGTTTTATGACAAGGATCTTTCCTCCATTCAGGGTCCAGCAGAAACGCTCTGTGGGCTTGTAGCCTTTCTTACCAAGGGCAAGAAAGTGAGACAGGTCACCATTGCCCAGATAACATCCATGTGAGCTCCTCCCTGGCTTACATCAGGGGGCCTTGGGTGATGTTTTCACTCCTGTTCCCACAGTCAGTTCCCAACTTCAGCTCATGTGAGCAGCACACAACTCTTCCCTGGTGGTCCTCCATGGCTTTCTGTTTCTGTCCTCTTATCCATCTCACCTGTACTGCTGCACTTCAGCATCAGGGTGCCTTAACTCCTGTACTGTTAACAGACAGTTGCTTTCCTAGTGAAACTAAACACTAATAAAACAGACACCTCTGTTCTAATAGGGGAGTGATTTTATACCCAGCTGTCACAGCCTCCGTTTGCCTGTCGTGCCTGATCACGCAGTGCATGGCTCGAGCACACAGAAGGTAACAGCACTTCACCTGTGATTAACAATTACTAGAGGCCATAGTGCTGTCATGGGCATCCCTGTCTATTTGTGGGGTTTAACATAGATCACCCAATGGAAAGGCAAGTGCACTGACCCAAGCTAACTGCCTTTTTCATCCAGTCAAAAAAAAAGTGTGTGGCTATCTCAAGAGGCTGACAGATGAAGTTGGTACAAACATTTATTTTCACAGCTCATTTTGTTGTCTTTTACCTGATCCTTTAGAAAATTGGGCACAGAAGTCAGTTTGCAAGCCAACTAACAAAAGATTTTCTGTAAACTAAGTAGATTAATTTTCAGACCGCTTTCCATCTCAGAAGAGTATACAAAATATGGGGAATTCAGTCTCCCACAATGGAATGATGCAAATCTTGTGTTATGTAGGTTTATAAATCAGTGTAACAATAAACAAAAAAATTAGATGTCAGGAATTATCCCTGACCTAGAAACCTGATCCCTTTGCCTTAAATCCCTTGCTTACCCCATAGACCACACCTGTTTCTCTTTGCCTTCCAACAAACACAGGTATAACAATGTGTTCACTACAGCTGCACGGCATTTATCACTGCTGATGTTTCCATTACATGGCAGTACATGGCTTTTCACTTTACATTTAATTAAATGTTTTTATGATTTTATTATGAGATAATTAATCTGTCAGAAAACAACTAGAGACTGTATATGAAATCTTGGAGATAAACCAGCTTTTCTCAAGCACTATTTATATTATATTTATACCCTTTAATTTTATAGGTAATAACTATCTTCTCTAACGATGAATACATTTGGGATAGAGTAGTGTTATCAGATACACTATAAGCTTTTTTTCACCTACTGTTCCCTGTCTTTATTTCTTTCTCATGATGACAGCGAGCAGTTTATCTGTTTAAGCAGACAGATTAATTATTTTCAGCTGCACGAGTGATTGGTTTAATTCTTCCCAAATGGCCTGAAATTCACCAGAAATATTGTCTGTGCAATCTCTCCTATTTGTTTAATTATGCTTCAGAACTGCTACTTCACTTTTAAGTTTTACATCTGGAGAGCAAGTCATTCTCTTCTCAAAAGTTGTGTGATGGTAAGTACTGGATTTTGTTATCTAGAACCTGAACTAGGGAGAGAGTAAATGAAAAATTTAATCTCCTGGGCTGTGGATTTTTTGTCTCCTTCAGACACAGAATTCAGTACTATTCTGCTTTAAGACAATGACCCAAATCAGCAAGCAAAATTAAATTTTGTCTTAGGTTGGACCAAATTTAGCCCTGAAGTAATCAGGAGAAAAAGTTGTGTTACCTGAGCTGACCTTATTACTCTGACATTGGTCTGGTTTGTTATGCCTGAAGAATTGTGGGGGTCTCAGAACTGCTGGTAATCTCCTCTGCCATATGTGTGGTAATATCTGAACACAGCAGGATAAATTAAGAAGAGTCCCATCCTTGCTTTATTACTTGTAAATCAGACCATTTATGTTATCTCAATGCAGTTTGTTAGGATTAACATAGATGATATTTGAATTGCCACAGTGATTACTTCTCAAAAACGCTTTACTTACACAAAACGTGAATTTTGAAACTTCGGAATAAATTAATATAGAAAGTTAATAACTCCTTCAAAAGCGGCAAAAAGAAGAATAGTTATATGAAGAAACAACTTGAATGAAGAATACGTAAAATGTCATTTGCTGTAGTTTATTTGAATCTCAAAGAGAAACTAAAGACAAAGTATTAGCTTGGGAGCTAGAATACTTCTTGGTGAGGCAGCAGAGCTCATAAATCAGAGGTCAGCTCTGAATTAGTATAATAAATTAATATTATGAAAGACTGTCTTTTTTTCTTTTTTTTTTTTTTATATAAACATGTCTTTTGTCTGATTTACAAAAAAACATTTTACAGTATTCCCCACCATGCTCTGATCTTGTTTTCGACCTCTCTGCATTCTTGTTTTCTACCATGGAGTTTCAGTCAGCTGTATTCGATAGATGATTAAATCTTTCTGATTTTTGCATCTTCTGTTTTAGAAAAAAAAAATCTGACTGTCATAAAAGATCATGAGCAAAGATGACCTAGGATGAGCAGTGACTGCCCATGGGCACAGACAGATTAATAAAAACATGCCTCTTCTGTAAAAGGAGGTACCTTCTTTCTCTTGCAAAGATATGCCAAGAAGCACTATATAAACAATATGTCTGTAACGTGATGAAAACTAAACAGCAAAACCCATCTATTACATGATTAGAGCAACTTCATAGCATTAACGTTTTTATTTGCCAAGGTTCTGCCAAAATTCTTGTTTTTATTGAGCATTGCATATAAAAATTTCTGCAATTTTTTTTACTGTGATTGATTTTGTCTCATTAATAATAGCCAGAATTTTGGCGTTGTACAGGTTGACTGCTTTCTTTGCCTTTTTTGGTAGTGTAATTGTTTATAGGAATACAGTAGAGACTTTACAGTGATGAGTAAATTGTGACAGCCCAGTGTGGAGAAGGGAGGAGAAAGCAAGTTCCAGAGTATTGCAAGGGGGAGTGCCCCTGCAGAGAGTCCACACCTCCCTCTCTGCGTGGACACCCTTTGCAGGGAGGGCAGCAAGTTGTTCTGACAGGTCCAGCCTCATTGCTCAAGAGTTTCACATCCTTCTGCATACTTTGACCTGGAAGCCTCTAGGAAGCCTCATCCAGAGCATAAGGGAAACCTTAGAGCAGCTGCTGTTACAGAATACACGTAATTACCCACAATTAGTCCCATTTTGAAGCCCATGTAGACGGTATGGGCACAGGTTGGAAGGTTTCTCTATTTTTATAAGCCTTTAGTTTAAATACAGAAGATGTTTTAAAGCAGTTGGTTTCTACAATAGAATGTCTCAGATGTTTTTCCACCTGCAGTGATTTTCTTAGAATTCTGACAGCCTAGAATAAGTGTGAAAGAGAAAAATGGCACAAAAATGGGTGAGCCTTTTTGCAGGAGGTCTCGTCAGCTAGAATAGGTCCTGCTGTTCCATAAAAAGCTTGGCAACCATCAACAGCCAGGAGGGCATCTTTTTATTAACTCCTGCAGTGCTGGACCATGAGAAACTTTTTTTCAAAACAGAACAAGACTGTACCTTCTGATTTTACTTTGGGGTTTTTTTGGGGGGGGTCTTAAAAATAGCAGTCTTCCAGTTGGAAAGATACTAATGTCATGGTGTTTGCAATTAGATGTTATCTGGACGTTTGTTTTATGTTCTTTCTAAAGGTGGCAGTTTGACTAGCATGTTATAGCATACCCTATCCTAGGGTGATTTTGGACTATTCATATTGTAATAAATGCTCAAATAACTAATTACCTTTTGTATGAGTGCATGAAGAATTTAGTCGCTGGTAATCTCTGATAGTATTAATCCAACCTGATCCAGTTTAGCTTGTAATATCTGAAAGCAGCACAGAAGATATAGCAAGTCACATTGCAAGAGCTTTGTATTCATATTGATGTAAGGTAAGATTTATTTTACATACTTGTGGATTCTTAGAACTAGGCATTTGCTATCCTATTATCCTATAACATGTCAGAGAAGTAATGCTTCCAAGAGGAAGATGGCAGATTGTCAACTGCTGATGATGGTAAATCGGGGATGTAGCACTTTTATGGGTAGAATTACAAAAGAACAGCATTAACTGCCTATGGCAAAGAACACTGTTAGGTATTGACAGCATAGTAAATTAAACTGAAATTTTTGTGCTCTTACCAGAAACAGGAACATGACATTTAAAATCACCTATTAGCAAGACTGCTGTTGTAAGTAGGCTCTGGGCAGAAGGCTATATCCATTTTGTTCAGGACAACAAATTAAAAGTACAACAAAAATTATGATTCAGTTATTAAATGTTAAATAGAAAGTGTAGTTCTACTTCACTTACCCTACAAAGGGAAGTACCATTTATTTTTTAGTAGGAAAGGCTCTTTGTCATAGTGGCAAGTAGCATAACAAGGGGCAGTGGCCACAAGTTGCAGCTTCGGATGGTTTAGACAGAACCAAGAAAAACATCTTCCTTAAGAGACTAGAGTAGCGCTGGAGTAATCTGCCCAGTGGCACCATGGGGTCTGCATCCCTGGAGGTTTTCAAGAGGTGATTACACAAAGCCACAACTGACCTCATCCAGTGTTACTGTGAGTTCTTAAAAGGGTTATGCTGGAATTAAAATTGAATGAAAACATAATTTAAAAGTAAACCTGAGCAGACAAGAATCTTTTAGCACTAGGTAATGAACTGCTTTGGGTATGGAAAAGTGACAGTCAAAGCAAAATATTGGGTGCCTACAGATGGCCATTTGAAACTGGTAATGTACCCCTGTTAAGTCATGTATCTAAGCATGTGTTTTCCCAGGCAGTTGAATATCACAGCCTCTATCTCTTGTTTTTGATTCTATTTTATTCCTTTTATGTAAATCTTAAATAAAATTAAAAAAAAAAAGCAGAGACAACCTCTTTGTATCAAAGAAACAAGAGACAAATTCTTTCAGCTGCTGAAAAGAAGCACTTTTCAATGGTGGTGTGAAAATAATTCATCCACACATGCTGTTTTTTAAAGTGGGACTGATGTCATTATCAAGATATTGACAAAAATTGATTGATTGAGGTGGCTGTCTCCTAACAGAGGTACAGCTTGGAGCACTATGGAGATAATTTATTAAAAACAAAATCAGACAGGAGATTGCATAAGAACTGTAATTTCTTGCATAGATTCCAATCTTTTATAAAAAATATGTAATATTTTTATAGTACTTTTATAAGAGACGTTAGAAGTCTGTTCCGTTTACTGTTTGGTTGACAATGGTAGTATCTGCACTTGCCTGTAGTAACAATTTTTTGAGACTGTCTTGTGTTATCATACTGCAAGTCAAAATATCTACAAACCTTAAAATAGATACAGGTATTAATCCTGAGGTGCAGGATGCCTGCAGCTCTAGGAATTGTCACTCCCTACGACAGCTGCCAGACTTGTGTGTGCAATTAACTGGTTTTGCGTTGTTAGATGAATCCACAGAGCTGAGATTTAGAGCCAAGATTTGTAGGCCCACCATCTTATTTTTCATGTGCTGAATTCTATGTTGTGCTGTTCACATTTTATAACAAGTCCTTGATATATAAGATTCATTTTATTCTACACACTGCTGTCATTTATGCATGCAAAATAATCATAAATATTCTCAAATAAACCAGTCGAAGCTAATAAAAGAAAGCTGAGAAAAACTGAATAATCTGAAGTCAAGGGATTCCTCGGGTAATATTTTTTTTCCACCTAGCACCTAATCTTCTGGTTTCACCTGTCTTTGCCTCATTGAACCTAATAAGCAGAATCTGTTTTACTGCCCTCTTCAGATTATAAATTTAATGTATTTTTTTGAGTTCATTTATGTGCTAGCTACCAGTAACTCAGATCAGATCCTTCTTAGACCAGGTTGCTCAGTGCTGTGCTGATGCCAGTTCTGTCTATCTCCAAAGATGGAGATTCTTTAGATAGTCCCTTCCACTGTTCGGCAACTGTCACGGTGAAGAGATATTTTTCTTATTACCTAAAGAGAATTTCCCCTGCTATCAGTTGTGTCCCTTGCTGTTTGTTCTATCATTACGCACCTCTGAGGACAGTCTGGCTCCATCTTTTCTGCACCCTGCTCCCCTTGATAGCTGCATATAATGGTAGGGTCCTCCCAACACTTTCTCTTCTTAGGGCTGAAAAAACCCACTTTTCTCAGCCTCTCCTCTTTCATCATGTGTTTCAGCCTTTCACTGTCTTGGTGGCTCTCTACTGGACTCACACCAGCATATCAATCTCTCCTTTACTGGGCAGACCACCTCTGCACACCTTTCTTCAGATGTGGTTTCACAAGTGCCACAGAGAGGGAATAATCACTTCCCTTCACCATCTGGCTACACTATTGCTAATGGAGGTCTTATGTGACTGGCCACCCTCCCTGGCAGGGCACAGTGATATGCAACTCAGCCCTAACTAAAGCGTACAAAGTCATGGTTGTGGATAACAGAGATTACTTTTAGAGCTGAGCACATGCTGAATACGGAGCTTAGTATTAGCTTAGTTTAGTGGAACATAAAAATAAATTATGTTTAGATTCCACATGATGAACTACTTTTTCATTCTGCAGGTAATATAAATCTGCAAAGGTTTTCTGGGTGGTGTTTCTGAGGAGAAGGACATAAAGGTTGTTCAGGAAACAATTAATGCCATGCTGAAGGTTGGAAGTGAGATAGCTTTTCTCAATTCCTTTGTGTAAGAATGGGCAAAGGATCAGAGCCAATGCCTAAAATGAAATCCTATCTGAAGCATGATGTGTACTAAAATATCCATACTAGAGACAGTGAGAAGAAAACAACCCAAAAACCGTTTTCCTCACCACTGTTTGGAAATCATGCTGTTGAAACGGGCTCATTACTTGTGAAGTAGTAAGCTTTGTAAATGGTGCTGCATTCATTTCCTGACTAAATGACAAATGTTAAGTGTAAAGCAGCTTGTCTCTTTTCACCTGCTCCACTCATTCCAGCAGAATTCTGCACCTAGAACTTGGCAGACAAATGTCGATTATTTTGCTTACCCTCTTTTATCACCATTTAAATCACTGATATCTTGGGCCAGAAGTTTTTACGCAAGTTGCTTGTACGAACACAAACAGAATAATTTAAGTAGCTAAATGTAGGGTATTTTGCCTGACATCCAATTGCCACTCCAGCTGAGCATGTATCAGCTGTAAGTTCTGGTCATATCTACCAGTCCTGTGCAGATGTCTTAAATTAATAACAATTTTCAGTTGAAAGCATATTTGTCTTCAACTCTCAAAATGTTTATTTACAGAGAGTTCAACCTGGAAGTATTTATTAATGTGTAGCCATTGCAGCATGTCCAGTCTAAGAAACAAGGCAGGAAGAAAATTATTAAAAAAATTTAAAATCCACTATTTATATCCACTGTAAATCATAGTGGATATAGAGAAATACATATAGAGTAGTATACATATACATATAGAGTAGTAATACACATAGAGTAATACAAATATCAAGGACTGTAAAAAGAGAAGTAAACCAATTAAAGCTTTCTGATATTTGGGTTATTCCACCTAAAAATCCCAATGGACACTATCTTCTATATATGATAGATAGATATGATATAGATATCTAGATATGATATGACAGAACACATATCTATGTTCTTATGCCTGGTCAAGAAAAATTCTTCTATGATAATTTATATATCAGTTTGTAATATATTATGCCAAAATTTTCATCTCAAGGCCCACCCATCTCCTACTGAAAGAACTACTGAAAATGTGAAAAAACACAGGATAATGATGCACTATTTTGGTTTTGGACTGAAAATCTCCTGATGAGGTGAAAATATATTTTTTCTTTCCATCTCTTCTTTTGTCCATACACTGCAAATCTTTCAACGAGCAATCTTCTTTCTGCAGTAGAATAGCACGGATAAAGCTAAGATGCATGTCCAGGAGTTGTCTTTAGCTGCCCAGTAGCGAGATTGAAACACTGATGATTGAAAAACCTCTTCTCAATACAGAATTTTTAGATTTAGGTTTTTTTTTTAGTCTGACACTGCTTTTGTGTACTGGATATTTGGATTGAATTTATTGTTGCTTTCATTTAGAAGAAAGAGACTATAAAATGTTCCAACAGTTTGTAGAAAGAAAAGAATCTGTATTCTTCGGAGTTGCATACTCATTGTTTTCAAAAAACTAGTAGGATTTTAACCATTTAACTGCTCTGAAAATTAATACCTCTCAGATAAAAACAAGTTCTTTTTATTTCCATAAAGAGTATTCAAATAAAGGGTCAAATGAGAGTGCTTTTATAGAGCATGCAGATACTTCCGTTGTGGAGTCTCTGGCAAGGTTGGCAGCACACATCATTTGCTGTGTGCTGCCATGCGCTTTCTACTGCATTGGAACCATTTTAGTATTTAAAAAAGTAATTATTCTGTAAAAATGTCTGAAACCCATTTTTAACATACTCTGGATAGCTTATTTCTAAATTTCTTCATTACTTCATCATGTCTTTATAAAGACCAGAGCAAAGACTGATTCTTGGTTAAACTTGTTTATACATATTCTAGCATCACCACAAAACATTGATCTTTGTCAGTATTCATCAATGTTATTGAACTGGGAAGCCTAATTTTCTGACATCATTTTTTGGCTATAATT
Source organism: Scolopax mira (assembly GCA_004320125.1). Classification (NCBI taxonomy): domain Eukaryota; kingdom Metazoa; phylum Chordata; class Aves; order Charadriiformes; family Scolopacidae; genus Scolopax; species Scolopax mira. The sequence continues at coordinate 526,792 of BJBW01000099.1, read as the reverse complement.
TGTAATTCCAGAGAGAAAAATTTTCTATATGGGAGAAGGAAAATGCTCTGGTGACAGCATATATATGTATATATGTATGTGAAGATTATAGTGACAGCAGTACATCTAGTAACCTTAAACATCTGTGAGCTGTGTTTTTACTGAGGTTTATCAGAAGAGGAACAGTGACATTTCTTAGCTGCTTTATAAGACTTCACGAAGCTGATCACTTGTGGCTTTTCTTTCACCTAGAGATTTGTTGATAGTTGTCTTATAGAAGTTGTGTCAATCTGTTGTATATCTGATTGAAAAATACGCTTTGACAGTTACTTGCAAAGAGCAACATCAGCTCTAAGATGCTGATTTGGGCTAAGGTAAAAAGTGTACTTTCTTATTTGGACTTTCTATGGGAACGGTCAGTGCTTGTGTTAAATGGCTGAAGGAAAACAAATGGAGTGATTTTGTGTGGCGTTTTATACTTGATCTTCAGAGTTTGGGAGAAGGCACTTGTTTTAATAGTTATTAAAATGGGATAGTCACATTTCGCAGAACAAATCTAAAAATAACTGTAACAACTTGTAAATTATGATTAATACATAAAAATTGCATGCAGTTCAGACAAAAATTTCAAAATGTTTTAAATAGGCATATAAATACTGCTACAGTAGGGAAACTCAAAGAAAAGTGACTGAAGGCCAGTTCTAAAGATATAATATAGTTCCTTTTCTTTCAAACCTCTCAGTTCTTAAATTAGAAATGAAACACAGGTCTCCTAAAGCTCTTCCTGCTCTTCTACCACAAGAATATATTGTCTCCCTTAAGGCATAAAGCCACAGAGGACATGAATTATTACATGGAACAGTTTGTGAGTTGAAGAGACATTTATTAGTCTTTCAAAGAAGTCTCATCATTTTTCAGGAGAGAGATTTATAAACAAGTTCATTCCATGACCACAGACCAGACCTCATTTTGAATATTTAATTTAGACTAAATAGAAAGCCTCCAGTTATATACCAAGTTTATTCATTTTAGAAAGTAAATGTAATCTATTCCCTAGCCCATGAAGAAGATATGAGCTCTTTCCATCCAAGACACATCCCTCCTACAAAAAATGAATAAGTATTAGCTAGTTTTAACCCAGTCTTTGTCCTCTGCAAAGGTGAGTAAAAACATAGTTTCGCAGTATGTAGTAAAGGTCAATACATTGAGTGGGCTATTTTATTCTGTGTTTTGAGTTATTGAACACAACATAGAGTGGTTTTATCTTTAACGGGTAGAATATATATTTAAAAGAAAAAGTACAGAAATACTGGCACACATTCACACATCTAATGGTAAAACTGATCCAATTGGCTAAACTTGTGTGTATTTCAGAGCTCAGACCTTGAAGATTTCGAACACCCTATATTCCCTTACCACAGTGGGAGGCTAAAGAACCCATCATCGTTCAAGATGCAGGGTTAGATATTACAATAATCTCCCAGCCTCTCTATATTTACATCCTAATATTTCATCGTGCTCTCAAGTCCATAGCCTTCTCTAGTGCACAGGGAGACAGATGGCTCTTAAGATTACAAGCTCTGGAGATTTGGTGCTACAGACAGGTCCCTCGATATTCTAAGAAAATTAACAATTTATTTAAACAGCTCTGTCAGATGCAATCCTCTTTGTCCAGTTTTGTCTCCTGCTGGCTCTGTCTCACGTAGGATTGCCTGCACATAAACTCACTGGTTACAGATTAATGATGAAGGTAAGAAAAAAAACATAGAGCCTGTGGGTGTACTGTATGAGCACATGAACATAACTGGAGTAACAGACAAAAAAATCACATTTCTTGTTTCTGTACCATCTTTGTGTAAGAACTCTCTCTTTTGTGGCAGCTGAAACAGATTCTTGCTGGTTGAGCAGCTCTAAAATGAACCAAAGGATTATCTGTATCACAGTAGTCCCAAGGAACATCAGACTTCAGATAAGGAGGGCACCAGTCTGACCTGCACCCTGCAAATCCGTATCTGCTGCTGCCTGCTGATCTGCCCCTTATGGTGTAAGGTCCCGGTTTCTCACACATGGCCAGCAGAGCTGCCCACCAACTGCTGGAAAGTGAGTACCCAGGAGCAGGTATGCAATCAGCAGGTAGTTGTTTCACATAGAAAAATCTTATATTTCATTGATTATTGCAGCAATTTTCTGAGCTGGCCAGCAAAAACAGGTAGTCAAATTATGGGTCAGGTTGTTGCTGAAACTGTAGCTGTGTAGTGATGAGGGGCTACTTATAGGATGGAGTGATGAGCCACATGGCTCAGTGTCACAGATGGTGAACACATTCCCTCCTTCCACTTTGTTACTGCTGTGCTGCAGAGGTTGTACCCTGGCCACTTTGTCAAGGGGAAGGATGATAATTTGCTGTCTTGTCATTTAGATCTAATGCCAGAGGTAAATAAGCATGCGTGCCAACCAAAGCTCTTACATTCAGTACGTGATAGTTCATTCAGCTGGAAGGCAGCCACTTAACTGCAGAGTTTGCTTCCCACCTAGAGGCATGCTGAGAAAGCAGAGTAGTACCCAAGGGTCTCACCCAAGTAAAAGCTTCATGGTTCATACTGCAGCATTTGGCTTTGGCTTGAGGAAGAGCAACAAAATAAGCAGGCAGAGACACGCTCTGTAGCTGTGCTCTCCCCTTTCTCTGCATTTCTGAGGAATGCACGTTGGTGGTGTGGCACCACTCAGGAAATGAGAGGCTGCAGCTGGTCACTCTACGAGACCTGGGCAAAGTGGAGCAGGTGTCTTGTAGGAGCATGCAGCAAAGTCAGCTCTGTAGAAACATAGAAACCAGGATGTGTACTTTTCCAGACTTGCTTGTTATGCAAGTTCTCTTTCAAAATAATGCCATTCCTCCTGTACTTAGCAAAACAAGCATGGTTTTAGTAACCACCATTGGTCATGTATTTTAACAGAGATTTTTGAGTGTAGTATCTATAAGTGTACATGCTAAACAATTTGTCAACAGTGTATTGTATGTGCCTATCGCTGGAAATACTACACCTAAGACACACTAGGACTGCATTTGCCTTTTTTATAAATTAATTACAAGGGTGTATTAACTATCCTGTGATCTTCCCATACCCTGTCCTTTTCCACTCTATCACTCCAGGTTGAACTGTTCTTGGTTAACAGCGTCATTATTTCCTTTGAATTTTCTACCGTTGATTTTCTACTGTTGATTTTTTTATTTTTTTTTTTGACTGTTCCTGTAGCTTTTTTTCATTATCACCTGTAACTTCCTCCATGATATTTGGAGTATCTCCTACATTTACAGTTCATTGCTCCTTGGTGCTATTATTAAATTTCATTAACATACGTCCCTCTTTTCTAAGACAACCATTACTGCAACTATGGAATAGAAACTGTTCCCACACTGGTCCTTCAAGGAACTCAACTCCTAGGGAGTGTCCAGCCCAGTATTTCTGGTTTTATCTCAACCTTTCACTTGAACCTTTTCACTCCTTTTCTTCTTCTTCTTCCTACCCTTCTTGGGGGAAAAAGGGGAGTGAGTGAGCATCTGCATGGTGCTAGTTGCTGGCTGGGATTAAACCATGACAGTGTGTCTAGTCCATTCTTCTGCCCAAATTTTTAGTGATACCATCTTTATTTTCCTTGTTCTATTTGTATACAGTTGAAAATCCTTCCACAAACTTCTTAACTTCCTTTGCAATACTAGCTAAACTTCACTTTTGTCAATTCCATTTGCTCCTACATTCCCCAGCCTTTAAGAAGCCCCGTCCTGATGAGTAATGGGTTTTGGTTTTTTTCTAATTCTAGTAGTTTTTGTTAGTTTATTCTTAGCTCTCCCTTGTAATGTCTTCTGAGGAACAGGTTTTTATCCAAGGGGGTCTGGAGACATTTCTTATCAGGTTCTTCTTTCTCCACTTGGGAAACAAAGTCCAAATAGTTTTCTCAGTATTGACAGGAATAAATTTGAGTTTCTGCTTTAGGCCATCTCCAGACTCTCTCTTCTTTCCTACTATGGTTATAAAGACACACACTGTCCCATGGAAAACAGATACATCTTTACTCTCTAATTGGCATTACAGAAGGCAAAAGCAGTTTTCTGCAAATGTATACACATATCCTTGTTCATGTGGTTTTCCACATGCAGTTTGGAAAATCTCATTTAAAGAAAACTGAACATCCCAGCTTTTCTTTGTTTCAGTCCATGATATACTGGTAGTTTTTTCTATTTCTTCTGCCTATAGTAGAAAACTGACAGATTCTAATGGTACAGATATTAGTAGCTGCCATAAAAAAATTATTTATGATGAGGAAAATAAAATTGTCAGCAATTTTATTAATCTAGGATCCACAAGCATAAATTATTTTATATTTTTGCTTTCTCAGTAATTGCCTCTATACACAACTATACTAAAGCAAGAAATTTATCATGGTAAATATTTCAGTTCTTGTCTGCCTTATATCACATTCAGTCCTTTGTACTTTTACAAAAGAAGTTCAACTTGAATTGTCCAAAAACTCACATTTTTCCACTCACTTTTGTAACCAGTGAATTACTATAGTAGCTTCAAAGCTGTAGAGAATCAGACACAGAGTATCATATTAGGCCCACACCAAAAAAAATCTCAACAGTATGAGTCAATGCACTATTTTTATTTAAAAAAAAAAAGAAAAAGTAAAAATCATAGCAGCAACTCAGCCCTAGAAACAGGTGTGGAGGAAGAGAAACAGCATCAAGCTATTTCTTGAACCTTTTCTGACAAAGAGAAGAGATTGTGGGAAATCTTTGGCTACAGTAACAATAAATCTTGCATCAAAGCATAAGCTTTCTGGACTTAATTTTCATTTAACAGGGACATCTCCTTTCCATGAGACAGCATTAATGTGCATTTAAGTCTTATACTCTCTCTTAAATATCTCTTTGAAATTAGTGACATTGAAAGGTCTTCATAAACCCAAGAAGTTTGCCTTTGGCATTTTTCCCTACCCCAAAATGTAGAAATACCAAACCTGACTCTCATGACTCTCTATTAGACTGTATAAAGAAGTTTTCATTTTAATTTATAAGATGTCCTGCTTTGTCTTAGTGCCTCAGACAGCCCTGGTTTTAATTTGTCAGTACTTGGTGATCTCTGCAATATAATTCAGCTGTTCACTGTAAAAGCCACCTTCCCATATCAAAACATTTCTAAAGGCAAAAATTTCTTAAAGAAAAACATTGAAAAATCCATAAATCAAGAACAAAACAGTAAAAATACAGTTACTGTCAACGAATACCCCCCTTTTTCTCTCTCCTATGTCTAAGAAGGAAAATACAGGTAATTCAGTGCAATAACTGATCATGTTGGAGTAAAATTTGTTGAAAAGGAAAATACTAATTTTTCCATCTTCCAAAGGCTATCATCTTGTAAGGGAGAATGGATCAATAGCTATCAATGTTCAAGTGAAACTTCAACTTCTCCAAAGAAAGTTAATTGAATATCCAAAGATGTTATAATACATGTAGATCTTACACATTTCCTGCGGAAGCATATTCTGGTTGTAGGGAAATCTCCACAATAAAATTGTCACTTTGTTTGATATAGTATAAGAAAATGACCCACTGAAGGGGGGCGGAAGGAAACCCCCTTCTGCCAATGTTTTTTGTTCTCCAGGCTACTGTTTGTTAAAAGCTGTCTGGTGCTCTAGGCTCCAAAACTTTAGGGCAAGAATGAGGGAGAAAAGATTGAATTATTCTTGTTCAGAAAAAGGCAAAAAGTACATGGGATGTATATGCCTCTCTTTTAATCCAAGGCTGTCTGTCTCTCTCTCTCTTCTGCTGTCTTTGCCTTCCTTCTTATATTGATAATAGCAGCTAAATGTGAATGATTAACATTTTAATCTCTGAAGCACCTGCATACAGCTCAAGATTTTCTAGCCTACCTCCAGGATTAACAGGCCTAGTGCTGAAGTTAATGGAATTGGGTATTAAAATCACAGAGGGAGTTTTGAAAATCACAAGAAGGGTGATCAGCACCCACCCAAGGCTGCTTTTAGCTTAGAGAAAAATATTCCTTAGAATGCAGTCAGCAAGCAAGTCCTGAAAATCCTGCAGCCCAGTCATATGCTGGATATCGCTTAGTAGTGGCCTACTTGGGACATTTAAGTTATAATTCTTATTACAAATGTCACTAATAAATTTTAACTTCCAAACTTTAGTACATTGTTTGGAAGGGAAAAAGCAAGGCAGACTTTCTTTTATATACAGCAAGAATTACAGATTTGAGTTGTCTAATTACACTGACAGTTTTTAGTAAACATATAAGAAGTGGTGGATAAGAACGAAATATTAAAAGCTTGGGTGTTTTGGTTCAAGCTTGTAGGTAGTGAAGAGAAAAAGGGAAGTTTGGAACATAATTCTCCTATAGAGCAATGCAATTCCACTGAGATTTTTCATGACTGTAAAGCTGAGAGAAATCTAATTGGTGACCTTGAATAGAAGGTCAGATGAGGCCAAATCAGTAGGAATTTCTCAGTGCAGAGGCAACCAGAGAAAATGCGATTCCTGCCTTTGCCATGCAATGTGAAGGAATTGAATGAAGAGCAATTTTGAACTCCCTACATGGTATGTCATGGTGTGTTGTATGCCTAGCAAGGCCAGCGCAGTAATATTCTGCATGATCCTTACACAAATGGGAAGTTGTGGAAGAAGGAAAACAATTTAATAGCACATAAATGTAAGAAGATATCCAATTGCCCTTCAAGGGAAATCACCATGACATTAACCCAAAATTTATTTGGAAATGCCATAATAACTCTGTGGTATTCCATAAGAAAAACACTAACTTTTTTTTCACTTTGGAGGATGCTTTGTAATATCAAAATTTTATATTCCTGTAATATTTACCTATAAAATATAAATAGTGTATAAAAATACACAAAGATAATACACACTTGATACTCAGTATGCCTGAGCCAATCAGTTGGGATGCTCAGAATCTGCTCACAGACATTTTCCCTCTCCTGCCTGAATTCTAAAATTTAAGGGCCTATAATTTAAAATATGAGTCCTCCGGAAATGCAGATCTAAAGCAGGACAGTTTCCAGCAAGTCTGCCTCCCCTCCCCCTGCCCTATTATTAGCTAGTTAGCTCTTCCACTTCAAAATGAATGTCAACTTCACCACACACTTTTGATCAAAGAACTTTAGCACCCTCACTGGTTGGTAAATGAGGGGACACACATAAGTAGTATGTCAATCAGGAATGCAGTTATTTATGGGGGGAGTTAGGGAATATTTCACAGAGGTTTCATATTAAGAATTAGGGTATACTGCTCTGAGTCAGTGCTAAGGTACAAGAGATGATCAGGTTCTCCCAAGACTCAGTCTGTAACTAAATAATCATTGGTCAACCATGTGGCAAAAAAGAGCAGTAGCTATTGCACACTTCAAACTCCTCCCATGGGACTCAATAATTGAGTATCTCCTTTGGGAGTACATTGGTAGCAATAATCTTATTGTGTACAACCACATCTGGAATATTGAACGTATTGCTGAAATCTTTCCCATGCAAATTATTGGAATGAGAGGCTGGTAAGAATCTGTGGTCTCCCTGCCCTTTCCCTCTCTTGCCAGGCTGAACTCAATGTATGAAGAGGGCCAAGATTGTAAAAGATTATGTTTGTCACAGGAAGGTATATGAACTTACTGACTCCAGTGGCAACTGCAACAAGTTATATGAACTTATTTATAGAAGCTGGTTTATGCATCTATGCATTTCTACGTTTTAATTATTTCACTTGTGCTTCTAAACTTTCACCCTAAAAATCAGAAGTCTATTAGTGAGAAAAAGATGCTGGGAATTCTGGTGGCTTCTGTCAACGTTAGTATGTTAGAGATGTTGTATTGCAGAAAATGTATAAAGGATTTTAAAGAAAGAAGTGACAGAGTTTAATGCTAAATAATTCATCTTATTCCCTTGCAGCCACAGAGAACTGACACGTTCATTGCAGACATTTTAATAAGAGCATTAGTGAAACTGAATTCTCATTAAATCAAATTGCTGTGATCTAACTATTCCCTTAAATATACTGTATTTCTCATCTTTACCATTTCTATAGAGAGAAAGACCCTGTCATAATATGACAGCAAATGTCTTTGAATGCTGTGGCTTTAGGAGCCAGAAGTAAACAAATGACAAGACTTTAACTACCACCTACCATCAGTGTTGCTTTGTGTCAGTGCAGTGGGTTTGTGGATATCTGTTGTGTCATCCTAATGATCCCAGAACCTCCTGAGAGGACCATTTTCATATCTGGAGCCCCCAGCTTTATTACAGTCCTCACCTCACAACCCACCAGACACAGCGCATACCAGCCTGTTATCTACAGGGAGAGAAACCTACAAGAATCCTAATGAACGTTTTAAGACAAGCATGAAGAAGCAGGGTTGTAGTCCAGATTCATGGCCCAAAGGGCACTGGCCATGGCCTTGGAGGGTCCATGTCCATGGTGCTCAGGAGACTGCTAGCCATGCAAGCAAAAAGTAACGTGGCAATAATCACAGGAACCAAAGGAATCAGAGGATGGAGAGCATATTTCAGTGTAATTATAATAATTTATAACTTGAGGTTGTTCTCCTGTTAAAATCTCAAAAGCAGAATATTTTTACTTTCTTATAAATTATTCACAGCCATTTGCTTTGCTTCATGACAAGTAACTTTGCTTTTCTTCAGACAGGATTTTCAACCTGAAGGAATGAAAGTGTTGACCCAGTTATGCCTAACAAAAAAAACGTGAAAAGAACTAAAATTAGAAATTGATAAAAAAAATCTTAATGTGAGAAAGAAATAATGTGGGTTTTTTCTCTTCCTGCTCCATATGAATTTAAAATTGGTAAAGGTCTTTCTCTTAATAAAAAAGAAGGAAATAAATTTTGAAATTAAACTGCTCGGAGAAGGATGAGGTGGCATATATGGACAATGCCGTATATTTTCTTTATCAAAAAAAACCTGTTTCAAAATGCTCTAAAACAGAACTTAAACCCTAACCAGTTGTGAAAAATGTTCATGATACCTTGCAAAACTCTCCTGTCCAACAATGATTTCTGACAGATTATTGGGGGCAGTCTATGGGAACTGAGAATGTGTATACCGTGTGATATTTTACAGAGTAAAAATGCCTGAGTGGCATAATTTTCCAGCCTCTAGAGTGCTAGATCTAGAACTGGAACTACTCTCTCCAGTTTAAGAGTAGTCATTAAAAGCAAAAATAAAAAAGACTTCATGGAAAAACCTGTGCACCTTTTAACCTTGATGTATATTCAGTGCTAACACATGTGACATTACTCATGTATTGATTGCATTGAATCCCATTGAAAGAGTCTGAAATGGTTAATGTAAGTCAAAAAATTACATACCTTCTAAGATCAAGATATTAAAAATTATGAGACTTTCTTCAAATTCCTAAAGCCATAGTTAAAGCATTTAATAGGAAACATTATTTTTTAAAAATCTTGCACTTGAAATTCCAAATAGGATCAAGGATTTAGATTTTATTATCTGAAGTACATCAGAAACTGGTAGTAAGTAGCACTTCATTAAATAGATTGAATACAAAAATATTTGTTTACATTATTCTTAAAGTTAAGAATCCCACAATTTTTGTAATATGAACAGTGTTTGCCCTTCTAAGGAGTTAACAGAAACAGAGTGACAAGCAATTTCTTGTCTACTTATTGGAGACAGTCATGATCATATTCAGGATAAGAGAGAAGGGTGTTATACATATATGTATATATATATTTATATATAAATGATTTGCAGTCCTATTTTGTACATTTCAAATTGGCTAGATGCATCTACTTTTCATTTTACTGCTACCGCTCTTCACAGTATTTGAAATTTGTGTTAGTTCATAACTCGTATCCCAACATGCTCAAACTGCTATGTAAAGTAAACAAAAGATTGGAGTTTTATTCTCCTCTTTGTTAGTTTTGCTCCATTGTTATATCTCCTTGTGCACATACCTTTCCTTTTTGGCTAAATGTTTTGCTGAATTTGCCCTACATTTGAAAATATTAATTTTCAGTGTTTTAGTAATGTCCAGTTAAAATATCCAGGCAAATCTTTTCTGAATTGGAAGCTCTGGATTATTAGATCTTCCTGCTTGCAATTTAAAATCATACATTGGAAAAATCTATGAAATGATCTCTGCTTTGTGTGTTCCCTATTCATTTTGGAGATCAAACCTAAACTTGGCTGTATTAATGGCTACTTTCTTAGGTGTTTAGAAAAGTAGTTGTTGGACGGCAGGGAACCATTACACTTGCAGCTGTTTATTTAGTATTTATCATCTTAATAGTTCAGGAAAAAGAACATTTTCCAACCTCATTTTTCACAAGAATTTCCATTCAGTTCAAGCTATCAACACCTTTACCAAGTCAGAAATATAAATCTGGCCTCATTCTCCTTGCCTTATAATTTATAGTGATGTTTTTTGGTAACTGGTAATCTCAGCATATGCAATGAAGTCAGTCAAAAGAATCATGTACACAATTAGTAATGTACATAGTGGCTCTGAAAATGATTATAACATTGGGATTCTCAACTGTATTTTGAAAACATAATTACTCTGTAAAGAACCTGAAACTTTCAAAGAGAGAAAGCAAGCCAGCTGCATGGCAGGCAGTGATAAGCAAAACTGAAAATCAGGCTGTGATAATATAGAATTGTAAGCCTTTTAGCTGCATTTTAAACCTTAGGAAATTACCTCCAAAAGAGGAAAGCATAAATATCTTCTTAATTTAAATGACTGTTACTTGATATTCTGATGGAGAAGAAATTAAAAGGTTTTGATTTGGGTTTTTGTTTAGCTTTGGGTTTTGCTTCTTTTGTTACCTCCACTCCTTGACTGCTGCGTTCACACTCTGGCTCAGATGTTGTGCTTCCCCTGTGAGAAACCTGTTCAGGTTTCCTGAATGTAGGAGATTACTGCTTAGAGAACAACGTCACAGATGCAGTGAAGATAAGTGGATTTGTAACTTAATGATCCCCTTTCTTCCACAGTCTTCTCCTTTCAGTAAATGAAAAAGAAGCTCATCTGGATAAAATTATAGTGGAAGAAGGAAGAGTTGAAATTATATTCAAAAATCTGATCTAAACTAGGTCAAAGCCTCCCATTGATGTCACAAAATAACATGTAAATTCTCTCAATTATTACATCTTTGCCAAAAGAACATATTTTTTTCACTTGAAAATGCCTTTCTTCGGTTGCTTTGGTTATGTGTATAATGCCCTGTTGACCAGGGCAATGTTTGTCATTGATTGCAGTCATAGGAGATTAGAACTTTTGATCCCTTTTAAAGGAAAACTAATCATTGCTGTGCAATAATGCAGTGTCTGAACCGATCAGGTGGTTAAAAAGGGTACTTTCCATAATAGGCAGGAGTCAGTCAGAGATGAACATCAGGGAGTCAATCTGGTCAGGAGAGCAGCCACCAAAGCCTTGATATTTCAGCACTAGCTTGTGTTTGGTAGACTCCTGCATTTACTGCTAAATTTGCAATGTGTCATTTTTGACCACAATTGCCCTTTAAAGGGTCTGTGACTCCAGCATATTGAAAGACGTAGGACTGTTTGCAAGCTTAACATTAGGCAAGCACCTAAACAACTTGCTGATTGAAGCTTATGATCAAAGTTTTATTCCCGGGAAAAAATACTGCTTTCTTCTGTAACATGCAGTCAGAGCTGCATTTAATCTTGCATTGACTGATGTGTGTTACCCCTAACGTGTAAAGGAAACGCTTACATACTCATACTACCTTTATTTTAAGATGTGACTGTTGCACTTGCTGCACTAATTCCCCAGGATATTTATTTATAAAAAATTACTTCCAGACCCTTTTAGTGCATTGACCTTGTTTCAGGGTTTATCTGGGAGGAGGGAAGGCTGGGTTTTTTCTTAAGCACTGCAGGGGATTTCTGTCAGGTTGCTTTAACACTTCCCTTAAGATTCTTGCCAGGCTTTTGGGCTAAAAAATTTTCAGATGTAGCTAGCCATCATCACATAGATATTTGCATAGTCTCAGATATTTTATAAATCTAAACTTTAATTGATTTTCAAGAAAAGAGAAAACAAGAAGACAGAAAGCTACTAAATCAGAATCATAGACACATGGGAAATGATAACTTCTAATGAAATAAGTGTGATACAGTGACCACTGCACGGATTGGCTTCACACTTTACATCAATTCTCTTTGCAAAGATTTGGAAGGTGAGATGCTACTGTTGAATTTTCCTTTCAAAAACAAGAGGATTCTTAGCAATAGAACATCAATTTTAGAAATCATTAAGCTACTCATGTTCTAGAACTATGAAAGTCTTAGTCATCTTTAACTCACTCAATCATGACCCTAATCGGTTAGCACTGCTTGTGCTATTAGTAACACCTTTTGCCCCTCTTCCTGAGTGCTTTCCCATATATACTGATATATGTATGGAAAATGCATGCAGATAATTCCTGAACCTCATTTTCTGGCTAAAGTATCTACCATACAGTAGCATAAGGTGCAAAGGGTGGGGTTTTTTAGTGTGAATTATAAAATTTGAGTCTCTTTCATTCCCTCAAAATAACTGGTTACATCCAGACCACAAGAAGGTCCCTCACATATTCCAGGATAACCATGCTAAAGCAGTGGTTCTGGACTAATGTTAAAAAAACCTTACTGAAATTACAACATCATACCTCTTCTTACAGCGTAACAGGTATAATTGTAATTCTCTCTTGTTGCTGGCCGATCTTTGAACTCCATCCCTCATCTCCCTTTCATCACTCCTCAATTTCACACAGGGGTGCCACATATGGTGAGTGGATATATAGTCCTGTTCACAGATGGGGCTTAGGCAAAGTGCTCAGGTTCATGGCACCTCGGTGCTAATCTCTGAAGGCCTTTGGATACACCCCTTGCAGCAATGCACTTGCATATACCAGTACTGCTAGAAACCCTGGTTGGCCAGGCAGAAGCACGGCTTCCCTGGGGTTAAATCCCAAGAAGATTTCAGTGCTAGTTAAACTGGGTGTAGGCAGGTGAAAATGTAACTGCACTGCCTCTTGATTTTATTAATGCCTCAACGAAGGGCTGGGTTATTCTAACTGCAGTGTGGGGTCTACCTAGGAAAAGATATTTGGAAAAATCATTCATTTATTATATTTTTCAGAAAAAAGCAATCATATCTTTCTTAGCAGAGAATGGAAAGAAAGCAGTAAATATCACAGCTGTTTAGTGGTAAGTAGAAAAAACAGATTCAAAGCTTGCTACTTCTATTCTCAGTGAATGACTTAGGGAAAAAAATATCAGGATCCTCCTGAGTGAGCAGTCTGAAGACAATATTTCTGGTAAAGTTCTATGGTTGTCTCTTAAAATGGGCAATCACTACCCATGTCAACTGGACTCAAGTTTATCACACTATATGTGTATATACAATTTCAGTCACTCTTCCCATGTCTAAGTGGACCTTATCTGAGTTGCTGTTGTACCCCAAACTGTCTGCACTTTCATTAAAAGAATGAACGTTCCTGTCATCATCTTGGTAAGAAAAGCAACAGGAAATAAGCTACCTTTAAATGAAAAGATGTATGTTATTGTTCATGAAGCTGGGGAAACATTAGTCAAACATATAACTTGATTGGCAGATAGGTTGTTTGGAAACAGGAATTGGTGCCCTTGCTGAAGCAGAGGTCTAACAAACTGCCTGCCATTTCTGACCATGCACTGGCATCCTGTTTGCTGTAAGATCTTATGAAGGTCATCCAGCTTCTCTCTACCTCAGTTTGTTTATCAGTAAAATTGTGATAATTGTTTTGTACTGAAGTTTCCAAGCAATAGGCTTAATTGTCATACACTGCAAAACACTTAGAGATCTCAAATTGAAACATACGACAGAAGTGCAAAGTATTATTACTATTAGAAGTCCATTACAGTTCCCTTTTGGTTTTTTTTTTTTTGTTTAAACTGGTCCTTTGGTACGTGCAGCCAGACAGCTCCTAATGTTATCTTGATGCACAAAGCACTTTTTGTGTGAGGTTTGACTCACAGTAAAATGCCAGTTAGAATTTTTTCCTCAGGAACTCACTGGAGCTTGGCTTACAAAATCTGAAAATTAAATCAACCAAAATAGGTCAAACACAAAACTATATGTCCTTATGTGTCCTCTTGTCCTCTTTTAGCAATACAGCAAATAGTTGTTGTTTTCTTTTCCATAAAGTTTAGGCCTGGTTTGTTTCTCAGTTAGCTTTGGTAACTGTATCATAGATACATTTTGAATACCTGCTCATGCAAGTTTTCATTCCTATTAAATATAGTTTAGAATGATATGCTCATCTGTTAGTCGTCCAGAAATAATGTGCTGGATACACAAGCAGCTGGCGCTACTGAACACGACAGAAGAGGGTATTATTGTGTTACAGCTTGTTGGTAGCCATCATTACAGAGATATTTTTGAACTTTAAAAAAAAAAGAAACAAAGCAACTGAAATGTAATCAAATGTTAATATAAGTGGCAGGTTTGCATTTATTTTTCCTCTGTAGCTAATTTTTTATGTATTTATTTCTATTCACATTATCCTTTAAGTTGATATGTTTACTCTGTACCTAGTTTATCATTTCTACTCATTCCCATGACAAGCAAGTAAAGGTGTTGCTTAAATTAGTACTTTATTATTACACATTTTTTAATTGGTTGTTCATTGCAGGTCATAATGCAGAGAATAAATTTGTTAATATTTGAGGTGGGAAGGGAAGTAAAAAGAGAAACCATTTATACCAGTCACAGCCCAGCTTTCTGGCTATAACATATTATAATTTATTTAAACTCAATCAATACTTAATCTGGAGCTTAAATTCTGCTAAAAATCTGTGGTGTGGCTAAAAGCAGCTGATGCCAGGGAATAAAATTTTCTTCAGGCTGTGATTCTGATGAATTTATAATGCACTCTAAGGGTGATATATTGACCTAAATTCACAAAAGCACTGCTATCCCTATTTATTATTATGAAAGGTATCCTACCCACAATTGCATTCTTTAAAATGTTGTGAGATGATATCAAAAAGATGACAGGTTGCAATGAGGAAGACTGGAGAGGAAGGAGCTGCACACACATCCCCAGCACATACTGGCTGCCCATTCTGTCAGCCCCGGGGTTTGGAGGGCTCTGCTACACTCCCCAGCAGCCAGGCAAATCCATGGCAAGGGTTGGGGAAGCAGAGGACAGCCTGAGCCCCTTCCACCTTTGCTCCACCATGGGTACCCAGCAAGCTCTCCAAGGTTTTGTCTGTGCCATTCGTGACCGCAGGCAGGATGGTGTCCCACTGTAATTCTGGGATTCAGTGCAGGAATAATTTGAGCACTGTAAAAACTCAGCAACTATGTGAAGCCAGCAGTGAGGGCAGACTTCCTGAGAGGTGTGTGTTTAAGGTGATCGTTTGGATTTGTTTTGTTGGACACATGCATGATGTTATGGCAGGAAGAAGACAGTTGTGTTAAAAACTGGTTTTTTACAGGTTTTTTTTTTTTTTTTTCTCCTTGAAACCTTACAGGGGAAATAGAGTTAGTGCAAGGTTTGGTTGTCTGCTTACAGTTCTTTAAAATCTCTCAAGCCAGCCATCACAGGATAGTACCCATGAGGAACTCATACTGAAACGATTGGGAATTGCACACACTAATCTCTTGATCAGGCCACTTAATTTTCCCAGTGCATTTTGTCAAGCTTTTCCTCAGCATCATCCAAGGGCTTTTCATAGTAACTCATGCCTTGCCAGTGACTTGAATCCTTATCCAAACCTTCTTAGTTACCTGGAGAGTTTACAGTCATATTTGTCTATTTTTGTGAAAAGCTATGTGGTTTAGTAGATTCGTAGATGCGAGACAGTTGTGGGCTTTTTTAAAAAAGAGGAGTGAACAGGGGAAATGCATAGTGGAAAAGGGAAATATAGAGCTGACGATACTCCCCACCTCTTTCATGATGTGATAAGAAGCCTCTTATGTGAAAACCAGGAGAGCTCAATTCTGCTTCTGTATTGGTACTTGAACACTTCTCGATTGTTGCTTTTCCAGACAGAATCTGTAGGGCAGAATTCTCACCGCTGCATTGTTCATTCCCTGCTCTTTCTCTTCTGCCTGCTTTTGGGTAGTAATATCAGACGTTGTCTTCCAAAATGTCTATCCTCCTTGAAGTTTGTGCCCCCCTCTGCCCATATTGATACTGTAGTCCAATTCCTGTTGTGATTTATGCCAAAATAACTGTGAGGTAGATTAAATCTACTAACTTTAAAGGTATAGCACAATCAACAGCTCTACCTAGCACCATGACCTTATTCTACCCTAATGAGGCAGCATTCAAAGCCGTACTGCTTTGGAAGAGCACTGCTGTGTGCTTGCTGAGGTTTGCTCCTCAGGGCCAGCCCAGAGGATGAGAACAGCATGCAAACACAGCTTCTCAGCAGGAGCAACTGTTTGTTTCAACTCTAGCCCTTGCTTAAAAATATGAAACTATTGAGCAAAAATACAAAGATTTGGAGTTCAATCTCGTACCCAACTAACTCAGAGAACTGGATTCCTAGATCCAACTGCATATTTCAGCCTAGCAGCAAGAAAGTCTGGGTTCAAGTTGTTTTCTTCTAGCTATAATGATCAAAGTGAGTACTTCAAGACTGGGATACAATGGTGCAGGTACAATTCTGGCTGTAAAGTGGACTGTCTATTTATAGAGGCCTTGGACCCTTCCCAACATGCCAGCCTCATCAGCTCCACAACTTTGAACTGTATCAAGCACAGCCACAGGTCATGAATGATCATCAGCAAAGTGATACCAAAATGCCATGTTCTGCTTGTTAAGGTAATAGATTAGAAACATTTGTAATTAGATATCTGGAAAAATAATTTAAATAGAGAAAGATAACTGGAAGTTCCAGCAAAGGACTAAATTTGTATCTTATTCTCTATCATAATGGTCTGACCAATTGAATCTTCCAAATCTGTGTTTAATGATTATTTTTTATGTAAGATTTGAATTTTTCTATAATTTTATTTAAATTTATGATCTATCTCATATGTCATAAATCTATGAAAAGAAAAGAAAACCCTTATGTTTATTATAAGTTTTTGGGATTTCTGTTGTATCTAGTGGAAAAGTGTTCTGAAGCTAGTTTGTGTACAAGTCTAGAGAAAAGCTTATTTCTTGCCCCATAGGATGCCAGCTAATAAATTTTAACAGATGGTTAAGGTAAAAATGCAGTAGAAGTTGGGAGAGGCAGACTGACCAAAAATTATAGTGCGTGCATAACTTTTAGCTAATTGAGGGTAGTAATTGTACTTTACTTACTTGCCTAATCATGATTAGATGCCAGTTTTCTCTCCTTATAACAAAAAAGGTGAATTTCAAGACTTTGGTTTGAAGGAGGCAGGGGGAGTGTCAGTGTTTTCTTAAAGTCAGAAGGTTTTTACCAGGCAGGTCCACAGACTGATTTCTGTCTGTAGTTCACAAAACTGTCCGATAATGGTTTTTCTTCCCACAATACCATGAAAAAAACTTCCGTTTTCAGTTCATGTGTGAAATTTTTTGCACAACAAAAGTTATGCAAAAGTGGTTTCTTGTGGCTAGTAAGACTAAATGTTCTGATCATTCCAGGAAGTATATAAATAGATTGGTACCCTTCCTAAGGTTATGGAGCCTTATTTCTCTCTTTTTTCTTTCAGTTGTATTTCCCACACACACACACACACACACACCCCCATTAACGCTCTCTTCATCTTGGCAAAGACCAGAGTACAGTGTTTGAAAATCCTGACTATCATTTTCCATTTTACTTGAGTTTTCCTTAGTTACATTTTCTGAAAAGAAGTTGTTTCAGTAAATGCAATATAGTAAATTATATTAAATTACTTCTTACAGTCCAGGCTAGTATTATAACATGAAAATTGTTACTTGGAGTCTCCCACGCCTCCCCTATGTCTCCAGGCTGGGGAGAAACTGATCACAGTGCTTATCCAGCAGAGTCTGCAGGCCAGTCCACAACGTGGAAAGCAGGGTTTACATAAAGGAGATTTCTTATCCTTCCCTCATGATCTTCTTGGATTCCATAAAGTCATAGTGATGGTCCAAACCAACCAAAATGGTGATTCTATACTGACAGGTAGGCAAACGTCTATGCAGAAATCAGATGAGAATTTTTTCAAGCCAAAAACATTAAATCTCAGCTTGTCTAAGGATACTATAAAACAACCATCCTGTTTCTTTGATCTATGATATTTGAATCTGAACATGTGTTAATAAGACATATATGTTGGGCATTGGCATTGTCTTCTGTTGAGCAAGGGTAAACGTGCATTTGTCTCTGTAAAAATATACTTCAATAGCTGGGAAGAAAGTGGAGATTCATTATTTTTGCCGTTGTACAAGACATTTAGCAGCTGTGTTTATACTGGCAGACAATTTGGATATTAGGTGGCAGGACACAGAACTGCAGATGCACAATATTGTGCAGACATTGTGCACTTACAGCCCATTTCCAGGGAAACATGTTATTTTATATTTCCCTGTGTGTCACTAATCACATTTCATGATGTATCTCACTATTTCAACTAATTCCCCTAGATTCATTAATTTTTTGGCCTGTTTGTTTTGTAGTTATTGAGTTCCATTTCAACAACTTCCATCTCAACTACAAATAATAAAGTTCTCTTTGCTTCAGGGGTGAAAATTAAGATGTGCCTATACTGATTACTGAGACTACCTGTAATAACCAGCATGTCTACCACATCAGAAAGATATTTAGTTTGCCTTTGGTCAGAAAAATATTCATACTGTTCTTTGATATTTAGAAATTAAACTCATTTCCTGAAAATAAAATATGATTCTTATCTTGATCTACAATCAAACAGCTTCTTTTTTTTTTTTTCTGTTCTTGAAGTTCTCTAATCTCTCAACAGGCTTTGTTTTGGTTTTACAGGTGAATCCCTTAAACTGTAGCAATGATAGCCTATCCCCTGGGAGAAATATGTTGATATAAACAGTGAGGAATCCCCCTACTATGGGGGGGTTATGCAAACCTGAGGAACCCCAATGTATGGGACATAACCCCAGGTCTTTTTTTGGCATAGCTTCTAAATATAAATAATAGCATTAAATGTTCATGTGTAAAATTGGCTTGTAACTGCTACTGTGGATGCCCTGTGAGCCACCTCACCCTGGAAGGATCACCTGGTGGCATTGTGCTTCTCCTGCAACTCCCCAAGTCCTGATGCGTCACTGATTCTGGGAGAGACAATATATCTGTTTCCTATATGGTTGACCAGTTGTGCTGGAAAGAAGCTAAAAAGGGACTTGTGCCAAACCTTTCATCTTTGACCAAAGAGCTAGCTGTGCCTGGGAGGTGGGCAGCCCCCTGGAGGATGCAAGATGGGAACAAAAGACATGCCACGCATGCTCTGTCTTGTCTGAGCTTGGGTGTCTTGCTAGGTAAAGTTTTTCTGTTGGTGAACAAAGAAAAGAAGTTTTAGTGACCTCTAAAAAAGAGGTAAACCCAAATAATTTATTACACAATGAATTAATGGTTGTGTGTAGGGAATGACTTGCCCAAGATGGCGTCATCAGCAGATTGCTTGAAGAAACCACAAACCCTACCCAGTGCCCCTTCTTGTGACTGGTTCAGAATGCTAAATATAACCAGGCAGTATTTTAATTGGGGATAAATGGAAAGCAGAGAAAAAAATGATCTCTGTTTATGTTACATGGCTTAGCCACACCTAAGGAAATGCATCTTACTTTCATCCTTTATGTTTTAGAGGATGGCTGTGAGGAAGCTCTAACCACTACAGCAAAAGTATCAAACCAGTGTGTTATAAGCACTGTTCTTGAATTGCCACAAGTTTTGTTGTAGAGATGGCCTCATACATCTGCAGATGGCCTGGGCTGGATTTTAGGTTGTGCTCAGCACTATTCAGAACCCAAATCTGAAAAAGAGATTTACTTTCAGGAAGATCATGGGGTTTGGATTTGGGAGGAGAGGACTCTGGTGATCATATTTTTATTTATAGAAACTAATAACATATATTTTATATATTCTCAAAGATTAAATGACTTGCAAAAGTACATTGGAAGCTGGTGGGAGAACTGGAAAATTAATACAGCTTGAAAGAACTTGATAGAATTGCCTTAGTTTAAAAGTCATTTATACAAAGAAAATAAAATGTCACTATTATTCATGCTTTTGCAGACTCCATAATTTTGCCTTCTCTAAAATGCTTGCTCCTTCCTGTGATATTTTCCATGTTACACTTCTTTCTTACTCCAACTGGCAGATACAGCTTTCTTATGTGATGGTGGTTATACAATTGATGCTTAACACAACCTAGTGGAAGCTGTCTCCAAGCAAATAACACTGGCAGCAAGTCTGGAAGTATGATCATCTCAGCATACTCCCCACATAGATGGCATGAGGGTTTTTATAAATCAAGACCAGTTTTCTACTGTTTTCACTCTCCTAGTAAAGGTAAGATCCTCCAGTTTCTTGCTCTATAGTCCATCTCTCGCTCCCCAGTTCTCTAACACCTGGTCACTGCTGAGGCATCAGTGCTACACAGCTAAGCAATCTACTGAGGAGGTTCAGTGGAGAGAGGTCTATCTTGCACTGCTTTGGCTGATGTTCCTTTTAGTCATTCCTAACCCATCCTTTTCCCTCTCTTCAATACACTCATATCCATGTTCCTGTCCTCCTAGGCATTGCGGTGTCCTGCCTCAACATGACCTGGGCCCACCCCCCTTGCTGTTGCCTTTGTTGACTCTGGTCTCCTCTCCAGTCCTCTGGCTTGTCTTCCCTTGCAGAGCCAGAGTCACTCCTGACAATATCTTGTCAAAAGAGATGGAGCAGGCTCAACACATATTGTACCAGTGCCCCATGAGGCACCTACTCAGCTGCCAGTTGTGCAGGTCTCCTCTGTTTCAGACTGCATTGGAGATGGTGCCCTCAGAGCTGCAGAAAGCTCAGGCAAGTCACCAATACCTCACAGAAACAGAGTCAATTAAATCTCTTACAAAAACGTTAATAAGAGCCTAACTGAATGATCACTGAACACCACACCTGGAACCATTTAAGTTTTAACATTACTAGGTGTGTGTTTTACTTTTCCTTTTAAAATAAACCAGGGATGTTGCTTAGTTAATGCATAGGACATTAGCCTAGAGGGTAAACAGCCAAGACAATAAATATAATGTTCAGGCTCCTGCCTATTCCTGTCTATACAGGCAATCATCTATAGCACCTGTATCCTCTCTGGTAGATGTTTTATGACCAACACATTAAAGTGTAGAGAAAGAAAAATGCTGGTCAAGTACAACACATTTAAGTGAATTTTCCCTCTAGGAACCAAGGCTTTTAGTTGCTGATTGTCAGTTCATGACAATCATAGGTTTTTTTTTTTAATTGTGGAATTGAAATATTGTGTTTGTCTAGTTGTTTGAAATTTAATTAACATAAAGCCAAGGCTTAACACTAGGGCCTTCTGTGCTCAGAGTACTTAGGAGAGGGGAGGAAGGTGGGGTTCAAGGAGAATTGCTTCAGTATCTCTGGCCAGATCAGCTACTCTCACATGCTCTGGCTGCCAAAAGTCTCCAAAAGGATGTTGGAGCAATGGTGCCCAAGAGAAGTTAAGGCTCAAGAAATAGGCTGGTACCCATTACATTGTAGTGACTATGGACTTAGCCAGCCTACAGGGATCTTATGAGCAAAGCAGAGTCAGAGAAAGTGTCCACAGCTATGGATTTCCCTTTACTGTCGTTTAGTCAGACAAAAAGGAATCTCAAATTCCAGTGTGAGATCCATTCCACTTGGGTCCAGTTGGGTCCATTCCACTTCAGGGTCTATCTAAGCAGCAGAAAAATTAGAAGCCTTTGTATTTCTATCCCCATCCCATGCCAATACTATCAAGAGAGAGCAAGGAAGAGACAAGGATATAGCTCTGGTCTATCTTATATGAAGTGATCAGACCTGAAATAATGAGGAGGAAATCCAGCCCCCGTTCCTGCAATCCTGCCCCCAAAGACACAAATGTTTTCTTTTTACACGATTCTCTTAGAACAACATAGCTCCCAATGGACTCCATGCTATGGTTTGATATGTCTAAAAGGCACAAAAAGAAAAATGTGGATTTTGCACTTAACAAAAATCAAAGTGCATCTTCCGACTGGCACTATTCTAGCTGTGAGATCTGAAATGAATTATATATGTTTTTTACTTCATAATAGAGTGCAAATATGCTTTTTGATATTTTTCATTCTGAGTTCACAAAGTGACAGCGATGCTATATAGTTGAATTACAGTTCTTATCGCTCAGATGCGCTGTGATTGTTACCTCCCCGAGTAACTCCTAGATGTATATAGACGTATATATAACCTCACTAAAGTGAGATGGCAGAACCAGTCCCTCTTTATATCAAAGAAATTGCTGTGTGTGATATTTTGTAATTGGTTTCTGGGGTTGTTACCCAAATATCTGCAATTGCAGGTTACGTATCTCTTCTATTTGAAACAGTTCAATATAAAGAAACTGTTAGGAATGTTGCTGGGTTTTATAGAGGATGATTGAAGTTGATAAATTGATAAAAGCTGAATTTTGAGCACACTGCTCCAGTGACCCAAAAGTCACTGGATGGTCTTTTAATGAAGTCCATTTTCCCCTCACTCTTATGTGAATAATCTCCAACAGCACAGCCATGGAGGGAGAGAGGCAGCAGGAGGGAGAATTGGGCAATGGAAAGGGAACTGTGGTTAATGCAGTGGCTTTGGAGACCATCTGACTGGATTCCTTTTCTGTCCCTGCCTCAGAAAGTCATTTAGGAGAGGTCTGTGGCACAGTGCCGTTCTGCATTTAGTTTGGCTACCAAAAGCAGCTGCTTTCACTGCACTCCCTGCGAGTAGAAGCGGACAGCTTCTCCCACAGGCTCTGCGTTCTCTGTCTGTGAAACGGGAGGAGTAGTACTTCTTTTCCTTCTCTCTGCTCCGTGCATGCTATCTTCTGTCTCACTGCATTGGTACTAATAGGAGGCCGAGCTCACTGATCCCAGGCGTCTTTGGCACCTCTCGGCAGCGCTTGGATTTGCTCCGAAACAACTGGTGTTGGAGTAATCCTGATGTGGTTGCCAGAGGCAGCGTGCTTTTGTTTTGCTGCTGGAGGCTGACTTCTGCTTGTCTATGGAGCCAGTGTGTAGTTGATATACTAATTAATCTCATGCCTGATTGCAGTGTTTGTTGTAACTTTTAGAATCCCTTTAATCACTGCGACCAGATCCTCATTTATGCTGTAACCCTGTAAAGGGAAACAGCATCCAGCCACGGTTTTCTTGCTATCTAGTCATAAGGGATACAGACAAAGACTTGTCTTGAATAATATATAAAATCCAATTTGATATTAATTCTGCTGTAATATTTAATTCCAGAGGCATATATGGAAGCAAATATTAATGCATTAGATTCTTTGAACTGATTTAAACTATTTTTATTAAACATATTAAAGCTATAAAGTATTGAGCTTTAAATTTACAACACCTATTCTTTAAAATATCATTTATTTATTACTGTTACTGTATTATTAAAGTTGCACTCATGCATTCAAAACTGAATCATCTTCAGCTATTGCCCCTAGAAATTTCTTTAGAAACACATGGGAAACTAGGTGGAAAAGAGTTAAATACTTTTGTTATCAATTAGATCAGCTACCCCAATTGGAGGTATCTAATGAAGTGATAAAAAGGCCTATTCAGATTTCAGTTTGGTTTTTCACCTAGAGTTGAACTGATGCAACATCTGAATGTTGTTGCTCTAAATGAACTGGGGAAACATTAAAAAAAAAAAAAAAGACATGTCTAAACATGCCCAATGCAAATATTGTACATGGAATGCAAATGCTAATACAGAAAATAGTAGTTGGGGTTTTTTTTCCTTGTCTTTCTGGTTTTGAACACCTAATGAGATGAAAGATGTCTTCATATGTAAGAAAATCTGAGCAAGAGAAAAGAAAAACATTTTCCCTTTAACTCTTTGGAAGACACGTTTACAATTATGGCTTCAATTAAAGCTGTAAGGAAGGACCTTCCTTCTTTTCAGGTTATGAAGTCATGTCCAGTGTTGGTGCTTAGGACTTTTTTTATTTCTTTAAGTACTGATTGGTGCTTGCAGGAAGGAAACTAAGACAGATGGGAGCAAGCAAGAAGGAATATGACTCTAGGGATTACCATTTAAGACACTCACGTGCAGAGAGGAAAGGAAGGAGGAGAAAACTGTTATGTACTGGTCTCTCTTTCAGAGAATATCTGTGTCTTTTACCATAAATATAAGGAGATGAAAACCAGAGCTGGAGGGAAGGCGGGCAGGCATGGTCACATAAAGTCTCCCCAACTCATTTTAATTTTATCTTATTTTTATCTGTC
The DNA here is from genome assembly GCA_004320125.1 of Scolopax mira. Taxonomy (NCBI): domain Eukaryota; kingdom Metazoa; phylum Chordata; class Aves; order Charadriiformes; family Scolopacidae; genus Scolopax; species Scolopax mira. The sequence continues at coordinate 502,345 of BJBW01000099.1, read as the reverse complement.
TTAAAGATAGAGATTTATCTATTCAAATACATGCAGCTTCAGTCTGATCAACATTCAAAATATTTCACTGGGATCTTTAAAAACTGCACAAATTCATGACAGAATGCAGTCTCCATCCATTTACATGTGCAATCAACTTCCAGTTACTTAAATAGTGTCTTAGCAACTGCATCTTTTGGAAATACATACAACAAATCACAGTTCCATTTAATAAAAAGTACTTCTAGTAATCACTCCTAAAGTCCATTTAAACAAGCATCATGTATTTTTTAAAAACAAGAGTATGCCATAAATGATAAGGTAATTATTGTGCATGTCTAATTCTGGATAAAGGACAGGACTTACAAAACATGTTTTAAGATATAACAATAAAAAGTTAATTGAAATATTTTTACAACACTCCCACAATTCTTTTCCTTCCTTGTTTATTATAAACCCACAAACACCAAAGCTCATATAAATTAGAGATTAAGCATGTCTTTAATAACGCAAATAGCAAGACTGTAGTATGTTTTTATCCAGTATCCTTTAATAGATAATGAATTTTTGTCTAACATATTTGCTGATAGCATATTAATGTATTGCCTAATTGACAGCCACATGGTTTGCAAATTAATTCAGTCTTGTTTCCTGTGGTACCTACTTTACACTTATTTAGGGATTCACTACACAGTATGATTAGTTTGTCCTTATTTCAGTTTGATGCAGTAGGCTTATTTTGTTGTTGGCTGCTTCACAATGGCATTTGTGCAACAGTGTTCAGGTTACAAACTATTTAGTTGTTTTACAGTGCCTTCACAAACTGCTTTGCAGATACTTCCCCAGTTTTACCTTTCTTTTTTGCTCTAGAGATGCTTTGGTTAGATGCTGCATCTGTTCAACATTAGTCCTCAGACATTTTTAGTCTTTTTTTTTTCTTTAATTTTTTCTTTCTTTCTTGATTGTTCCAGAAAAAAAAAATGATTAGCATTTTTCACTAGCCCTTTGGTAGACCATCTGCTTGTGTGAGAGCCATACTGAAGTCCTGGATCTGTTCAGGATTAGGGGTGGGGAAATGAAGCATTATAGAGTCTGCAGGGTTGAGAGCCTGAAACGACGTACTCGAGAAGGCATAAAGGGCAGGGCTATGTGAAGACATGCATGGGGCACTGGGTGCTGCCTCATTAAAACTAATATGAAAATGTCTCACAGAAAGCACGAGCCACCCATCCGTGTTTTCATCAGCTGGGTAGAATTTTGCCTCAGGGCAGCAGCACGCTCCCCAATCCTTGCAGATGCAGCCGGCTTGCATGGGGAGCCGCCGTCACCTTGCCTGGTACTGTCTGACAGCAAGCCGTCCCAGTGTGACAGCTCTTGACTTGCCTTTCCCTGCTATCCATTCTCATCCATCAACTATTCATGCCAGCTCCCAATTAGAGTATGGAAGACAAGAGCGTTAATTGATAAAATCATATTTTTCAGCATCTGACAGTATTGATGTTACTTTTTCTGTTTTCAGGTAGGTCTTTGGCCTTTTACATTGTTTATTATTTCTTCCATGTTGCAGATGGGCAAGAATGGGACTGTACTTTCTGTTTTTAATTTTTGGGCCCTTCTTTTTGATTTAGAATCTTTTTTCCAGGACATTAGAACATTCAGTTTAAAAATTTAGTTTCGTTTTTTTCATTTTTCAGTGTTTCCCCATTAAGATTGCTCAGCTGAAGTAACGTGGTTTAATAACATCCCTAGAATGATCAAACAGGCAAGCCCTAGCTTTACTGATGATGATTAAGGGTGGGAATCATGCTGTGAAAGAGTGACTAAGTGCTGTTATTGAGATCTGACAATTTTCCTGGGAGATGGATCTGATAACTCTAACAAGCATATTTTAGTGAAATGACCCAATTTTAGAAGATTAGTATATTTTCCTGAATTCGGTAAGCTTTTATAAAAATCTCGTGTCTACAAATCTGTAGGACTTCTCTAAGAGGAATTCTAAAAAGGGAAACTCAGTAACCTGAAAGTCCCAGAGAACTGCGGTACAGAGAAATATCCTATAGGAGTATTATCATTTTATATTTGGAAAAATATCTGTGAAGACATGAAAGATTAGTTGATGCTGAAGGCAGGAGGAAATTAAGGTAGAAAAACAAAGATTCTGAGAGGTCAGCATTTGACAATATTCTTCTTAGAAAAGTTAATACCAAATGAACCCTCAAGTTGATCTTACTCTTGTAAGTAAATAATGTGGCCATTATAGATAACAGTTTTTATGAGCTGGGAGAACTATCTCACCTGTGTAAATTAATTATATGATGTTTTGCAATTCTTATGCTGATAGAGATTAATAGCTAGACATCAATGAAGATACAGGGTATAATAAGAATGCAAATGAGAGTCCTAATATACTTGGACAGCAGAGAGCCATAGGCCTTATGAATGTGCAAGAAAATAGAAGTATTTTTAATAGATATGAGGTATCTTACATGGATTTAAATGTTTGCAGTTTGTTATTTTCTGCAGCCATAAATATACTGTGCCTGAAACAAGTCATTTGGAACTTACCCTTTTATAGCTAACCAAGTGGAAACTTTAGCCACAGTCTTCTGTAGGGAGAGGATTTGGCTTCTCCTTTATTTCTGCTTCCCTCTCCAGGGATCCCTTTCACAATTGCAATGGGTCTTTTATCAAGAACATATAAAAAAAAAAAAAAACAACCAAACTTTGGCAGGGCTAGCTGGTGGCCTGAATCTTGAATTCAGCATGTAAGAAGCTTGAACTGTGTCTGCATTTTTTCTTGGAGGAGGCAAGGAGGGAATAGAAGATCCCAGGTTATGTCCTAGGAAGAAGAAAGGAAGGTTTCATGCCCACCCAAGGCCCAGCAGAGCCCTGAGATACAGCTGCTGCAGTGCTTGCATCAGTAGAGGGGGAAGAGAAGAGCAAAGACACAGTTACACCCTGGTCTGTGGCTGCCACTCTCAGAAAAGAAGTCAGAAAATCACCCTCATTCCCAACTGGTTTTTGAGTGTAGTTATTCCCTGGGACTTCCAAGTGAAGACAACTAAAACTCACCTATGCTGACAAGTATCCCACTAACATCCCTATCTTTTTATCTTTTTTAAGAAAAAAACCCCAAGTAAATAAATAATGTTTCCTGAGGTTATTTCAACAGTATATTCTCTGTTTTCTGAATAATAGAGAAAGTCATGACCTAATTGTTCATTCCAGCAGTGGGCTAAGTTCTGTGCTGGTATAAAAGCAGCAGCCGTATTAGCAATCACTCCTATTTAACTTAGTACTACTGGCCTTTAAAAGTTGATTTAAAAGCTAAAGGGAACAAATTTGTTTATTGGCTTGGCCTCAGGTTAACAGAATAACTGAAAATTCATAACAGAACCTAATAAATAATTGTTTGGCCTCCAAGCTAACACAGGTGAATTGATGCTTTCCATCCTTTTCAACTCCAATCTAATTTTTTGCAACCAATAACATTTTTGTTGTTGTCCATAATGTTCCACTGATCTGGAAGTGTTCTTTCCAGTGGTATTTGTATTATTCTCACTCTAGGCAAAGTCATGTATATGAAGATTCATTCTGCAGCAGGACAGTTTTGTTTCACTCTGTCCTTTGAAAGATATTGTAAGCTAGAAAGTTTTGAGCCCTGAACTTTTTCATTTTGCTGCTAAGCACCACATACAATTCCAGAGATGTCTGTGGTTCTTGGGTACTGGAATTTCATCATTCTATTTTCTGCCTGCTAGTCCATATTTTCAAGTGGCAAAATAGCTACCCATGTGAAACATAACATTCAGTACGTTCTGAATTTCTCTTATTCAGGCTTTAAGGAAATCCTTAATCTGACATTTCAGATTTTCCTGTTTGTTTCATTATGTTGCTGCATATATAACTGACTCATCAGTGCTGATCTGAATCATGCTCTTTAATATGTGTATTTGTGTCTGCATAAGAAATATTTTTAAGACTTGAAATGTGTCTGGAAAACACAGAAGACAGTAGCTCTGGAAAAATAATTTTAGGAGATCCAAGAAAGGTTTCAGGAACCCTGACACAGCTGCTTTTGCATTTTATTTTTCTGAAATTCTTAGTCTTTGGATTGGGAATTTAGTCTGTGTACAGAGTATCTTTCTGGGAAAAACAGTGTGTGTAATGGTGGCAGAATCATTGCCAGATTTAAAAATAACCCCAGAAGCAGCAAAATGCTATCCCTTGCAATTTGTCTCCCTCCCCCAACATTCTTTATATATTTTTAAGTTATCGTAATTTAAAATTAAATAGCTTTAAAATTAATTTTATGAGAACTTAATCTGCTTTTGAATGCACCAAACCCCATGCAGTGTATACCACACACAGCCTGCCAGACTAACAAGAGAAATTATCAAGTTATGTGGAAGCTTTCCATAGTCTCCTTACATGACCTTCTACAAGGCCATGAATGTTTGAGGTCAGAGGGAACATAAATATTCATTTCTACATGACTCATTCTGAATACTCCACTAAACAAATTTTGAAATAATTCTAGTTAACCAGCACTGAAAACATTTTGGACGTTGATCATTAAAGTTCTACATGTTGGTTTGGCAAAACAGTTTTTCCCTATGGTTTTTCTGCTAGAAAACAAAATAAAAACTTTGATCAGACTGCCCCCTACAGAAAGTACAGGAATGCTTTTTTTAATACCTATAGTTTATCATCAATGATAAAAGAGAATTCAGAGGGAGCACGTCACAACAGTGAACTCATCTATAGCTTCCAAAAAATAAATGAAAGCTAGGCTAATAGTTACTTTCCAGAATATTTTAAATCCCTGTTTATGGAGGTGTTTAAATATGTCTAGATGGATATTCATTTCAGGAAATACCCTTAAAATGCTGCTTTTGTACTGCCTCTGAAGCACAAAGAGAGTGTGGAAGCACAGGCCCTGCTAGTGACACTGCTGTGATTCTACATGCTCCTTGTAATTCCCTTTTTCTGGATGATAGTTCCCCAGACAGGAATTTACTAGCCCACCCACAGCTTTGTTCTCAGCTGGTATTAAGAGCTGCAACTCCGCTGAAATTTCTCTATGACTCTGTCCCTGACTAGAGCTAAATATTTATTCATTAAATTACAAATAATTTGGGGGAAAAAAAAAATCCTCATGAAGCTCATGTCTTCTTAGGTTTTCCTCCCATGAACAGATTTTAAAAAGAAGTACTGTCAATGGCTTACATGTCATGAGCATTTTCTGTCTTTTCCCAATAGGTCTGTGTATGGCAGAGAAAGGTTTGTTATGAAACTTCATATAACTAGAAAGGAAGGTTTTAATTTAGCCTTCACCAAATGTTTTCAGGAAAAAAAAAAAAAAGAGGAGAGCATTCAGACATTTCCAGACAATAGATAGATTTAAGGTAAAATGCAAATCTGTGTCTGGGACAGAAAGAAAAAGACACATAACAGGCACTATAAGTTCTGATTCCTGATACCAGCTGTTATTTCTTCCAAGTAGGGGCTTAGGTTTTATACATTTATTCAAATATCAACTCTCATAAAACCATAAAACCCTGGATGTTCGCTCCAAAATCTTTCCCTATCAGATGCTAAGTCCTCAGACTATCTCAGGGCAAAAGTTTTCCATTTGGCAATGCTGATCAAGGAAGATGTACAGAAGCAGACCATTTTCCTGAGTGGGAAACACTCTTGCCTAAAAATTAATTATTTCAAATTCAATGGATCCTAAATGATAATTAAAAAATTGTAACTTTTTTTTATGAAAAAAACAAAAACTTAACCCTGCTTTTTCCACCTTGCAGTGCTTTCCCCAGCGACGACCTGGCTTTTATGGCATCCTACAGGATTCCAAGTCCCGCCAGCTGAACAGGGGTAGGAAGTCTCTTGAGTATTGCTGCCTTTCCTATTTTCTTTGGCTGTATAGTTTTTAAAGTATGCCAGATACTTGCCCAAAAAGGATCAGAGCATTTAATATTTTCATTACAAATTGGAATGAAATTTGTAATGAATATTACACTCTTGAATATTTTGAGAAACTGAATTGCTCAGTTAGAGTCTTTATTCATTGGACAAGGAGAAGGCTCTTTCTTTCCCACCAAAAATCAATGGTTTAACTCAATTTATGTTTTATGTTAAATGGTTTAACCATTTAACTCAATGGTTAAATCTCAGATCCCACAGTTAGGTGACCTTTTTCCAGACAAACCATAAACCAAATGGATGCTGACGTTAGTCCTTTTCTGTTTTTAGAGGTTACTGTCCTCCATTTGAATCTAGAAGGAAACCCCCCAGAACTATAAGTGCTTATTCTTGCTCCAGAATCACATTTAGCACAACTCACTGAAGCAGCATTAAGTAAAGCAGCAAGTAAAATGGAGTTATCATATTGAGAAAAAAGGTAAACACTACAATAAACATGCATTTTCTTTCCTCATCCATTAGGAAGAGAGATCCTGCAAAGTTTTTCACCCTGTAGAAACTCAAACTAAGTAAAATCACAGACACTAACTTGTTAATGATCATAGTCATTTCGAGATATTGAAAATTAATATGATTGTCATTAGGAAATTCAGTCAAACTGAAGAAAAATTTGTTTGGATATTTGAGATCTGTTTTTTTAGTCCTAGTTAAGGGCTAATTTCTGAGGAGTGCTGAGCAACCTCAGTCCCCATTCAAAGAAGTTGTAACTAAGGGTATTTGGCAACTGAAATGAAGACTCCAATGATTGACAAGATTTCTTCCCTACTTGCACTTTGGTTAAGAGAATGGGACACCTTAACATTTATGATGATTTTGTTTTTGAACTACATTTCTAGTCATGCATATTTTTAGACTACATTTTGAATCTACAGCTTGCTCCAAAATCTGGTTAAATATGCAATTCTGTTGGGCGTAATATAACTAAACTCCAAAATCTTTAAAGGCAAAGTCTGGCTGCTTGATTTTTACTTTCTTAGAAACACTGCTTCACTTTCTGAAGTTCACTCTTTCTGTTTTCACAAATTTTTCACATTATATTTCTAGGCATGGCCCCATTACTCCACCTATGTTCCTTATTGGCAGATAAAAGTGTTGGTTTAGAATCAGTATTGCAAGTATGTAGTGAAAAAATGGAAGGTCAAATTTTAACATAATGCATAGAAAGTATTATTCTTCTAATGTATGTAAAATATTATATCTACAGAAACTGAGGCAAATAGCCTCTTTTCTGTTGATCTTCTACCTCTAGCTAAATTTGCTACAGGTGTCTTAAACTGTGTTCTCACACTGTGTCCATACCAAAAATTTTCTGTCCTAGCAGTTTTATTGTATGAAGGACATATTTGCAGAAGCAGATTCTTTCCATCTCTTAGTTTAAAAGAGATTCTTGAAATCTTATAGAGGGCTCCATTGCTTTAGAGGCCATTTATGCAAAAGTCTGAATTCTTGCTTTTCTTTGTGGTGAGACTTGTACCGATAATGTAACAACAAAAAAGTATTGCAAAAGATTTCTTTTTTTATTTTTTTATGTTTGCAAATGTTTTTTCCTTCATTTCTTCTGGGATAGTTGCGTAAATAAGTCATTTTTTAAATTAGTTCTAGTTAAGTGCCTAAGTTTTGTAATGGGGTGTCTCTCTCTCACCCCTTTTTTATTAATTAAGCAAGCATACACATCTTTCATCTGGGCATTGGAAATGGCATTGGTGTATTCATAGTAGCTGGAACATTAAGTAAGTGTTGCTGCAGAAAAGATCCTCACAACTTAGCTCGTGACATTAACTTTTATATTATCATCATGAGTCTTAAGAGATGTTACAAGAAATAATTAGGGCAATTAAAAATTCTCAGGAGAATTCTTTTATTTTGACATCTTTTGGACCCAGTTATAACCAAAACCAATTATTCAAGAAAGAATGCAGGGAGGCTTCCTTTACTTTTGACATTCAAGGATATATCTTTGATACATTTAAATACTAAAAGATTGAAACACATAAGTTGTAGACCCAAGTATTTCTTGGTCTCTGTAATAAGAGTTAACATTAAAAAGGAAACAAATGTGTCCTGACGTAAAAATATGTTAAATTTTTACAGAAATATTTTTTTCTTTTTGACTGGGGTTATTTTCTGTTGACATCAAAATGACCTTTGCCTCATATGCATATTTCCCTCATTTCCCTTCTCTGCATACTCAAAGATTTCAACCATGAAGACACGTAATTTTCTGCAATTTAAATCAAATTTAAATAATGCATAAATAGGTTTATGTTTGTCTTGTAAATTAGAGTTATAATCTGGGCAGCAAAAGTTAAGGAGCTGGGGGGGGGCGGGGAGGCAACAAAACAACCAACTTCTCTTCCTTCCCTTGTTTTGTCCTAGCTCCTTCCTTCCTCTGCCAACAATCACAATTCTTTCTTCAAAGGGAACACACAGTTAGTCAAAGTCAAGCTTTTCAGTTTTTCTTTTTGCATTGAGCAAGCTGAAGCAAATTCATCAGTGCGATTACAGGCCCTTGCCCTTGTTTGCTAGACTCCTAAGGAAACTTTGAAAATGTTGTCACTAACTTGTGCCAACATGGTTCCTTAAATTACATCTCCACTAGACTAAGTAAAAGATAAAGCATAAAACAAAAGGTCTTTTTATTGACACTTTAAAACTGAAATACTAAAATTCTAGCTTCCTTTTTGCAAAAACTAAGGACAGTATGGTTCAAATATACAGGATGAATGGCACAGAAGTAGACGAACCTATATGTACAGATTAATATGCCTACAAAGCCACAGACTTACAGCCCTTAATTCTTTTTGGAATATCAGGTAAGTCTACATTTTTGCTGGGTTGCCAAACCAGCCAGTCAAATGGCCAGAAACTCAGAAATAATTGCAATAAGGTAATGCATTACCATGAAACACATCAGGATTGACAGACCTGTAATTCACAATCAAAAGTGATGTTTCACATTTTTTCTTCCTCTTGGATACTACACACACGTGGTCCTCATATCCCACAGGCATAAAGCACCAAAGGGTTTATAGGACTGGAGCCATGGATTTTTTATTCTAGGACAGTGTGCCATGTCATAGAGCTTTGTATTGCAAAATTTTTGCAGTTGATTAAAATCAGCCTTATTCCCTATTGCCATGGCTGCTGTTCTCTTTTAGCTTTAGACGTCACCCTTGAGTCTATGTAACTAACTAATTCCAGTAGAAAAGAAAGGTGAGAAGTACCTATAGTATCTGCAATGTGAATAAATGATTGTAAAGATTATTTTTTCCCATGTGTAGCTTTTATTCCTTACATTTTATTAATTTCTGCTTTTTGAGTATCTGAACTGCAGGCAATATTCAGTATTACAGATTCATAAGGCAGCCAAATGATCACTGGTTAAAATACACACACAAAAAAATTCCCAACAAATTTTTATCTCTTAAGTTTTTCTTCTCCAAAGATTTTTCTTTTTCAGTTAAGACATTAAATATTTTATTCTGTTGCTTTTGGTCACAAGTGGTGTGAGGAGAAATCAATGACATTGTAAGTTATGTTAGGTATGAAAACTCTTTCTCTTTTTCATACCAATATAAACCTCTGACTGCCAATTTGGATCATGGGGTGAATCAAAGTTGGACTTATATGGGAAGAATGGAATGGCACACCCTAAAAACCTAAGACAGTGCAAGCCTGTGTGCCTGACAGCTGACCATGGTAATATTCACTCCCTAACCTGAATGAAATGATCTGTCAATGTTACTTTTCAAGAGATATTTAGAGAAAGACAAAGCAAATAAAGAAAAAATACAGTAAAAATGCATGGGATGAGTGGGAGGAAGTAAATGGAAGTGCTGATTTTCACATTTTTCTAGTTCTCTGACTCTGTTTGCACCCAGCACTGGACAACTTGCCAGGAAAATGTGATTTCTAGCTCTAATGAGTCAAGTATTTGTGAAGAATACTGATTATATAACCACTCAAAGAGTCTGAAAAAGAACACTTCTTTCAACTATGCAGCAGAGATGGGTTGGTTAAACAATACTAGTAATTAATATAATTTACTTATAAAAAAATAATGTTCATGCACTAGTGTTGGCACTTTATATTAGCAAAGGAACTATCCTACAGTCACAGGACACCAAATAAATAGTAAACAACTGTATTCCGGTTTTTACAAGTCAGAAAACCAATGCAGAAAAATGTGAAGCTGGCCACACTTTGAAAGCAGTTCCAGAGGGAAAATAAATTTTAAAAAAACAGGATTGGTACCTTATTATTTCTATTGCTGTAAGGCTCAGAATTTCCATTCCTGAGACAGCACCCCCCCATTAAGAATACATTCAAAATCTGCATAACTTCATGTGATGTGCAGAATAAGTAAATAGTTCTAAGCACCCTTAAATAAACAACTTTGAAAATTTGAGTCTGAGAAGTCAGCTAATGGTAGGAAGTTATTTTTTCTCTCAATCCTGTTTTTTTTTTTTATTCTCTACTAGCAGGACACTATAGCTTATGACATATGGTCCGCTTAAATTAGGCAGGCACTTGAAACCTTGTTCGTTCATCTCAGCGTGTGAAGCCAAGTTGTCTATTAATAGGAAAAGCCTTGCCCTGGAAGAATATGTATGCAGCAGTCATTCTCTGCATGAGGGAAATGAAGGATACGATACAATAGGGAATAAAATGGATTTCTTGTGTGTTACAGCCAGAACCACTGTAATATAATACTGTTCCAAACAAAGTGGAGAAGTGCTGTTAAATCTGTATATCTAGGAGGTGGTATGTTCAGTGATTTGATGTCTGTGTTATTCAGCATACTGACTTTCCAGAGTCATCTCCAAGTTGTAATGGACAACCTGCCTCCTGCTGCCAGAGACCAGAGAGGAATAAACCAAGACCACCAACTAAGACATTATGTAACTGCCATGGATATGAGCATTGAATGCCCTCAGGTACTGTATTTAAGTGAAAAGCATTAACCAAAAAAAAAAAAAAAAGTACATGTAAAAAGGATTTTTATTTAAGTGTGTAATTTTTTCTTTTGTAAAGCTAAAAATTTTACGAGAATGTCACAGAGAAAATGCTGACATGAAGTAGTCTTATTAGAATTATCCAACAAAATGCCTCCTTTCCTATGCAACATTCTTCAGTGTAAGTTTTAAAAAAATGTTAAAAGTAATTGTCTTTATGGAAGTGAGTTATAGAACTTATTTAGTGATGATTATTATGCAAGAATTAATATATATATATATTATCAACAAGCTCTGGTGATTACTGAAATATCCATTCCTCTGCTTTTGAAAAATGCAGTTTTGTCAGCATGACTCTATACAGCATAGCACTGCAGAGATCATTCCCCCTGCAGCCCATCACTTTGGCTGTCAAATATAACACTCTTTTTCTATCAGATATAAGCAGCTTGTCTTCACTTTCAAAGCCATTCATAGCTTTACCTCATCCTACCTATCATCTCTCATTCAGGATCAAGAAATCACTTCTTTCACTGATTAGTCCATGATGCCAGCCTTCTCCATCTACTTCTTATATTTTCAGTCACTCAGTTTCAAGCTTTATCTCATGCCATTCCTTACATTTGGAAAGAGCTTCTTTAGACGTCTGCAAAGCTACATCATTATCTTCCTTCTAATCCTGTCTGTAAGGTTGCCCTGTCATTGTGCCTTCAAAAGAAGTTTCAGAGTTTGACTGAATTCATCTTGTTATAATGAGCTGCTCCCAGAAAAAAAAAAAAAAAAAAGATTTCTGAATCAGGTTCAAATTAATCACTCACAAAGATACGAGGGTTGGTATTTCCTACTCAGATGCAGCACCGTCAATTCTGTGTGGTTACCACTGCTTCATTTTCAGAGGATGTTGCTTGCTGTTGTTGAGGACCAATATATTTGTGTTTGAATACAGAACAGAATGAATTTAACAGAATGCTGCTGGATACAGGAATTAAGAATTGTCCTAAACTTATGAAGAAAGACTGGAGGAAAGACTTAGTTTTGATGACAAATTTGGGGGGAGTTGGATAGGCTTTGTCACCAATTTGTTCAAATTTTTGTTGTGGAATGAAAAACTAGTCATGGAAACCATTGTATTGCACTGGGTCATCATCTTAGCTGAGTACATTTTTCTTTGAAACAATTATATTTGTAGCCTGTAGCCTTGAACATGTCTTCATTTTGTGTCATGTTTGTATTCCTATCTCCAGTGACAGTGACATTAGGACCAAGTCATTCCTTTATTGTAATTACCTACAAAGGAAACTGGAAACTCCATGGCACCTCTCTGTCATCTTTCCCTCCAGATGGTAAGATTTTATTTCAGGATGCTAGAGAGAAAGGTGTCTGCCTCCTCCTCTCCCTCACCTGTCCCTCCTGGCATTCAGCCCCAACCACTAAGGAAGTGTCATGCGTCTTGAAGCGGCAGGAGGCCAGAATTCCCCCAGACTCCTCACCTCAGTTTTTCTTGGGCCTCCTCTACACAGGGTTTTCATCCCCCAATCCATAAGCATTTCCATCTGTTGAAGGGAGAGAGACTCCTCAGCTACCCTGCATGAAGATACAAACAGAAATGTTCAGACCCTCCTGTTACTGCAGAGCACCTTGATCTCACACATTAGTCTGGCTGGCTAAAATCTTCTAAAAAATATTATACTTTTCAAGTGATTAAAATGTCTTCCAGAGAAGCAGTGACTAGATCAAATTTGAGAATATTTATCATAGGGAAATAACCATTTTAAAACTCCCTTTTACATTGCCTTTCCTTAATTTAGCAGAGGTGCATCTGCACTCTTAGAAAGTCAAGCTAGGATTGCTCCAAGGAACCAGTGGGATACCAATAGCAAGTCAAGGTCTTGTTCAGAATTTTAGTATAATAACACCCACAGAGTTGTGCAGATTTCTCAAAATAAAAAGTAAAATTACTCCCAGATTGAGCTCCTTTTGCCAAGTTTCAGCAAAAAACCTATATTTTTGTAGCCAAGCTATAAATTTCTGAAAATAAGAATTTATGTGGAAATGCTGATGCAGTCTTAGTTATAGCACGGGCAATGACTATAGCACTCAATGATTTGATGCTGAAGGCTATTAATCCCAAAGAAAACTTTCTTGGAAGAAGTTGAACTTTGGAGGTCAATGAGATCTCAGAGGAAGCTGGACTGAAAACTGAGAAAAGCTGCTTTTGTCCATGTAAATCAATTGTTATTGTTTTCCTGTCTGAGAAAAATTTAATGTAAAGACTAAGGATTTGCAAACAGGAAAAGAGAGAACCTCTAAAGGTCTTGTAAGAAGTGGTGATTCATAACATTGTTATTTTTTTAGATAGTGCTATTTTAAAACTTTGTTCTGAAGCCATGCTGATAGTTTAACTGAAGGAAAAACCGTGGAGTTCACTCATGTGCCCTGAGTAATTGCAAATAATGTTTTGTAAGAATTGGCCCTCACATATCAGAAGAACTTACAACAATTAGCAGAGGATACACAAGAATTCTTAATAATATGACACAGAAGATCTGAAGAAGTCTTTTGCCTGGTGTTTTAAGCCAAAAACTAAGTCAGGCAGATCCATTTTAAAGGGGAGCACTAAGAGCACGTGGCCTCACAGTCAGGCTGCATTAGGCAGAAGTGCAAGTCTTCCAGTGTAGTGTGAGAAGCTCACTTCTTAGCTTTTACCAGGGATGTGCGGGACCCTAATGCCATTAAGCCTTTGTGACTTAATTCCTTAGAAACCCATCACACCAGGGGTTTGCAAACGGTCAAGGGCCTGACTGTCATTAGAATTGAAGAAGGCTTGGAAACACAGCAATAAATCCTCTCCTTTGGTACAGCCAGGTGAATCAGAGGAACTCATCTGAGTGCCTGGAAGCAAATTGCAGGAATTAAATCTAAATATTTCACATGTTGGCTACAGGTTTTTGGTTAGGCTTCTAGACCCTTATCAGTCTAAATAACAGGATCCTACTGTGTCCCTTATCAGTTTAGGAAGTTAAGTTTTTGCAAGGAATGACAACAGACAAAGCTCATCTATCAATTAAAACATGTAGCAATTGAGGCTACATGTGTGGGTGGCTTATAATTACTAATTAATCCCAGCCAGCAATTAGGATGTTTCATTTAGTGCATTTTCTTCATTTAGAGTTGTTTTTCTGATTATTCCAGAAAAGTGAAGTATTAAAAAAAAAACAAACAAAAAAACCACTCCAACCTGCTACATAGAAAAAACATGTCATACTTAAATAGAAGTATGACTAAACTGGTGTTTATACAAGATTGTATATAGGCACTATCCAGCTAGTCAATAGGTTGTTCTACACAGCTTCTACATCAGAAGCTTCTTAATGGTGCACAGGGCAGAGGAAGTCCAACCCCCACTAGATCTGTTCCTTCTCTCCTTCAGAAAATATGGATGGGACAATAGTCATGTAGAATGAACTGGGAATGTTGAGCACGAAGAGGAAGATGTTGTATCACAACCAAAATATTATCCTGAAAGTGATCATTTGATAAATATTTTGGAGATGACTCTGTAATCCATGAAGAGAAAATGTGCAATTATGCTCCTGTAGGCATTTTCTTTGTGCTGCTACAAGTGCCACTTGTAAAAGGTGATCAGTAGTACCTCTTGCCCTACTGTCACTAGTACAAAGTAAAAACTTGGCCCCTCAATGTTATTGCTTTTGTAAGAAGTACAGCATAGTGAAAAGTAATGTTTATGTGGATTCAAAGGGAAAGTTAATTTTGTAAGACTGTTATATGTTCAAATAATATCAGGGCACCACAAAGTATATAGTTGCACCGTTTGCATAGAATTATATAATTTGAACAGTCAAATTAAGCCTTGCAGTTACTTTGACTCAAAATTTTAGGGATATACTTTTGTTATTGGAAATTATGAAGTTTGCTACTTTTTTCCTCAGTGAAGAAAAGCAGGTTTCAGTGCATCAGAATAGAAACACAGCTTTCCAATCAGTTTCCCTATTGGGAAAAATTCCTGTTATCGGATTCCTACGTAGCAGAATGGAAATAGAGCAACAAAAACCTTAGCAAACCAGTATCTCCCCAGGAGGATTCCGAGCCACTATGGATATAGTTACATACTTCAACATTCCACTAAAACCAGTAAACAAAACTGTCAGGATGGCTCATCTTTTAACAATCTTCAAAAAAGACAAAAATTTCAGTCATCAAAATCATTGGATCAGTGTGAAATTTCCACATGGTGGTACAGTAGCTATGGCAGTGCAATGATCAGCATTAAATTTTGAACTTCTTCAAGCATCTCTGCCTCCTCTAAAAGGGCTATGTCGTTGCATCTAGTTGTTGCATATATATTTTGGGAAATACTCCATTACCTACAGAGCTGTATTGCTGATCCCATAGATTTGCTTCCTTCAGTTTCTGAAAGCTAGAACCTTGCAGTGATGTAGAGAGCATAGTGCCACACATGCTGATGACCACAAAATGCACACATCTACTCTCGATCTATGTTTGACACAGAAGTTTGGAACTATATTTTTTAAAAATTTATAGCAAAGGAAAGGATAGAAAAAAGAAAATTGGAATGATTAATCATGTTTAGTAAATGATGGTATACGTACAAGTCAGGAACAAAAGGGTACACAAATGCTAACATCTATCTTGGTGATGATCCTGATAAATATTTAAGTACGTCAACTGAGATTAGGGTTTTTCACCACTACTTTTCCTAACATAGCTGATACCTGACAAGACATAATAATTAAAAATTTGGAATAAGAAGGTAAAAATTTGGTTCTTCATAATTAAATGAACAAATAACACAAAGAGCAGTTATGAATAAACAAGTGAGATTGGGACAGTATTTTGTGGCAACACTTGTACTTTCAATTTATGTAAAAGAAACAAAGGTACATTAAAATTGTTTGTTCATTGCTATACAGCTTTCCAAAGCTCTCTTTTATTGCTAACTTTATTGTGCACCCACAACTAGTCTGACTTTAGTGTTTGGATGCCACAGAGTGTTCAGTGCCTGAGACTGGCTTCTGTACTCATCTATGCCAAGGAACCAATTCATAGGGGGTTTTTTTCTCTTTCTTTTCCTTAAAAAAAAACGTTCATTTTGTGCCATTCCTTTGTTTTCCAGTACATAAAATCACCACAGAGTGCATATCTTTCAGCCCACTATGATGGTGATGCTTAGGAAACTTGGGGACAAACAGAAAACAAAACCAGAAATAAGGACTTAAACCAAGGCTGGAGATACACAGAGATGTATGTAGTTAAGAGTCAGAGAAAAGAACATGACGTATGCGAATAAAAAAAAGAGTTTAAGTTGTTCCTCTGAAACTGTTTGACGTGTTCTGCATGATTTGTTATTGTTTTATACAAAGTGTTCCTTTCATAGAATTTTAGAAAAATCATTGATGTTTGGTAAAGTGGTTCAAAATAGCCATTCGACTAAGGCTGTATACAGAAGAAGCAGGAAGCACCCAACCCTGTAAAGACCAATGAATTTACTTGTCCAATTTATGTTTGAATAGTCATGCCATAAAGAGCATAAGATTTCTAAGTCTACCTATAATCTTTTACTCACCAGGACTTTTTGGGTCATCTCATTTTCCTTTTATTTAAATAGGAGAGAATTTCTGGAAAGATATAAAAAATTAATTAGAATTTAAAATAAAATAATAAACACTTGTTTTGCAGCACCAATAGAAGAGATTTTGTCAGAAGCTTTCTCCACAGAAAGGTGGGCTTCTGTCTCATAGGTGTTAAATAAGAGAAAAGTATTTTTATCAATCATATAAAATGTCTTAATTTTCAACAGCAAATTAATGACTAACACTATTTTCCAGAGATAATTTTTTAAATCAAACGATGTGCGGTTTTGACATTGTCTGTTTGCAATCAAAGTCTGTATGGTTAATGTTTATTTTGACCTTTGTTCTAGAGAAGAAATGTCAAAAATCATTGAAATTGATATTGCAACATAAGAAAACACAACAGTTTAACACGAACCCATTTGAATATCTGCATTGTGATTTTTTTCCCCTCAGAGTAAAGCAATAGCATAATACCCAGCTGCATGATAATATTGGCAAGCAAGGCCATGAATTTCAACTGCAAACCCTAAACACTGAATGTGCTGTGCTTTTTAAAGAAATCCCCTTTTGTATGAGATATGTAATACCCTTTTGTGCTGGAGTGGTTTGCATAATAATAGTTTTCTTTAGTTATTCTTTGTCATGTGATGGAGCTGCAAAGTGAGCTAGGCAGTAACAGCATAAAAGACAATTTTCCATTTTTCTCTAATTTTTCAGAGATTTTCTTGTCTTTTAAAATGTAAATACTTTTAACTATCTTCAGAAAAGATATCCAGTTATTAACATTTCAGACCTAATTGTTACTTTTCTTGATATCTACCTTCCTATTTGAGCTTTTCTTTTTCTGAAGAAACAGCAACATTATTTTCTGTGCACTCATGAGGATCCTCAAGCATCTTAAACAATTGGGCAAATGATCATGTGGTGTAAATCAGCATAACTCTATTCAGAGACATTGATATTCAAGACTTTAACAGTAAAACTACTTGATCAGAGAAGCCAAGCAAAACTTATGTTAGTAACTGAGTTGTGCTAAGTTATACTGCAACACTGAGATAAAAGGTGATATCTGACCAAAGAGTCATCTTAAAATTAGACATCTAGGATACACCTGGACCAAACATAAAACAATTTAAGAATTTTCTGATTAATTTTCCCATGTAAAAATTTGTTGAGCTTCCTCTTGGGCTCTTCGATGTGTTCTAGTCTGGGTAGTAAGTAAGGAATATTTCCAAAAGGAGATATAATTACTTCAAAATGTAGCTCCATCCTATTCACATTGAAAGTTAAAGAGGAGGACTAAAGCCAGGGGAAGTTCCTCAGCTAATGCACAATAAACTAGCCATTATTCTAACTGATACTATTAAAGGATTTTTCCATTGAAATCAGTGGAATTATGACAAATTACTCTAGTTGTGACTTTGGCCATAAATTTACATGTGGTTTTCAACCTCTGGCCTGCAAGCACTGCAAAGGGATCATTTCCAAGCAATCTCTGAAAAGTAATAAAGGAAAGCAAGTCTATTACCTGTTAGCTTAATTTCAGATTGCAAAGACAGTTCATAATCTTACTGGAAAAAATTCAGAAGTTTGCAAATTGAAAAAGGTCAAAACCTACTGGCCTAGATTATTTCAGAAAAGCTCACAAGGTGGATTAACATATAACAATATGTTATCTGATTTTAGCACTGCAAAGAATATCCAGACAGAAAAGAATTGCTCCAGAGTCACTCTTTTTACTCTTGACACTCCATGTGTCAAAATAGCATAGCCATCCTACAAAAATTAGGTGAATAAATCAACATATTCCTTACCAAGAAACCAAATATATTTTTGTTTTCTAAAATATCTGTCTTTGCTAAATAGGGCAACCAAAAATCTTCCCAGTTCCAATCAATTAATACGAGAGACAGAAATATTACCACTGATGCCATGGTGGAAGCCCTGGAACCTAGGTAAGAGAATATGATAATGATTATATGCTCTGTAAATCTCTTAATCTGG
The DNA here is from genome assembly GCA_004320125.1 of Scolopax mira. Classification (NCBI taxonomy): domain Eukaryota; kingdom Metazoa; phylum Chordata; class Aves; order Charadriiformes; family Scolopacidae; genus Scolopax; species Scolopax mira. The sequence goes on along the minus strand of BJBW01000099.1, from coordinate 483,804 downwards.
ACTCTCACAATTGAGCCACAGGGTTCTATCATCTGAGAAATATGAGTTGCCTCATATCAGTTGGATACTAGAGACTATTAATGCACTGCAGGCTAAGCAAGATGTCATGCTCTTTGTTACTTGTAGTAAAATATATTCACTTAGATCATTCTATTTGCCTAAAGGACTGGAAAAAAATTTTCGGGAGGAAAACATTCAGTAGAGTTTTCTGAATTTTTTTTCTGGGAAGATATAGCCCATGCTTCTCTTATTATGCCGTTACAAGGCACTCTGAGCTTTACTGGAATAAGTGCTTGTGCTTTACAATCACGTGTGTACCTGTCCCTGAGATACAGCCCTTTCCTCCAATTTTCCTGTTCCCCTCCCCAGACTTCAAGAGCTCTGTGATTTTTTTTTCTGCTCCCTAACAGATGTAGCAAGAACCTTATGTGCTCACCACTTTCTTTTATAATTTCTTAGAGAAGTGTTGAAGTTTTTCTTCACAACAAACTGTGAATGAGAATTACATGCTTCTGCTAAAAAAAAAAAAAAAAAAAAAAAAAAAATAGACATCAACCAAACTACAACTTTTCAAACATGTCATTTTTATGTGAATATTGCAGAGGGATACAGATGGTCAAAAATTGGAGGAATCAGCCACGGGGTTTGTTTGATTTTCTGAAACTGTTGTTTAAGTTGTAAGTTAATGAACTCTCTACCAAAGGAAATATATCCCCTTTTTTCTATTATAATCATCCTTCAGGTAATTTGGCAAATATGTTTAGATATTAGATGGTATACACACTTTTTCTGATACTTTGAGTGATACAAACCATTTTTATTACATGAGAGCTATAAGTCCATCAATCCTGAATCAATACTGTACATGTTGACTTGGTATAAACAGGCACCTTGGAAGAATGTATCATATAACACAGTTTACCTGCAAGAGATACACCTAAACTTGCATTTTCTTCAGTTAAATTTAAGGTGCAGAAGCATCTTTCTGTTCTGTATCCTCATTTGCAAGTGGTGTCTCTGGTCTTTCTTGTCTCACAGATACATTGCCCCAGCCAGCTTTGCCAATTTGAAAACATCTCCAGTAAAAGGGCAAGACTTCTTCTGTAAAGTAGTCAGTTACCTCCTAGAACAAACCCAGCTGTAAGTAACATCACAGTTCAAAAATTTTGGTCACTTGGAGGTGTATCCCATGCAAGTTCACTGTACTTGTTGTGAAGGAGAGATCCACAAGCCCTTAGTTACCTTGTAAATTGTGCTTACTGTATAGAATTTTTTAATGCATAAGCATGCAAACAAGGAGTCGTCCTCTGTGTGTGACTGCACCGTTCTTAGCATTAGCAGACAAAGAGGGTTGTACTGAAAATCTGGACTCCAGTGGTCTCTGGGAAGGTTTGCATATGGATCCAAACATTTTTGTTCATTTTTAGCCTATTTTCTCATTACTGCCTGCCTCCTTTTCTAAATGTTTGAGGCTGACTACTTGTAGAGAGAGGATATCACTCTAGATGGACTACTGAGATGTTCCTATATGTTAATTCCTGTGACACTTCCACTGTAACAGCTATCATATAAATTTCATATGACAGCTTTCTAGTGCAATTAAATGTTTTAATACTTTTTAGGTGAAAAAAATACACATTTATCTGGCAGATAAGTGCAGGCACATTACACTCTCCATGAAAAGTCAGTGTGCAGTATTTCACCAGACTTGTGAAAATCCCCTACCCTCCTCGGTTGAGCTTCAGACAGCATGAAGAGGAACAGAACATAAGTGGAAAAAGAAGTCTTTCCTAGTGCTAGCTACAGTGGATAGGATGCAATGAAAGGACAGATCCAGACAAATTTATTTCTACTCTCTTTCTATGATAACTTAGTAAGAATAAGACCCAATCTCAAGTAAACTGAGCTTTTTCATTATTTTGTAGCTTCTATACACAGAAATGCAGAATTCACCCCAAGCAATCTTCTGGTAATCCAGTCATTGAGGAAGACTTCCAAAAAGAAAATGCCTGAGCCATAACGAATTTTTTTAAAGTTTATAAAATTTTCTTTCATTATATATGCTTTAAAACAAGAAGTTCATTCTTATATGTTGGTATGACTTTGTTGGCACCATTTATTTACTTTTTATAGGAGTGAGAGCATGAGTACTTTTATGCCAGCGTATGTGATTGTGTATGACTGACTTTGCAGTTACAGGGATTTATTGTTGCTTATGAGGAAAAATAAAATTTCTGTAGAGTGTTTAGTTAACTCCCTGTTAAAGTTACGCAAGACTTACCTTTGGAAATCTCTTAAAGGATTATTTCTAATGGCGCCAATGGGACCCTTGCTTTGTGTATAAAAACATATGTGAATTTATAATGGACAAAGATAGAATTATCCCAGAATAGCTTTAGGAAAGGCCATCCATTTTAAATGCAATCTTAAAAATGCAATTTTAAAAAATGGATTGTAGTGAATGTTACTGCTCTATGGGCAGAGCAGATTCTAGGGTGGCTTTTATTTTCAATGCGAAACATATTCTCTTACCACGTTTGATGGTCAGAAGTAACTCCCTTTAAATCAAGCTATTGCATTTCCTAAGTGGAATTAGTCCCTATTTATATAAGTACAAGACAAAGAATAATCTTTCCTAGGGATTTTAATATTTCCAGTGACGAAAAACTGAATGCTTGAAACCTCTCAGTATTCTCAGATCTTTGCACTCTCAAAGTCTGTCCCACATTAATCCAAGAAATTGCAAACTCAGGCTCATTTTAACAAAGGAAACTATATTCATGGGCTTTTTCCTCTTCTAGATCAGGAATTCTGTCCTTTGCATTCCCACTAAAGCTTTTATGCAAAGCTCTTATAGAGCTGAATAAACCTTGTTAAAGCTTAATTACATGTTGTATTAAAAGCACACACTGGAAAGGACATTTCTCACAGTTTTTTATTTAATTATTAACAGATATTTCTGTTGACTCCCCAATGAACATATTAAATACATATTCTTTCTCAGATATATATAGAGGGATGTGCAGAACAGAATTTTACACTGAACAGGATTTTTTAAAGATCTTTGGTTCCCCCAGCATTTGGGAGTATTTAAAACCAGGGCCTGGTTGTCCTCCTTTACACCGGGTCTCAAGCATGGATTAGTGTAACAGCATCTCCACTGACACCAAAATTCTTCCTCAATAGATATGAGCTTATTGTCTTGGTACCGTTGCTAGGAAAACCAGCTGATTAGCAGGCCAGTGCAGCAGCCAGTTGATGTAATACATGATTGATAAAACTCTTATCAGAGCCTCGCACACTTTCAAGAATGCTCACAATTCAGCTGGATTTCTCAATGTGAAAAGAGCCCCATTCTTTCTTCGTTTCACTCACCTGTTGGAAGCAGCCTCTGCAGAGCTAAGTTTTAAAGCTTGAAAGCAACACTGTCACCTCCTGCTATTCGTGCCCATCACAGGGTGACAAACAGACACAGCAAAGAAAATGCTGGATCATAAAGAGGTTTCTTCCATCTCTATCCGTGATGTGAGCAAGTCAGAGTGCTTTGAGCTGCTTTGATTTCATTGCACAGACGTGCACTACTTGGAGGGCCTTTCAGGTGTTGTGTGCAACAAACCATGTCATTCAGATTCTGAGGGCAACAACAGAGGAAAACAGACCAGCAGAAGTGAAGTGGGGAGACATCTTGGGCAGAATCGTTAGCTGCAGTTGTCTTTTCCCAAATGGTACAACTGATCCACAGACCCAGGAGGGGACCACATTCAGGGATGGTGGTGGTGATGATGATAGTGTTGATGATGACTGTTATTACTGCTGCTACTACTACTATTATTTAGCCACCAGATACTTTTCATTAGTGCTATTTAAGGATATGATATAAAACTCAATACTTTATTTTTTATAAATGCTTAAACTCCTTATGCAGCAAACAACTTCCATCAATCAAAAGGGAGTATTTCTTTAACTCATGCAAATATGTCATTCTTTGCTCTGCACTGACAAGAAAAATGACCAAAAGAGAACCTTTAATCTTGAGAAAATCAAAGAAAAGTGTGTGCTAGATATACTAATAGCTTGCTAATCTGTGATTTAGCATCACTGGTCCTTTTTGCAGCTGCTTTGTAAAATGTAGATTAGCTCTCAGCTACCTTTCAGAAGGGATTTGATGGATGACATCAGATTGCCATAGCAGCCCCTACACCCTTAAATTGAGCGGTTACTGAAGCAAAGGGTTGGCGCTCCCCTTAGCCAAGACCTATACACCTTGGCAATTTTTGGCCTTTGAAATAGTTTCACAAGACCTTGGCCATCTAGGTGCAATTCAAAACACGTTGGTATGTACACCCATCTGAAGAGGAGGGATCATTGAGGGGACATTGCTGTATTGAAGATCAGAGCAATTGTATGCTTTTAAAATTTTATTAGAGTGATAATGAGATAAATCATTTTGTAAAGATGTAAAAGGAGTGAAAAGGAGGAGGAGGTCTGTTGATTTTCCCCAAATATATGAAGCTCTCCTGCTTGGAACAAGTTAAATGAAGGCATTCTGGTCAGCCTTCCAAAATCACCAGAAATTACTTATAAAGATTTTAGTAATTGCTACTGCAAACTTTGCAAATTCAAAGAATCTGGACATATTTGTCCATTCAAGGTTTGTATCCTCATATCTTGGGCTTATTGAACAGTCAACCTGCTGCTAACAGAACAGTATCAGGCAATGCAAAAGTCCATTACCATCTCAAAACTTTTCCAGTTTTTCTGTGTCCTTTGAAGTGAATATGGCAAGGCTTTATTTTCATTTTCATGGGATTTTTGTTTTACCAAGTGCATCCATCTCAGTTGTGAAAAGTTGGCTATATCAAGCAAGAAACTGTGGAATATATGGGCCTACAGATAGTTTCATCAAAAAGTATCACTGCAACTCAATTACATCAAGAACAATTCTGTAACTTTGAAGATCCTTTGCAACCTTAGCAAGGTCCACAGAGTGCAGCTGGGGATAGAGCAGAGGAAATCAAATCAGGTAGATATGCAGGTACACACAGTACAACTGGGGAGGCTAGCAGCAGGTGAGGTATCACATACTACTGATTTACAAAGAAACCAGTTTATAAATCAGTTTAAATATAACTAAGTTTAAATATAACCTTAAAAATAACATCTATCACAGGTTGTATGCTTACTGCAAATTGACTCTGTTCTTTCTTTTCACTTACAGTCCCCAAATATTAAACTGCTGTGGTTTATTTGTGTGAAAATGAGTTTCAGGATTCAAGATACTGCTCAGATGTTCTGCAATAAATTCTTCAGATTCAGCAACATCAGCAGGAGGGAGCCCATGGATTTTAAACTAACCCTATCTCTGCAGCCAGTTGTGCCATCACATGAAAAAAAGTGTAGTCATTTTTCTGGATTACCCAGCATTTCCTCAGCAGCCAACCCTGATGTACCGGTAAATTTTTGGTTGTGTGCCTGTTCTCTATACTTGCCTTTGATTCCTCTTATACTTCTTTTCTTGTTAAGTTCTTCATGGCTTGCAGAAGGTGTCAGTTCTATTTGTGTCTTCTCTGCCTGTGCAATCCTCACTCACAAAAATGTTTCCCCACCATATGCCCTTTTATACCTTAGTCATCCTTGCTTACTGCTGTACAAAGGGCATAGCCCATCCTGGGAAATCTCTCTCTGTGGCATGCTGATGTATTGTGCTTAATGTATTATCAACAATGACAAGTCTGCCTCGGGAAACTCCACAACCCAGAAAGCATAGGGGGGTTTTATACAACAGCTCTTTTAAAAACAAGTGTGTAGCCCACATAGAGAAATGTTTTTCCTTTGATTTCCTGCAGGTAGAATCAGCAGTTGATTCTATACATAAAGACAAGTCAAGATGACCTTGCTCAGGTGAAACAAACCTGAAAGTAGCGGTAAGTATGATCAATTTTATTTGTACTGTCCATTTATATAACATTGCAGAGAACTTCATGCAGCACCTGGTAGAAAGCATGTTCTGGAGGGGATCCCTCTGTTATGCCAAGACCAAAAAGGCAATGCTATCCTGCCCTCATTTCAAGAGGGCAGCACTGTAAGGCTCTGCTCCTACCTCTGGATTTACATGAGAAAGCAAAAAAACTTATGCCTTGTTATAAGGCCCTGGAAGGCTGCTCTTGCTAATTAGTTTGAGGAAATAAAAGGAGGCATTTCAGAGAAACTTCACATTTCTTGCATACAGTGCAGGTCATCTTGCAGTTACATTTGAGCTTTAGGGTTGCAAACGTCTCTGGTCTGGGAGACAGGGCTGCTGTCCCCAACAGGTTTTTAAATTATTTTTCTTTATTTTATAATAAGTCCAGAGTAAGTGTTTTTCTTGACAAACTATTGGTAGTTCTATAACTTCAGGCATTAGGAATGCTAGCACAAATCACATATATGTGTTTCTAAATCAGAATCCAAAATGGCCATAGCCTGTGATTGTAATTTAAAGCATGATTCAGGATCCAGAAAGAAACTGATCTTTCAGAGAGTCTCACTTATTTTAGGAGCTTGTAATGAACTGGAATTTTTAATCTGTTTGAAATCTCCTTTTGAACTGAGCTCCAGTTATAACCTAACCTTCTAACTAACTGGGTATAGTGCCAACAGCTAGAAATTCAAGTGCACAGTGCTCTTCTGTCCTCACAATAAACTTGAAATCTCCCTGTTTTGGACCTTGGCCTGAAATGTTATGCATGCCTTCTCTTCTCCTGACCTCAGCTGTCACAGTGGTACCTTGCAGTTACCTTTCCATGCAGGAAAATATCTTTGTTTTCCATCAGCCTCCATTTTAGTATATCAGAAAGATGAGGCACAGAGCTTTTAAAATATGTGCATTGCCACGTGTGTTCTGTCTGTATTTCTACTATGCAATGGGTACATATCACCATCTAGGAAATGGGTACAGATATTGTCTGGAGCTAAGGGAAAGGCAAGATTTATGAATTACATCTTTTTCAAAAAGAAACCAAGCCGAATGCTGCTCAAATTGCTCATAGGGCAGCTCGAGAGAGCCAGGAAAACGTTCCTCCCACACTCTAGACAGAGTTTATACCCAGAAAATGATACAATAAAAGTAAATCTGCAGTTGACAATTTAATTTATTTAATCTTTTACTATGTCTGTCTTTCTACTACCTGCTACCATGGTGAACAAACTCACACACTAAAGTGGAGAGAGAGTGTTATGTTTAATAGGACAGAAAAGAACTTCTGCATGCCATTAATCATGAATTTCCCCTCTACTTGTTGCGTGTTCCCCCTTTTTTTTGTTTCTCCCTCCCATCCCGCCCCAAATGGGATGGCTCAGAAGTCAGCTTCTGAGCTCAGAAGTCAACAAAAGCTGCAATAGCTTGTCAAAGCTATCTTTTGATGACAAATTGGTGCCGGGTCTTTCTAGAACTTAATGGAGTCTTCAGAGAAAATTTTGCAGCAATTCAGGGAATCTCAAAAGTATGGACTTGCAGTGAAACCAGTGTAACAAATTATTTACCTACTTTTGTTTTTTGAAAGGGTGAAAGCTCGGATTTGAGGCAAGCTGTAATACCACCTTCTTAGCTGCATCCACATTATTATTTTTCAGGTTTCCTGACATTCCAAAAACAGAGGCCAGGGAAATAGCCTGGAGTAATTTGCATTTTATCTCCCAATGATATCTTCATTCTTTAAAGCTTCTTGAGTTTTAAACCTATAGATCTGCTTTAAGCTAAAGGATCTGCTACGATCCTCAAGAAAATTAAACTGACAATGAAACAGGGGAGGTCAAGATTATATATCAGTGATTCTGTTTTCCTCTGCACTGTGGAGCCAGATTCATGCCAGGAAATAAGTGCCACTCTTTTTCCAGGAGGACAGTAACAATTTTTTCTCCCCTGTTTATCAGGGGATAGACACTCAGAAGAAACTATGCCCTCCCAAAACTCATCATTTCCAGTGCTGGACTGATGTTTCTATCACCACAGAGGACCTCCAGTGCTTAGGTAGGACCCTTTTTAGGATTGGCTTGCTTACCACAAAACTCTTTTTCTTCCCTTGTTCAGGTTTAAGAAGGATAGTTGGATGGGCAGAACCTTACTGTGTTGTTGAAGATCAGAACAATAGTGGTAGAAATAGAGCAGTGTAAGTAAGTGGCTTTTCTGAGCCCTAGCAATTTGGGGGGGGAAATCTAAATAATGTCTTGGTTCTGGAGAAATTAACATAAACTTGCCAAATTTGGTTTTTCCACTGAAAAAGATAAGAGCAAAAAAGTTTCTCCCAGTTGTAGGAGTATAAAAAAGCACCCACTTCTCAAGAACCACTCTTGAACATGCACTGGCCATTTCAGGCCTTGGACCAAGAACTGAATGCACATGAAGAACCAGTTCCTTTCTCCCTGACAGAATAATATATATTAAGAAACAGAGGCATCGTTTGCTGTTGCTGAGCCAGGAGCTGGGGAGCACTGCCCTCACAGCACCCCAGAAATAAGGCTGACTGCTCTGGGTCAGTGGGAAAGTGTCAAGGGACTTTAGTGACACCCAAAGTGCAGATTCAGTGATATAAGTATAGGCACTCATCTCTAGAAATTATTGCTCTGAACTGCATCATTTTCACCAGCAATAGAAGTCCTGGCTGGTGAGGACACTTGAGTCCTACAAGTAAACGCTCCTGCAAAAATGTTATTTGGCTAGACCTGGAGAGAGAAGGGCTTAATTCCCTCTCATATCTCTTCTTTAAACCAACTTACGTGGCTGCACAGTGGGTGTTTGGACATCATCTTTGCTTGGATGTATTTTCTGATTTAAAATTTCACGTTTTAATGAATGGTCAAGAAATACAGATGTGCACTGTGTCAAGGAGAACATTTAAAGGGGCAGATGTTCTGATACGCTCTCAGGTCAGGATGTTTCTGTATGCTTTGTACTGCTTCATTGTTTAATGTCAAGGAATTTGATTTTCTCATTAATTTTTATGGAGCACGTAATCAGATACAAATATCTGATAGAAATACCCAGCATCTATTCCTTTCTTCTGATTTCTGTTCTGTTTTTATATGTAGAACTTGTGCAATTAGATCTTTACATTAGCCAGATTCCTTATTTGAAAGCTGACTTAGCTTTTAAATTTAGATTTGAAAAAACATAGAACGAGTGAAATTAAATGTTTCTTTTGGATAGCACTCTGACAAAGAAAAGGAAATCCCTTGCTGCGGGATATTGCAGTCACGGGTCATGAACGTTTAAGCAGGAGTTACTGCCATCCAGAGGAGAAAAGCCACAAACTGTCATATTTCATTATTTTTTTAAGCATAGAAAGGTAAACCAAAATGGTTGATTCAGTTTACTTCATATTAAGGAATCAAAGAATAGAGAAATAATATAAATCTGCCCAGAGGCTTCTCTGTTGGGTTGTTTTTTTTTTTTATACATAGGTATTTATGAAATAAAGTTCAGAGCAACACTGGAGAAGCACAATAAAAGCCACATCCGTAGAAGAAGCACCAGGTAATAAACCGGATTTATTTTTCTCTGCAGTTTGAGATATTTAAGGAGGAGGTTTTAGAAATATCTGTGGTAGGTTCCAAGCTTTGGACATGACCCAGAAAGTGGAAAGGAGATGTATAATCTCTGCTCCTTGTACCCTAGGCCTCTGGTGATGTGCAGGCAGAGGTAACCCTTGCTGTGCGAAACTGGCAGGACAGGAGCAGGGTGTGAGACTGGGCATCTCCTGCCCTCCCTGTGGGGACACATGGCAGTGCCAGCCTCAGAGGGCTGGTGGCAAAAAAGCACCCAAGCCCCACAGAGCCTGGTAAATCAGGAGACCAGACGGTGCTGTACACTAAAGGTATTTTTCTCAACTCCTGATAATCCAAATAACAGAAAAACTCTGAGTCTCCAACTCCAAAGAAAGGCCCCTCTCTCTTTGCAGTTCCTCCTTCTTAAAAGAAACGTCAAAAACACAGTAGGAAATAAATAAATATGTGATTTGGGAGAAAAATTGTTTATATCTTCTGCCCACAGTGCCCCTGAAGTTCAACAAGAATAAAAGTTCTCAGCTAAAGAGGAAAAGTAAATCAGAGAAAGGCAGGGGAGGATTATTTAAATATAATGCAGTTTTTGAACAGTCCATCTTCAGTGACAAACTTGTACAAAATCCAAGAATGGCAATGTTTAAAAAACAATCATAATAATCCACTCAAGAAAGGTCTTTCTGAATAGTATCTTATCCAAATTGTATCTAAGGATCCTTCTAAATCGTAATGTTTCAATATTTTTTTCTTCTTTGGAAATTAATTTCTGTGGCTCACGTTTGTCATTAGGAATATATTCTGCATATGGGAATAAAAAAAAAAAAGATGCACATCACAAATTTCCTTGAAGTTACACAGGTGAGAAACAACTGCCGCTTCTCAAAAGTATAAAGCGTGTTTCTCCATTTATAACCGGTATCGGAGCCCTTTATAAGCGGTTTGCCGGTGGGAAGGCATCCTGCTGCCCGGCCCCCCCGCGACCCCGGCCCCGGCCCCGGCCCCGTCCCGCCGCCAGGCCGGGCCGGCAGCGCCCCCTGCCGGGAGACGGGTACCGGCGGCGTCCTCGCCAGAGACACACGGTCGAGTTTATGGCCAAAGCGAAAGAAAAGAGAAATGTCACTTAGCTAAGGCATGTCACCCCTTTGCCTCTACGGACGTGTCAGAAGCGCAGGAATGATCAAATCCTGTACAATGCTGTAGGGGAACCAAACCCCTCCGGTTACACCGGAGGCTGGAGAGATTTGAATTCTCATTCTGTGGGTGATTCTAGAATATACAGGGTATTCTACGCCCTGTAAGTACTTTGTCTTTTTCCAGTTGAGTTCCTGGCCCTCAAAGAGATCATCAAAACAAAGGTGGAGCTTTCAGGAGGGAAAATTTCCCAATCCAGAAGATAATTCTCCTGAATTTTAGCCCATCTCTAATGACTCCTGCTTAACTTTCACTATCAGATTTTACCCACAAGTGTACCAAACTTTTAGCCCAGGAAGCAGAGAGGAGCCCAAGTCCTCTGTGAATGCAGCCACATATCATCAATTGTCACATGCTCATGCTTCATATGCAAAGACAGTACCAAACCAGGCTAAAAAAATTAATTCTTCCTTCGACAGTCTCTACTTAATGGAGGAAGTTCCAGAAGGATCCCAGCCTGAGACCAGTGATACGCCTGCCCAACCCCCAGATTTATTTGTTGAGGTAGGAGAGAGGTCAAAAACAGTGAGCCTTCCACTTCAGTAAGTTATGTGCCTGATGACCTGTTGTAGGAATAACTACTGATCTCTGCTTATAACTCCTGTTAAGAGTCCTGTTCGTATCGACAGTCCTGGAACCCCAGATTTAAATACCAGAAATGACAAAGACAACCAAGAAAATATCTTAACCCGCTGTCTGCAAACTTTCCTCCTGGCAAAATATTTCTGTTGTGATTGTTTCTAATGACACTGAAAAAGATCTGAAATATTAGTAGTTTATAATCATACAAAGCAACGAAATCTTTCAAAATAATGGTCTAGAATTTTTAAACAGGTTAATTTCCCTTCTCCTCCTGTATAATTCTGGAACTTAAGGGGAAACAGGAGCGCCTCCATTACTACGTAATTCTTGCCAGTAACATATCTCATAGTCCATTATAAAGTCCAGCAGAATACCCTATTGATTTCACTCAACTACCCACCACACAGAAATTTAATGAAGTTGGTAAAGAGACAGGACAAGCCCCATGTTTTTTGCCACTGTACCAGATCCCTTCCGTGTAGCATTGTGTCATCTCTATCTCCGTCACAAGATGATCTATTTCAATAGCGTGTGCATTGCAGTTATTCTTACAGGCAATAGATAACCAACAGCAGCATCCAAGAAAAGCAGAGCAGAAATCACTAGCTACTGTTTCCAATTAGGGAAAAAAGTATCAGGAAGAGCTACATTTTATAGAGCCAAAAATGACGTTCTATTTCATACAGCCTACTTCTTTAATAGTATAATTCAAACAAACTTAATTTAGAAATCTGCATTAAAAGCTGGCAGAGGCACTGTTGAGATGTAAGGAGGTGCGTGGGCCAGTACCCAAAACATTGGATATAATTTTCCACCACATTTCTCCAACCAAATCCAAGTAAGCTTTGAACAAGTTTGGCAAGAGCCATAGTGGTTTTGTTCTTACTGCCATATGAAGTGAAAAAGTCCCCTGTGTATCGGGTATCCCTTGAAACGGGCAAAATCATTGCGGTAAAATGTGTTTATACATTGTAAGACAATCATGAATCAAGACAATTCTTTAAAGACAATTTATGGTAATAATTTCATGCCCATTTCTTAAGTTGCCTGGTCTACATAGCTGCCTAAATGGGTAAGTGCCAATGTAAACAGTCAGTATTAGGTGCTGCCAAATGAAATCATCACCCATTTTAGTGCCCCTTACCAAAGCATGCTCCTCACTGGCAGCCTTCAGCACACAAACAAACCGATGAATCATCTTGCCAGCTCACAGAGTGACAGGGAAATTAAATTCCTTCTCTTCTCAACGCAACAGTTTAGTCATTCCAGACAGGAAATCGCTTTGTGTTGGGAAGCAGTACTGGGTAAATCTCAACCAGCTTCCAGTACGGTGAAAGGCTCGGGTTGCAGCAGGAACGATGTGATTATGATGGGCAGGAAGTAGAACAGGACAAATTCCAGCAAAAACTCCATAGAATGCAACAGTGAATATTATTCTTGACATAGATCTTTAATAGGTGGCTCAAAAAAATTATACCAAGATTAATTCTACAAATACATTAAGGTCCTAGGACAGTTTCTATAGAATTCTATTCAATGTTGGGTTTTTTTCTATAGAAACAATTGTCTGTGCCCTGTGTCAATTACCCTGAGCCCAGTTCTACAGAAGTATCTTCATGAACAATGATGTAAAGGAGGAGATACAGAGAAGTAGAGGGGGAAAGTATGAAAACACACATTGCTCTTTTTCTCTACCACTTCTAGTCAGCTGCGGAATCTCACTGTCAGTGAAAGCTGGCAGAGGGATCAATGACAAGTTGCCACAAGATAAGGAAGGCACAGACTGCTCAGAAGCACTTGAGAAGAATCTCCCATGGAGGATCTGCACCAAAGCTGATTTTGATTCCTCTTTGTCAAGGCAGAGGCTAAACTTTGGAGCTGAGTCAAGTCTATTTTTATGATACTAAGATCTCCCTGGGAATTTAAGAGGCTCTCCTTGGATATAATTTATCCCTTCAGGAAGTGTGGATTATAGATCAGTCATTTTAAGCCAGCTGACCTCAGTCACCTTCAGTGACAGGTAAACTCAAGCTTAAAGTGAAAGGGTCCCCAGGGTCAGTGGTTTCTGCTGAAGGATACGTGGTGTGCTCTCGGAACACGCAAACAAACCCGGGGCAACCACTTGCAGCAGCACTACAGTGCCACAGACACAGAACACCAACCTAATGTAAGAACCACTGACAATTAATTTCAGAATTCTTCCCAAGTGGTCCAGTTTTAAATGCATTGTATTCAATTAAATTGTGACGTGCATCCCGCTTTATATGATGATACAAAGGACTAATAGTAACTACTTGTTGAAGGGGAATGGAGCTGAGCATTATCTGAGGCCCTTTTTCCTGGATTTCTCTGGGTTACTGGGTTACTCTGACCAGACTTCAAAGATTGCCTGAAAAGATGCTGCCTTTTGCACGGTCTGTTGCAATCTACCTGTAAATCTTCACAGGTTTTGTGGCTGTTTTACATGCAAAAAGTTCACTTTCAAGATAAAATGCCAACCTCAACTATTTAGGGTGGGTTTATTACATTCCCAAAAGCACAGTCAAGGATGAAAAAGCCACTTGTAGAGCTCTCAGGCTGCTGATCAATCCATGCAGTTCCCTGCATGTCTGACAGGCAAGAAAGTGTTTCAGTGTTTTCAGTGCCTTTGAAAGGCAGCAAAAACATCGTGTATGTTGGGAGATATCATGGGAGGCAGTAAACAATGCAGTGTGTTTCTGGAGTGAGTTTTCTTACTAGTTTATGATTATAAAACTCAAAGCTACACATTGTATTTTACGGATTTGTAGTTATATTGAACAAGGGAGAAATTAGAAGATAATGGATTCTGTTATAGGAGACTTATTTAATGCCCAATTCGAACACTATCCAGATATTTCATCTGAAGTCTTCATCAAGAGTAAAAATTACATGGGATCAGATTTCTGAAAGAAATTAAAATGCTGGAACATTTTCCTGGCTGATAGACATCTGAGAAATCTAGAAGTGGAGGATGACAAACTATTTGCGACATGTGTACTTCCTCTAGTCTAATTTTCCTGAATGAAATGTGGTTACCACAAAGGATATTTGGAATTGGGAAGGAGAGATCAACTAGATTTGGCTTTCCTAGATGTGGTCTATCACTTAGAAAGTGTTTTACAGTTGCTATTACAACTTTGAAGGAAAGTTTTTCTCATTAACAATTGTCACTTTATGTTTTCAGGACAGAAAGATTAAGGATGTCAGGGTATGTTTCAAGCCGCCATTTTAGAGTTTTAGGAAAGCACTTTCATTAGCTTATTGCGATTACACCACAGACACACAGTATTCTTACTAGACCATTTATGGTTTTTATGTCTATTTAATCAATCCCTTGATTGATTACAAGAAGTAAATAAATAATATTAATACTTTTACATATATAATTACAAAACTATAATTTATAAACAACTATAAATATTGCATACCTAATTCTAACCTTTGAACAAATAGGACAAAAAATTGCATTTCTGAAAAAGTTAATTTAATAACAACTGTAAGGAAAATATTTCTGATTTCTTTAGGTCAGTTTTAGAATCATGGATAATTTAGGCTGGAAGGGACCTTTTGAGGTCATCTAATCCAACCCCCTTCTCAAAGCAGGTCTCATTCCATCAGGTTGCTCATGGCTGAATTGAACCCTCCGGAGATGGAGATTCTACAACCTCTGCTGAATGCTGACTGCTGCAACACATTGGTAAGAAACAAATTCTCTGCTTTTCTGGATACAATTTGAAATTATCATCTTTCTATCAGAGGACTTTCTCACTCACTAAACTTTCTGGGTTGCATAGATAATGTTCAGGGATCATAGCAGAACTGTACCAGGACTTTGTACCTAGGGAGAGTTAACAGGTGCCAAGAGGTACTTCCTCCATTTAGGCTTGTACCAGCCTACAGTGCTAACAATCAGCTCACAGCGCAAAAGTTAGGACAGAAAGTAAAATCTCTTGATAACTCTGTGATTTACAGCTGGCTTGTTTCCTTGTTTACCATTTTTTTTCCCAAGCTATTTTAAAGTTGTACTTCATTGTCTCTAAAAGATTTTCTAGATATCTTATTTAACCTACAGCATTTTGGTTCTTTATCCAAAGTTTTAATGGCTTTATGCTTCATCTGAAAATATCAACAAAAGCCTTAGCCAGCATCAGAACCTGGCTGCTCAGCCCTGCACAAATGCAGCAGGAGAATTCCTCCAACACTGGCAATTAACCTCTCCTTGTACTTCCCAAACTACTTTTCCCTTCCTTGTGGGTCAATTAGCTCTTTCTGCCTTTCTGTCTGAGGGCAGTTGTGGTGATTTCTGGGTGAGCAGGAGTAAGATCTCATTCCTTGATTTCTTCTTACCCTGAAACACCGTCCTTGCTTTATATCTAATGTCATTTTTCTGGCCCTTTGAATTAGCAATGCTATCATCATTTCCAGATTTAATTCTCTCTTAGGATTATTGGAGAGGTGATAAAAATCTGTAAATTGCCATTGTCACCAGTATTTAAAAATAGCCCCTTAGAAAGCGTGCAGTGATTTAACTCATATTTTGGGACAAACTCTGGAAAGCCCAGCATCACTGCTAGCAGCACGGGTAGCCCTTCGCACTGTGCCAATCCCCAGTGAGTTCACAGTCCCTGTGCAGACCTTGTCTGACCTCTGCAGAACTGGGCAGCAGAGGCTTTGACTCATCCCTACTGACCTCTCCGATCTCTCTTCAACTTCTGTCCCCTCTTCTGTGCAGGTCTCAGGGCAGCAGAGCCAGGAAAGCAGCTGTGATTACTTTCCTGGCAACGCGCTGCTTCGAGAAACACATCTTGGAGACACAGTGGGTTCCTGCTGCCTCAGTCCCAGCCACTTGCAGAAGAAAGCTTCTGATCCAGACTGGTGGTGGCAGCCTCTCCTTCCACCTTCCTGGGAGACCAGTGCTGTGCTAGGTAGGTCCCCTTACCCGAAATGAACATGGGGTGTTTTGTTTGAACTGGGAAGCTGATAGCGTTGAACCCATCTGTTTGTATAAACTAGCTGGCTATCATCTTGCCATCTCTAATGTAAATCTGCTATGGTATTGTGAAACTTTATTTATTTTAAGTTTGCAATATTTACCAAAGCAGACCATACAAAAAGGGTCCTTTCTAACTTCCATACCATTTTTCTACTGTGTTATTTGTTGGAAAGATATGTTCATGTATAATTAAATGTGGCTTGCTTAAACCTTTGCAGTTGGTAGCTTAATATATATTTTGTTGTACTTTGAGTACAAAGGCTATATTATGCTTTTGTTGGCATCCTTGCTGGTTAGTATGCCAACTGCATAATTTTGTTCTCTGCTATATGTCAGGATTCGAGTGCCGAGGGCTCAACAGGTGGTGCTGGGATAAAGTTCTGGCAAATCAAATAGGTAATGCGGTTATTTCTTTTGTCAAATTATAATTGAAAACAGAGACAAGTAAAATGAAACTCACATTTTCCTGGTGCAAAACAGGGTTTAGAATTAAATTCAAATCAGTTTCCATGACAAATACGCATTACTACTGGAGCTTTCTCTGTAAATAAACATGCAACACCTTAGTTTTGATGTAGAATGATTTGTTCCCTGTAAATTTAAACCTTAAGCGTCAGTGTTTAAACAATAACAGAAGGCTAGAGTCCTCTATGAATCTTCTGTCTTTCTCGTACACATTTTGCAAAAAATGTGCCAAAAGCTTCAGGAAAACTTTGAAAATATTTAAATCTAAAAAGTCAGAGAATTTGAGACAATCTGTGATACATAATTCAAATGTATAACATCAAGAGTTTCCTGCCATATTGTTTTCTAATCATTGCTATAACCATGCTCCCAACAGAAAATGATAAATACACTGGAAATTCCAGTGAATGTGCTGAATGAGGTGCTGCTCGTTTTATGTTTGACTTGCATAATGTTTATTAATCCTAAAATCATAAAAAGGGGATCAAGCCTTCTACAACAGAAATGCAACAAATCATACACACGTAGCTTGGTTTTCCAAAATTTCACATAAAAAGACCTCTGCACTTATAAGCCTATTCACTGTGATATTGCAGCTGATTTTTTTACACTGAGATGCTTTTATTTTTCTCTGAAGACCTATATAAATCTAACATACATAATCTTATCTATGGCTCCTACAATCACTGTGGTTTTATTTAGTTTTTCCGTTCCTCCTCATTCAAAGACATTTCTCCTAAACTATCATTTTCTCAACTCCAAGTTCTCTTTTATCAGATCTGAACCCATCATCCACTGGAACAGCTTCCCACAGTGGGCTCCAGTTCCTTAGGCTGGTCACAAACATCTTTATGTCCCTTTCAAGCTCTTATTTAATTGAAGGCTTTACCTTTGTACAGGACCAGATGGTACATCCTCTTCTCTCACTTAATAACTCATTCTGTAAACGATCAGGAAATAAGCAGCATGAGAAAAAGGTATCATATTCAATCCATAAACTTCATTAGTTTTACTTTTTATATACCGTAGTTACTATTTTTTGGTCCTAGCAGAATACATGCATTTCTGTCCCACAGCAGCAGGCTGAGGTAGTGAGGCTGACTGCCGGGGCTGCGGGCAGGCGGTGGGACCACTGCCTGTGCCCTGGGCTGGGGCACACCTGACAGAACAAGACGTGAGAAACTGATGGACATGGCACAAGAAATTGCTGGAGGAGGCAGACCATAGGGTGAGAAGCTGACAAATGTACGTATGGTGCTGTGAGGAATTCACAGGCGGTTAAGGAGGTTTTATGTGAGAAAGAGACGAATTTCACAGAAAGCTGATGTTGAGCACTGGGGATATTTTGGGGAGTGGGATAGTGTAAAGCCAACAGTACCAGCTAACCATATCAGCTTACCCACGCAAAGCTGAGATCACCTTGAAATGGCAGCAGAAATACCAAAATTCAAATCCAACATCTATAGGAGTTGAAAAGGGAGCAGAGATTGACTGAATCCACAGAGAGGTACTAAATCCACAAATTTTTAAGTTATTAGCATTTGGCTGCTCAACAGTTCAATTTCTTCACGCTTTTCAGTATGAAGATACCTGGGAATAACAAGATATTGGCTGAGAATAAGGATCCCAGTTCCACATAACCCTCTTCACAATCCTATGCTTGGACTGAAGAGATTCCTGGGGAAGGAGGGCACAGCTTCGTTAACCCATCAAAGTTGCAACCAGTTGCCTCAGGATCTAATCTGGCAGCTTCACTGCAAGGGACTGACTCAGAAGGTACAAAGTATATTACAGCCAAAGGGTTACTACATTCTTTGCCTCTTTAGAAATCCTTTCATTGCTCTACTACATTTCTAGGCTGACCTGGGACATGCCATGAGGACCGATCCCAGCTCTCTAGGAGTTGCCATTAATGTTCAATGCATGAGAGAAAGCATTCTATTTTTGCTTTTTACCTTTTAAATAGCCATGTTGAATATTTATCTTAAACCTCAGGTAGCTGTTTAGAAAAGAAACAGCTGAGAAGCAGATAATGTACCCCTTTCATTGACAAAAGATTTATGTCTTGCCTGGCAGGACTGCATACTTCCAGAGCTCACGGCTGACATAGTCAAACACAAGTAGCACGTAGTCCAGTGTTTATCCAGGGGAACCAAGGCTGCTGCTCCCACACTTTTTTGTGTGAAATTAAATCAGCCAGGTTGAAATTGGCAAAGATTTAAAAACATGATAAAATTCCTATTAAAAGGGGGGGAGAGAGGCTCAGAAGCAGATTGAATCAATGAATACGGTGCACAAATAAGTAGGGTACGCATGAACATTTCTGCTGACCTTCTGCAGGAGCCATCTGTCTGGTTGCAAGGCACCCTCTCCCCCGTGGGAACGGGTGAGGAGTTCAGCCACAGTGCTGACCACCCTTCCCCCACAGCTGTCAAAACTATTGTAGTTTGGCTCTCACATATGTATGATTAAATTCCATGCTGTGCCAGAAAGAGAAGGGAAGCACAGTCTGGAACGTGTTCTTAGGTACGTCTTTTCCACGGACTACATGTAGTTTGATGTCACTGGCTGCTGAGAGAGGTGGTTTATCTGCATTTTAGCACAGCTGTTTAATCAATGTGTTAAAAAAAAAAAAAAACAACTTTTTTTTTTTTTAAGTAGACAGTGAGAAATGTAGATTAGAATAGTAAAACTCTGCATTTCCCAGGAGATCCTTAATTTTCTCCAGTGACAATAAGACAGTTTCCACCAGCTTTGCCACAGTTCAAAAAAAGGAGAGGAAATAAATGTCTGTTAGGTATAGTGCTGATACTAAGAAGGGCCCTCAAGGGAGACCACAAAGAGGGGCTGGGGGTTTGATACACCTTCATTTCATGAAGTGAGCAGGGAAAACCTGTGGGTTTTCTCTTTCCTTGCCCCTCATCACTCTGCCAGTCCCAACAGCTGAGACGGCTATCCAGAGAGGTGCTGCTGGTGGCAGCATAAACTGCACATTGGAAAGCACAGGCAGAATTTGACCCAGAGGAAATAAATTAACCATACATCTGCTTAAAATAACCCCTCCCATCCAATACAATACCCACTAATTTCTTTTGAAATATTACTCTTATCCTGAGACTGAAAAAAAAAATAGAATAATTAAGAAATTCCTTTTCTGGTATGCGACACACTGCTGAAAAGCCTAAGGGTTAATCCACACAACTAGGTGGCCACAGAACTGGATCCCGTCTCTTCTTCAGCCAATGTTCTTCTGCATTGCATCAGGCAAGTCTCACTGTTTCCTCTTAAATAATTTCATACATAAACTGAGAATGAAGCTACATTACTCCTGCTCCAATGAGAACGGTGGAGCTCATCTGACTTAGTTGTGAAGTGAGAATGCTCACATGAAAACAGGCTCCTGAAATTCAAAGTTTTATTGTTCCATGCTGTTATATTAGAGAAAAAAAGACGGATTCCTCTGTGGTTCTTAGGAACAGAGTGGTAGCAAATTTTTCCTTTTTTTTTCACATTGCTACAAATTTGTATAGAATCTGCCCTTTGCTCTTTTGTGTACAGCATTTGATTAATTGAGAATTAGAAATGTAATATCTTTTTTATATTTATCTCTCAGAAAGAGCCTATACTATGGGGGTTTTTTTGAAAAAAAAAATCTTTTTCTATATAGTTATTTGCCATCATTTTCTGTGAGCATGCATAATGAAACACAGAGGCAGAGAAATGAGGGCGAGGAAGGGCATAAGTACGTGTATGCTATTGTGAAAAGGTGTTTGTACATGAATGTACATATATATATATATCTCCTAAGCCTGGGACCAGATTTTCAATTGTTCTTGATTGTACATGCAAACCCACATGATTTAGACTGAAAATAACATATCTCTGTGTTATTAAAAAATGGGAGGGGGGAGAACAAATCCTCCAGGACAGGAGTAAGATGGGTATCATTTCTCCTCTCTACCAGTCCTCTTACAGCCTGGAAATACATACTCAGAGTTATATTTTCATCTCAGTTGGATGCACTGGCTTTTAGCTATTCAAATCCCTTTTTCCATTAGTGTAAGTTAAGCTGCTCAGGCTTTGTGTGTGGATGTTGCCCTACTTTCCTCGCGCTGTCTCTGGGTGCCTTCGGTTCGATTTACCTGCTCTGCTCTGCTCTGCTCTGCTCTGGACCCTCACGGGGCTGGGGCTGGCCTCTGCCCACAGGCTGGAGAGTCACTCGGGCACCTCTTCCAACCAGTGACACATTTAACGCTTTCTTCTCTCCTTCAGGTGAGGACAGTGGCACTGGCAGGGATGGCAAGGACTGTTGAGTCCAGCCAGCCCAGGCAGGCAGCACCCCATCGCTGGGGCTGGCTGGGCTCCCAGTACAACCAGCCCCGAGTAGTCAGGTCCAGAGATGAGCCAGGGAAGAGGCTGGGAATCAGAGTCTGGGCTTAGACCAGCCCGTGCTTGGTTCCAGACTCTGTTCTGCCACCCTACCCCTGCTTACAGTATCCTGTTCTCCTTCTCGTGGTTCTTGTATACACACACGTGGCATGATGCCTTTTTAATACCTCTCAACTTGTCACCCAAAACCCTCTTTGTTTCCCTTTCTATAATTTCATCTTTATTTATGCTTGCTACAAATAATCTAAGGGCTGGGCACACAAAGTCCAGTCATTGTGAGACCTAAAATGGCAATGTTTGCCCTGAGGTGTCTGGTTTCCAGTGACAGTCACTGTGATAGGCATTGCCTTGTGTCACATGCCTAAATTTCATAACAGTGCAGGAGAAGGGCTCGGTATCTTACTGAACTCTATTTCAGCCCTTTTTTTCATTATTTTATTATGATTAATGGATGAGACTAAACCATTTGTAGTGCATTTATTATCCCAAACAATATTGAAAGTAATTTGACCCCTATAGGCCTTCCTCTTTTTTAATAATACTATACAGTGGCAAAAAAAAAGGCTATGAAATTCTGTGTAGAGATCTTTATCTTAGTTGAACTGGTTGAAATATAGACAATGGAAATTCTCTGGGTTGACACTGGTATAATAGGAAGCAGAATATGACCTGCTCTTCTGAGCAATGTGCTGTCACTACAAACTACATCACCATACATACCTAACATATAAAAAGTTTATTTGTCAGCCCGCTCCTGTGAGCTCTTTATTTATGGCTACTTTGTCATCTCAATAAAGCCATGTTTTTCATTATTAGAAACATAACATTCTTGCAAACTCTGACGATGTATAGGTGAACATGAATAATTTTATTATGAAGTCATTTTGCTGTAAGCACTGGCAAAATCAGATAATGCCATACTGTGTTACTCAACTAATGGGTCAAGTGTAGTATGAAAGCACTGAATTCAGAAGAGCTCTCCTAGCACATTGCATTTCACCAAAGGACTGAATTACTCTGTTTCTCAGAGAGCTTGAAAAGTTGGAAACTCAAGCTAATATTTTTGTCGGCAGCTTCTTCAACTGAGGACTGTGCCTCCTCTAGCACATGAGCACAGCACCTCTCTTGGCAATGGTCTAACCCAGAGAAGATGCTTTCACAGTTGCCCCAGAAGACAGTGTGGTGTGCCACAGCAGCCCATTCACTGCTGCTCCGGACGGGTGAGGTGAGACCTTGACTGAGATACCTGGCTGCCAGGGCTGTTAGTGGTCAGATAAATTCAGCAGCGATAGCTTTCTAAGTATAAGGAAAAGAATTATGCACCAACAGTGTCATTCTCAAATTCAACTCCTCACAGAAGGATAAACTTCCTTAAAAATATCGAGCTTTGCAGCAATTTACCTTAAAATGGCCAGGTTAAATAAGTAAAGGAGCAGCACAGTCCTCATGGAATCTGCTAACAGGCACAATAAAGGTTCATGGTAAATGTATATCATTAACTAGCCTCTTTGAATACCAAAAGTAGTTATCATTTCAAAAGGGCAGAGAATACAGTTATCAGAAACAAAAATCCATCCTTCAGAAAGTAAGTTCATGTCCAATGGAAAAAAAAACAGATAGAACAAACTTGGAGAAGTTAACTGAAACTACAATAAATATTGAAAAATTACTTGCTAAACATACAAACCTAATAAGACTTTATTCTTACCTCAGACTCCAGAAGGCCGCTGGTGAACTGGTAGTAGCAGTACTGATCGTACCACCACATGACAGAGGTACAAAAAGAGCAGTTTTGGAAGAAAGAGTCATTGCAGGAAACCTAAATGTGTTATTTACAGCAATAATCAGTAAAAGAGGACAGGGAGGTTCCCGTATGAGACCACGAGCATCTCCAGGACTGCATCAGATAAAACTGTCAAACAAGTAGAGGCCTGGAGCAGTAGTCACTCCAAATTTGCAAATGAAATTGCCAGTAATGGCCCAGTGTAATCACTTATTTGTACTGACCTTAGTGACACAGGAGGAAAAGGAAGATGAAAATCTGTGACAAAGGTTCCAGAGAACTAGACCCTGAGAACTAGGAATGAGTAAACCTGACTTCTGCAGCAAACAAACTGATAAAAGTTGGAAAAAGACTCAACTGGTCAAGGTGAGTAAAAGTAAGTCCATGTAGAGAAGAGTCTATGTGACTTTTATAGAAGACAGCCATGCTTCCCAAACCTACTAGAGCTCTGTGGAGGGATCAACATGTTGCACTTTATGATGAAAGCCCAGTTAGCCGTGCACCCTCTGAGACACAGCTGTGTGCTCTCTGCCTTATTGAGTGAATTAGCTGTGTTAGAGTCATAAAAATCTATTGCATTTATAGCTAATATTATAAGGCTTTGGTTTTCTTGTTCTACAGAACAGAATTCTCTGTACTTCTGACTTTTTGAAAGCTGCAAGCCAAAGCTCATATGCATCAATTAGACTGTGAAACCATACTGCTGGAGCTGCCTATGGAATATAACTTAATGATAAATTGCATGCATGCTGTAGAGAGACATAACAGAATGTTATTGCCATTGTTCATCCTTTGGTATTTGGTCTGCAGAGTCTGAGCTTGTTAATCAGCAGTTCGTCCTGCTTTTACTCGGGTGCATTCAATGCCAAGAGTGAATTTCCTCTATATGCTTTGCTTTTCCCCTGTAAGCTTTGTCAAAGCTCTTTTGTTCAGTTTGTCAGTCAGCTGCACTCGTGCTTTCATTGTGCCAGTAACTCTTGTCTGGAGATTATTCATTCTGGTTTGGTGCCACTAGCACTGTGTTGATCTGAACCTGATGGAGATGTTGCACCTTGTGTAGACTCAGTTCAGGCCTGGGGACAGCCAGAGTGACTCCAGACCCTTCCTCAGGTGTGCTGAAGCCCTTAACAAGAGGATTTTGAAACACTGATTTTTGTATGGTGTACAAAGAATGAGGGGTGCAACAGCCATTCCTAGCCAGGGAGAATATATCACTTATTTGACAAAAGATAATAAAAGTGATTCATACATTGTTGTCTAGAGTTTGTAAATCCACTTAGCACTAATCAGGAAAGATGTTAGGTGCATCCTTTCCAGTGAACAAAGTCAGTGATCATCACATGTTTAGAGCTAAGCCATTAAAAAGAACACATTGACTCTCCTGGTTTACTCCCTTTCTCAGACAGAAAATAGAAAAAGGATGAAAGAAAATTCAGTGAAGACAAGATTCACAGAATTTAAGAAAAAAATCCAAAATTCAGGTCTCTGGGTATGTGCTTGAAATATTGCTCATCAGTACCACGTCTGCCCAGCTCAAAGTCCTGCAAATGAGAAGATCACTCGGTAGAGATCCCCAGTAAAAATATATCCAGGCTGAGGTTCTTCATCTCCTAAAGTACTTTGATGTCATGTCCCAATAAAACTTTAAAGCCAGAGAAGTTTATTTTCATTAGCTGTTGAAAGTTGGGATGAAAATATGTTTCTTTATGGTAGTTCTTTTTTCTTGTTTCTTTTTTTTTTCCCCACAAAGCTGCTTTTGAAATAGTCTCTGTCGACATACACACTGTTCCAACTTTTATCCGTGCTAAAACCTACAGTAACTAAGGGGCAAAAGTTACAAAGTAGCTCATGAGTAAATGGAATTTAATGGGGCCAATTATCCCCACATGCTTGTGTGCAGGTTTCATTAATATTAATTGGTTGTAGACATGCATATTGAGCTGAAGAATAGGCTATCACTGGTCTCTACACTCTACTTTGTGTGTGTCCTGATTTAGAATTATTCAAGAGAACATGTTAATTTTCAAATATCTACTAGCATGTCAGCAGAAAAAAAACCACAATTGTCCGTTACACCTGCAAGATACAGAAATGTTGAAAAAAAATAGATTAAATGTGACTGAAACAGTGCTTTTTCCATAATTTAGAATCACACTACATGCATGTCTCTCCATAAATATTTAATGAAATGGAAATGAATATGTAGCAGGCTGGGTTCTTCCCTCTAAGGGTTAAGTTCCATTTCTGCAAATTGGTTTGTGCCCTATTTCTGCTCCTGTGTCTTTGTGCATCTAGACATTTTCTTGGCATCCCTAACTCTTCTGAGGTTTCAGGAGATCTTCAGAGATTTGCCAGTAATTGACCTGTTTGGATTGCACATGACTGGCATTTGCTAAAAGATAATACAGTCCTGCATTTTGTTGTTAAGTGCTGGTTGTGTTATTAACTTGTGGCCAAACCAGAATAAAGGCTCAGGAGACATCGTTTTCCCTCAGACAACTTCATTTGGTTCTTACCGTAATCTCCATTATAAATGAAGCACTTTGGTCTCAGCTTGAGGGAGTCACATATTCTTTAACTTGTCAGCTGTGTTTGTCCAGTAATGAATACACTCACTTTGCTTCATTTTTTTTAAAGATGTTACTGTACACTAAGGGTAAACAATCAACATAACATCAAAGTCAGATGATTTAACCTTCTGCCACTTCTCTAACCACTCAAGAGTTCCTGCCACTGCCAGCCGGGTATTGGAACATGTGTAAATGTTTTCTGAGAAAACAGGATTATCTAATGAAGGAAACCTGATGTTTTCTCCTTATAAAAAAGGAATATTTAATAAGCTTCGGTCTGCCCTATCCCAAAGGAGTCTGACGAGGCCTATTTGTTTTAGGTTTACCATGTAACAGAAACAAATCTTGCCCCCAGCTACAACAGCATAATTCTCGACGAACCTTTAGGTTTAGTTCTGCTGTAATTTAAACCGGTACTGTCTCAGTGTAACACATCTGATTTCAGCAGAGTTCCTCATGTTTAGTACTGTCTTTAATAGCCAAGAAAATTAAAAATGAAATTAGAGCCTAGGAACAATGAATTAACAGCAGCCAGATAAGCACATGCAATCTACTTTGTGTAACACAAGAATTAAATACTGCTGATCTTTGCAAGTAGCAATGACAACTCAAACACAATGCCTTGGGGCCTGCAATAACCTGGAGGCTAATTAACTGCAGAGAGGGCTTTTCATATTACACTGTGTATTAAATAAATTCAGCACAAATCCATAGAGACCAATAAGCATTTTGAGGCAGTCTAGCTAAATTTTACCCCAAAAGTGATCAAGCTACATAGGATTGTGGCTTATGAGATGTCTGATTAATATATAGTCCTCCAATAATGCAGGTGCTTAAGTCGAAAATAAGAGCAAATAGGAGTCAGAGACAGAGGAAGAGTCTTCTGTCAGTATAATTTTCATGATCTTGTCTATTTCTTTGGCCATAGTACTAATAAAGTATATTTTAACTCAGAATTTTGTAATACTGCCCTAAAATACATCATCATGTAAAAACCAGAAGCTGATATGATCAAGTAAGTGAAAAAGCAAAAGGAAGCAGGCCTAGGTCTCTGTATCTTAATGTCAAGGCTTACCCAAGTACTCCATTATCTCACGATCTCTCAGTGAAACCCGCAGATGCACACTAGCAGTTGTGCAAGCAAAATCCTGCAGGGCCAAGTGCTGAGCACGGCAGGGATATCGGCAAGGAATCTCTGTAGGGGGAATAAAATCCTGCTCAGTTCATAAAAGGTCTGCTCACAGTCAACGGATCTGTACCCAACAAAAACAGCAGTCACCCAAAAAGGTCTATGCCCTGGCTGGTGAGGGTGATGACATGGCATATAGTAAAGTCTCTGTAATTCTCCCAACACAATACCATAGAAAAGAGAACATAGTTCAACAGGTTTATTTTTCATCAAATAACACTGTGAACAAGCAATATGCTAGGTATTAAGCATCTCTTTATAATGCAAAATAATTCTGTATAGTATAGCTCTTAAAAATATTATATCTGATGTGATGATTCAGCTGATGGGGCATTCAGCCTTCCCAGGACAAGTCTAATGGGTTCTTAGTTGCTGTTCTCTTGAGATCGGCCATCACCTGGTACCTCTGACAAGTGTCTGACTCTTTTTCTTCTTCAGGAGGAACTGGAAGTCACTGCAACTGAACTGGATACAGAAGTATTATTCTTCACTTGCAAGACAGTGTCCCTTTTATTTATGTATTCAAAACTCAATAATATTTAAGTTTGGCTTTGTATCTATTATACAAAATAAAGTTATTTAAGAAATTGTTAAGAGAAGGTTTACTCCTGCTGGACACTCTTTATTTTTTGTCAGTAACACCTTCCCCATGGCCTGGGTGTGACAACATCGCAATCAGAAAATGACACAGCTTATCTCAAAGGTGGATGAGAAAGGACAAATGCAAATACAAACCTTGCAACTCCACAGTAGAAGCTTTTCTGTGTAATGGTGGAGAATAAAGGAGAGTGTGTCTAATAATGTCTCCCCGTTTTTTGTGAGCTAAACAATTTGGAAAGCAAAGGATCAACTAAGCCACCAAAAAATTCACACATAAAAAGAGTATATAATCTCTATTCTGGTCACAAAGAAATATTCCACTTCTCTTTGTAGATGTCTTTGTCTTATTCTCTCCTTACACACCCAAGAAGACTGGAAGCAGAATCAAGGCAGAAACCAGGCCTAAGTCTAATACTTAGTGGAAAAATAAGACATTGCTCATTTTTTATTTCCAAACTAGCAAGTACGTGAATCAGAACCAGTGAGCTAAGGTTGAATTTACTGCAGTAGACTATTCTTTCTGAATACTTCCAATGCAGTTATAATACTTTGAACATAACAAGTAGGGGAAGCAAGTGGAATCTGGCTCAAATCTTGTTAAACCCTTCAGGATGAAGAAGCAGTTTCCCAGGACTTTGCTCCGTTAAAAAAGTAAAAGCCCTTAAAAGAAAATGTATCTCCTTCCAAAACAGATGCCAGGTACCTGCATAATCTATGTTTAAACAGAGCAGGATGAGGCAAAAAAGAAATATCACTAATGTTGCTTTACCCCAGACTTCTCAGATATCCTTATCCCAAATTCAAAAGAAGAGTAGACACTGGTGGATTCCACAATACTATAATAGATAAGACAATCCTGTCCCTCCTGTGGAATCTTTCAATCAGGCATCGTCACTCTCTTTTGGAAAAATAAGTCTTACCCACCAATATGAGTCAATTCTCATTCAGGATCTTCCACAAGTAATAACTGTCAAAATTTATGCAGGGAGTAGATCAGTGAAACTTTATCTCCCCTCAAGTTATGACCCCACTAATAAACTTGACAACCTGCATCAGGATAGCTTTATACACAAATTAACACACAAGCTATTTACCATCAGACAGCTTCGGTTGTTCTCAGATGGAGGTAAGCCGGCTTCACCCTTCATTCTCCCAGGATTTCTGACATAATTTCTGGTTTGATTTCCGTAGCTGTAGAATGGAATAGCAAAGTAGTAGAAAGCAGCAAAGATTTTATTCATGGACAAAGCTTTGGCCCCAATATGCACCGCCTTTTTTTAGAAATTTATTTTTTAGAAATTTCTTTATTAGAAATTTCTCATTGTCACAGTTAAGATAAATCCATCATTCTCTGGAACTCCTGTGTTATGAAACCTCCTGTTGCACTGTTTGTCTTGACAGTGCAGTCATCATAAAGTCTCCCCACTGACTGCACCCTACATGTCACCACTGGCTGAGTCCCCTGAACAAAACCCAACAGATAAAACCCTGATTCCAGAGTATTTTTTGAAAAGAATTAATCTCATGAATAACTGAATGGTTTTCCAAACAGAGAAGTTTCTACTGTAGTCAAGAACCTTCATTAATGAGATCCAGACAGATTTACATTTTTAAAAAGTACAAGATTTTGGGATTCTGCCATTTATATCATCAACTACTGTATAAATTACATTTGTAAGACCCATTGGCTCCAACCAAAGGGTATTTAAGAGTCTGACTGTCTGAGTTATGAAAGAACCAGGTAAGAGGAAGTGGAAAAAGGGACAAGCTATAGAATATCCATTAGTAAGATGACTAATATTTCTACGAACCTGAGTTCCCATTTTTTTGGCGTCTTTCATGGAGATTTAAAGATAATTGTAGCAAAGGTTCAGGAAGAAAAGCTAAAAAAGAGACATCCTGCAAGGGAGGTCATATTTACAAATGCTCTCCATATTCCTTCAGATTTATTGTAAATGATTTGTGAGGTGCTTTTTAATATTTAAGTTCTTTATAAGTTCACTGGAGAGATGGTCAAGATTAGAACAAATTGTCATAGAAAAAAAAATGTATTGCTAGCAGTCTACCAAAATCTAGCAGTTTGGCTTCTGCGGGTAAACATGAGGTAATGCAGCAAAGTCCTGACTATCAGGAAATATACACAGGTTTTTACATCACAGACGAGTGAGATTAATGTTATATCCCACGCTGTGTTGAAAGGGATATCTTGCCTAGTTAAAAATTATATTTTAAAACCATCTAGTTTCCTTGTTTTTTCCTATGTTTTACTTTTTTATATATATAAATGCTTCCTGTTCCAATAATATAAGTTTTCTATGTCACATAGCTTGCATTTTCCTTAGCTTCAGTAATGAAAATAAATTAGTTTAATTCACCTTTGTTAAAAGCCAATTTCTCTTTCACATTTCCATTTAGCAGCAGATTATATGAACACTGAACTCAGAGCTGGAAGGGAGGACACTGAGGACAAAATCAAATAGATTTTTTTCCTCTAGCTGATGGAAATATTTCTACTGCTTTCCTGTTTTTCAAAATCTTGGTAAATTTTATCCTTTAATTTATCTGACAAATTGTCTAAAAATGAACTTGTGAAAAAATAGAAGATCTTTCAGGACAATGTTTAATTTTTTTTTTTCCACCATTTTGTTGGTTTGGCAAATACACATCAATTTTATAATCATCATCTAAGGCAGCTAATAACGAACTCAAAAGCAAGGCAGATGGATCTCTCTAAAACAAGAACTTTCACTCACTGTTTCCGGTGCCTTCCCCTCAGCCTTTGAAGAACTTTTACAACAAATTTCAGCTCAAAATCCAATCCCAAAGCAAATACCAAAATGTTTAATTAATCAGTTAGGTTTGGTTTGTATGTTGCTCTTTTTAAGAAAGAGGTGGGTTTTTTGACTCTCTAATCACAAATCCCAGTGCCTTTATTCATGTTTTGAACATCATGAATTCAGCAGAAATTAAAACTATATATCCAAATTGAATTTTTTATGTTTTTCATTCATTATTTCAGACTCAAAAGGTGTAAATAGCATTATGAAAGCTTGAGGGCCCCCGCTGCCTCACTTGATTCACTCCTTTTGGACATCAGAAAGCACTACATCAAGATTCAAATAGAAAATATTACTGGATAATCTGTTATGAATAAGACTTCCCAAAGACATATTGGAGGATGATATATTGTAGACTAGGGAAAATAGGAGGGATTTCAGCACAAGGAAAAAATGAATCACTAAAAATGCATTCTGTGGAGGTGCATACTTATGTAAAGGGAACCTCCACAACTTCCCACACTAGTTTGAAATTAACTGTAAAGGCCAAGAAACACCAGGCAATCTACAGTTACTAATTTTCACCTTATTTATTGCCGTTAAAAAACAAAAAACAAAAAAAAAAAAAAAAAGAAGGAAAGGAAAGGAAAAAAGAAGGAGCCATACATTCTTCTCTGGTGGTGTACAGCACTGTAGCTGTATGTATATATGTTTTTATATAGATATAAGATGTCCTTCATTAATAATTATTTAAATTTTACAGAGTAAGTTACTTTTCAAAATATAGGATTATGTTGGTAACCTCCTGTTGGAGCTTTTGTGTTTCATCTTAAATGTGAACCAGTCGTGCTGGTACCCAAGCTGCACCCAGGTAAAGGCTTGCTCACAAATGCACTTCTCTCCTGCTTGTTTCATGCATGTTTTCAGGGCAACTCTGTCTAATGTCACCATTTTTCGCAATCAGGACTGCACTTTTTTGGTTACTTAGAGGAGAATTTTACCCCCAAAGTAATTCCCTCACACTGATGTCCTCTGTAACACCACAGCTGTCATGCCATTAACTCAGCTTTCAGGACACCGACTACTGACACAATGAGGAGGCAATTACTCCACTCCCATGGAGTGACCAGGAGAATCATAAAGATCTGATTGAATATATTTCCTTATGGCAAATTCAGAGAAGCTGAATCTCTCTCATGTTCACAAGACTTAACTACTTTCCTGTAACTGTAGCAACCTCTTTAGCATTTGGAGAAAATTAAACTAAATACATCTTGCCAACGGCAAATACTCAAAGGACAACTTTTATTTTAATTACTGTAGACATAGAAAAAGGAGTTCTTTAAGGAAGTCTGTGAACTAAGAGCTATATATAACTCATGAGGAATTCCTTAGTGATTTTCCTGGTTAAACAGATTTCCTAAAAAATACATTTGTTTGCTGCACAGGGTGGAATTATTGTAAATCAAATACTTATTTTTCAAAAGTCTGATCTGACTTGTAGCACTAACACAGCAGATAGTAAACACACATCCATTGCACAATTTAGGTTTGCCGTATTGATCTTAAAAAAATGAGTAGGCATTGCAGAGCCAATGTTTCTACCTATTGAAAAAAAAGGGCCAGAATGAAGTGTTAACCATTAGACTTAAAGCTCTTCCTCTCATTGATTTCAGTAAGCATTTTTCCAGATCCAAAGCCTTTCTATTAAGTTCAGAGCTCTTTCGGTCAGGGCTGTGATATCCATTGCAGCCAAAGAACAGCAAAGCTTGGTCTGATCTTTTTTTGAGACTCCGGTTTCAGTTAAATAACCAGGTGGACCATTCTCTGAATTAGCACTGCAGAATACATACCAGCAGAGAGGGTACCACTAAACTGCAGGTTATCTGAGAGGTTCTCCAGAACAAGGAAAGCAACAACTCACACAAGCTGCACACAAGCCAATTTTTGTGGTATTATGAAGGAAAGCATCTTTGTAACCTTTCATTTCTTTCCACACTTGGATGAATTTATTTCTTTCTTAGCTTCACATTCTGAATTTCTGTATTAAAATGAAAAAGCTTTACCTGTTTTAGTGCTTGATTTTGTAAAGTTTCCCAGTATATATTTATATGGGTGACATTTTTTTATTTAATGACACAACACCAATCTGCACTGTGGTGATAATTAGCAAAGGGCCTGCGAATAGACACTCACAGGGATGAATCTGATGGGTAACATAAACTGAGGAAAAGGAGCCACACAGGGTTATGTTAAGGTAAACCTTAAAAAGAGGGAATAGAAGAGGAAAAGAAGCTAAGTGAATGGTATGTAACACCTAATCTAAAGCACATTTCTCTCTCTTTCAGCACACACAAACCTTTTACTATTTTCTTTTTATGGTTACTGAATACCCACATTATCTGAAATTAGAATTTACTACGCTGGGTGTTAAACCCTAACTTAAACCTTAAAAATAGGCTTTGTAATAAAAATATCATCTGAAACCTACACTAACTCTTACATTCTCACTAATTCATCCCATTGTCTCCCAAGAAGAATATCATGAACGTGTCAGACACAGAAGTATATTTGATATGCTTATGCTAGAATAACAGTGTTTGACTATATTTGTCTTTATTACTGCTTTGGCTCTGTTTTAAATACTTATGTTTGTTGTCAGCAACTCAGCTTCTGAAACACACACAAAAAAATTGCTAATTTCTGAAGCTGTGAAAAGATTTCTGGAATATGGAAAAAACCTTGATAGTTCCTTCATTCACTTTCTTAATGAAAACAGCTCGTGATTAAAGAAAACCAGGGAAAGATAAAAGATTAACCTAGAAAAGGCAAATAGGCAAGTCAAGTGAATAAAGCTGGGCTTGACTGTTGCTTCCCATTTAAACAGAGGAGTCCTACAAGGACCGAGCCTCAGTGTCCTAGCTCTCACATGCTTGGCAGGGGTGGGCACAGTTCCCCTGCATCCACCTCAGCTCATGTGACACTTATCAGGGCCACAGCACAATTGTTCAGAGGAGGAGGAATACACAGTCTCTTGCACAGAACCGCATTTTCTCTCTGGTTTCCTGCAGTTACCGCACGGAGCGCAGGAGTCAGAGCGATGCCATGGCACTGTAATGGAAATCAATGACTTTGCAGACCCAACAGAGGGAGGTGGGAACAAAAAAAGCATCCTCACCCCCAGCCCCAGTGGCTGTGTAAATCTGTCCCCGGGAGGTGCTCAGTGCCCACCGCTTCCCCAGGAGTCAGTGAGAGTTCAGGTGCTTACTATGTCATCAGGCTTGACCTTCAGATGCGACACCACCAGGACGTTTGTTTTCCCACAGCAGTGATTGCTTCAGTCAATTATTATTGCCCATCCTGGAGTGCAAACACATAAGGACTTGATTTACAGTGTGAAATATACATCCTGAATTTACTTCCTCTTTTGTTTTTGGATGACCGTAGCATCACCAGCTTTAAGAGATGACAGCAAATTACTTCATGGGTAAATATATCTATGTATAGGGAAGGATAAATATCAGTCACTCAGGTCATCCTGAGATGAACGTTCAGTATAGCTCTGGATGTGTTATGTCCAACATGACAATATATTTAAAGTTTTTTGATTTTTATTTTAAAAGCGGTACTTTTTCTGCTCTTCCCTGTAGAAAAAATCATTAGCAAATTTGTTGATTTGGCAATCTAAACATTAAATCCAGTTAACTGCAGATTTAAGATTGTACATTCAGTTCTTTAAGCAATGTTTAGACATTACCAATATACCGAAAGATAGATGAGACAGCCTCGTGGTAATACAGCTTTTAACCTTTCCTCTCCTCTACCATGACGGGGGAGAATTACAGTAAATGATGGTTACCTTGTCTGCAGTATGGACAATTGATTTGACCTCACTGCATCTGATGCTCTAATGGACTTCGTGGCTGAATCCCTGGAGACATAAAATATGTCCAAGTGAATTGGGGCAGGTTAAAGAACGGACCCGCTTTTCATGGCTGGCTCAAGCTATAATAGATCTCCTGGTTGTTCTGAGAAGAAGATTAAAAATGATCAATATCCAAATCATTAAAAAAAAAAGTGGTGGCTTCTGTAAATCTACCTTAGCTATTTTTTTTCCTGCTGAACCCTGTGGGGGGAAGTCTATGTTGATGACATGAGTTTCTATAACAAATGTTTGTTTCTGTTTACTCTGTTGTAAAATGTTCCCTTTTATATTAAGAATCAGACACTCGGATGGCATGAATCAGCATTGCTTTCCTGAAGTCATCTGTGTTTACACCATGAGGAATCTGGCCTTAGGTTTATTTAATATAGATAAAATAACAATACTATAATATTTCCTGGAGCAGAAAATAAAATCAAGGACAGATATCAGAGACTGATGGCAACTATGATAACTGAATGTCCTGACAGCTCTGCTAGCCACAGTGCCTAAGACAAAAATAAAGGTCTAATTTAGTGAGGGGAAAACACAAAGATTTTCCTTGGCTGCTCTGAACCCTTCATTTGGCAAAGTGCAATTCAACATCTTGTTTATCCTTGCCTACCCTCTCACGAGAATGTCTGTGCTCTTTTCCCACCAGCACACAACTAAGCTCATGGGGAGAACAGGCCTTATGTACATCAACTTCTAACATCCCTCAGCTCAGACACCTTCCTCTCTACACACAGCATAATGGGCCAGGCAATTTCAATGGCATTATATACATGCATTTACTTAATTGTCTGTAAAACCCAAGCCTTAACGGGACAGCTGTTCAACCGTTCTGTAGGTGGCACACATATTTTAGATATTACTTAGTCAACTTGAAATCCAGGGGAGCCCAAATCTTGAATCTGCAAAGTCTGACATTGTCTGGATCTGACATTTTTTTAATGACAGGAATAAGAGCTAAACCCAAAGTATGTACTTGAAGCTGCATGCCCATTTTCCTAGTTTTAAGAAGTGTCAGGATATAGGAAGGGAACTGACCTAGCTCAACTCCACAGATTGATCGAGTGAATATCAAGAATCTATTACCAAAACCTAAGTTCTCAAGAATCCGGAATTTCCACATAAAATTGTGGTGGCATGTAGATAAATTAATGGAATTATCCAATGAATTGAAAAAGTTTAACATTTTTTTATCCAGTAGTTTGTTGAACAATATTTACCTTTTGTCTTTCACACACTGTTTGTTTAAAAACATGGATGTGTAAGAAGGGCCTCTGAAATGAATATTTATTTATCCCAATGCCCCATTCCTGTATGTAGAAAAGTAACAGCATTTCACAAGCTCTTTGCTCAAGTCTCTGGGATTGTCTACACTGTGTGGCTGGGCCGAGCTGAATGCCGAGCATCCATGGGTGGAAGAGGGAACAACTGCTGTCCCTCCGATCCAGCTATTCTTGTATCTGGAAACATTGTCAGGTGCTGCAAGCGTCAAGCCATCTGAAAGGCCAAAGTTGAGCACTACATTATTGGAGTAGATGACACCTTATTCTTATTCTTCAACAATTCTAACAACTTCGAGTCCCTCACTGCCCCTTTACGAACACAGATGTCATTTTGATGGGGGGACAGCCAAAATGACAAGAAGGTGACCTATCAGTGAACTCAGGAGCAGGTGAGGCCTGTCAGCTTCTAATTTGAAACTGGTGTCAGTCCTGAGGAATGGCTGGTATAATCACATTTGTAACGGATACCCTATAAACTCTGCAAACATTCACAGTGCGCCTGTTATGAGTAATATGAAATTAACAATTCGTGTTTATGACACGAGACACCAACTGAATCAAGTAGGTTTCAGTAACTGGATCGTCTCTGTCTGTCTTCCAGAGCAGAAGAGCAAACTGCCTCAGTCGAAGCCAAATGACTGTGTGCTTATGTTACAATAGGCATTGTATTTATTTTGAAGACAAACTTTTGTAAGTAGGTGTAAAGTGAGGACCTAAGAACTAACTTCTAGTTGAAATTACTTCTTTTAAAATTGCTCTCACTTGAGCAATTTAAGACATTTGTGATTTTTAGGTTGGAGTTTGGGACCTAACAAGTCACATACTGTATCTCAAATTTTCTGAATAACTGAGGGGAAAGCTCTGTGTAAATCTTCTCTCTCAGACACATAAATTACCAGCTGCATGAATACTGCCATTAAGACATGCAGACAAGTGCAAGGGGTGGGGACAGGGCAGGATGCCCGAAAGAGGTGGAGTCACAGAGAAAACAAGACATTTGCTCACTGAGTAATTTATCCTTAATCTGCCTTCACTGCAGCTGAGCCAGAATGAGCACCATGAGTTAGCCTGTCAGGGTCCCTCACTTCTCTAGCATCAAAGCATTTTTTCCTGCAAACTAGGCCTTTTCTTCCTGCTTCTGTGTTGCTTTACCTATATTTTTTTATTAGGAAAAAAAAAATGCAGTATATGAAGCTAAGGTTTGAATTAAGATCAGGTTCAAGTACAAACCGGCTAAACTGCATTTCTGATTTGAAGACAGCAAAAAATCTCACAATCTCTTCTACATATATTTCAGCCCAAATTGGCAGAAATCCTGACCATTCAGTTCCTCTCCTGATGAAAGTGCTGCCAAGCTTGGCACATGTATTAGCAGAAAGTTCCTTTCCACAGACTTGCAAAGTTAAAGACAGACCAGAAAATGGATCCATTGCAATTTTTACAGTGGAATTTAATTAATGGCACTAAATAAATT
The DNA here is from genome assembly GCA_004320125.1 of Scolopax mira. Taxonomy (NCBI): domain Eukaryota; kingdom Metazoa; phylum Chordata; class Aves; order Charadriiformes; family Scolopacidae; genus Scolopax; species Scolopax mira. The sequence continues at coordinate 447,016 of BJBW01000099.1, read as the reverse complement.
GAGGTCCAGAAACCAATTAGCTAGTGAAGTTTGCTGAGTAGTTTAGTACATTTTCACATATACAATCCACTTGAGCTACTAACCTTTTGTAGCTCTGCTCTGTGGTAAAAAAATAACATTTATTCCCATTTTCCAAGAGAGAACTATGTCCCACAGAGCTTCAGCAAAGTAATCAAGGCCAGGTACAGCACTACAGCTGTAAGCCAAGTACAGACATCCTTTGCACTCTGGCCCACACTAACACTGCTTGGATTTCTAGCCATGAATGCCACCTAATTAACAGAAGACTGCAACAACTGCAAATAGGCATTTTGGGAGAACATCATCCCTAATCCCACCAGCAAGAACAGCTTGCAAAACTCACATTAACTTCAGGTGCATCAGAAAACAATAGGAGCACTTTGTGTTGCTGCTACTTGAATCTCAAGAGCTGATCCTGAGCATCTTTAAAACTCACTAGAAATAGCCCATCATACCTATAAAAAATCAAATGTTCAGCTCTAATCTTATCAATCTTTCTCCACCACCCAAAACCTCATCTCTGAGCGTCTGCCTTGAATCCTGAGGCAGGGGCTACAAACTGTTTATGCTGCCATTGATGTAGTCACCTCTAGACAGGTAATACAAAGCTCACTTTGAATCTGATGGTACCAGCACTATTGTTTGGTGTTTGGACAGGGCAAATAAAACCTTGATAAAAATGACATTCATTCAGAGCTTTTCTAGAACCCAGTGAAATATGTTTTAGTTTTCCTCCTACTTACATGGTTATAATTCAACATATGGTTTAAATAGAGCCTACCTCTGTGGAACAAAGCCCAGCACAACTGCACATGGTCCCACTGCTTGAAGTCAACACAGAAGCGTGGCTGATGGGCAGCCTGCACCATCTCACTAAGGTCGCAGCAAGTCAGGCAGGGCATAATATTACAGGCAAAAGAGGGCCTTGAGCTGGGTTGCTGGAGGCAGGACTGGCTGACCTGCTGGGGCTTTCTGGAGCTTCTCTATCAGCAGATAAACTTGATTTACTAGGAAATCAAAAGATAACACCCATTTGCAGCTGATAATCAAAAATGTAACTGGTTTATGTGTGTATACATCCTCTACAGCATTCATAAGAGTAACAGTAAGCTCTGGCAGAACCCCAGAACAGCATAACCTAAAATTATTGCTAAGAACTGATCTTAACTTCCCCATGGTGCTCACTGAGCCATCCACAGCATTCAGCTGATGAACTACCACGCACAGGAGCCCAGGAGATGCCCCTGCCCCTTGTACTCCTGAGGCTAAAGGAAAACTGCCATCATTTAACTCAGCCCACCACCTGAAAAGCTGACACTGAACATGTCACACTGACCGTTAGGAAGTGCTGGTGACAAGTAGCTGTGTGGCTGGCGGTACCGAGCTGCTCCTCAGCACTGTTCCCTCCAGCTTGAGAGCTCCTGTTGATAGGCACTGCAGTACAGGGCAGAGACAGCCACTGCTCTCTGCCCTAAGCCAAAGCTTCCTGCCACAGGGCTGGTCTGGCTGGTATACGAAGACATTCTCCGTGGGCTCACCTGGTACCTCCAGCAGTTTAGGATTAATATGTCTTTTTCTTTTCTCTTGCAGGTTTTTCACAGTGGCCAGAAAACCAAGGAGAAGGAAAAAAAGCTAGGCTCCCTTCTGAAAGGCAGAAAATAGAAGAATGAGTCAAAAACCTCAGTCAACCTGTTCAGAATAGACCCTGATCTTGAGACTATTCCCCACACGCAAAAAGGAGTAACAGAGCGCATCTGTTTTCATGACGTAGCTGATGGTATTTTGAGCACTCAGATCCTGCACTTCCCCTTGACCTCACATCACCACTTTCTGTTAATACAATCACTTTTGGGGCATCCTCGGTTCCCACCAGCTTCAATTTTGAAGTTAAACAAAATTAGTCCTTTCAGGGCAATTGTGAAACTGCCAGAAATTCACAGTGGAGCATTTAAAAGCAGGAGAGAAGTAGGAGGAAAAAATGAGACTATAAATAGACATCCCAATTTTTAATCCTATTCATCGCCATTGCATTGGATAGGTAGAAACAAGGAAGTCTGTATTTGTTGAGGTGTTTGGCTTTGCCTCTACGTCATGCTGAACAGAGCAACATCAGCCCTAGGCTCATTGCATGGGAGATACTTGTACATACCTTTCCCCTGGCCAGCTTGAATCGAGCATGACTGGTCCCTCTCGCCCAGCTGCTGTAACTGCTGGCTTACAGGCATTTTCTCCCCAACATTGAATTTTTAATTAGTTCTACAAAATGGATTGGCATGAACAGGATATACTGAGCCCATGTACCAATGATTGGAAAACTCATCTGCAAAGCAGGTTCAAATCCTTGCCCTGCTCGATTCCCTCTCAGGCTCAGTGACTGTTCTTTCACAACTCACTGCACTTTGCTGACTACAGGGCTCCCAAATGCAGTGGCCTAATCACTGAAGAATTCTTTTTCTATGTACAGAAAGTCCACCCTGTTTGGAGAAATTTCCCCTCAAAACCAATCCATTTACAAGATAAGTTTAAGTTCTAGTGACTCAGTGTTTTCTTTAAAATAATAAAAAAAAGCATGTTTCAGTCAAAAATCTGTAATCAACTTGAACTGAGACGGTACGGTTTCCCCTGCCCTCAGCTGCATAGCAACGTGTGTGCAGCCCCAGGGAAAGCCCCAACACCAGCCCAGTGACCCAGTGAAAATCCTGGAGGCTGGAAGACAGCATTAAAGACATCCATTAAGCAGAGTTTACATACACTGCTGAGGTGAACTACAAAACTCCCCAGAACTATTTGCTATTTGATGGTTTAGGAAAGCCATCTGGGAATTGTACCTTAGACACAAGAAGTTATGCCAGTCACAAAATTAGTGGTTGTATCTTACTCCCTGGAACCCTTCTTAAATCCCTTCTCTTAAGTCCCCAGGAACCAGAGCTGCAGAGGCAGAGGGGGATGCCTGTGGCTCACAGCCTGTTCCGTTTCCTCTCATTGGAACAAGCCTGCAGAATGACAACATGGATTTATTCAAAGGAGACTGTGGAAGCAAATCTGGACGCATGTGACAGGGCTGGAGGCATCTCACTGTAAATAATGAGTAGTGAAACAAGTAGTTATTTATGTTGGACAGGTCTAATGAATAGGAATTAGTCATATCTCTGATTCTTGGGCAGCTATTTATGCTGCTTATCTGATATTTTAAAGGAAACTGCACTGACTATTTTCTAGTCCAAAGAGAAATGGGTGGGTAAAACAAGAACTGACTTGTGCCTTTGACTAAACATTAGGAACTAGTTTCCAAATTTGGAAGTGTCTGGATGTATTTTTCCATATTTTTTCTTTCTTTGAGTTTTCCTGACTTCAGTCAGGAGGTGAAATGCCAGAAATACCCAGAGACGACCTATCTAACCAGACGGCTTCCCCATGGGCATTGCAGCCCGACGGGTGTTTTTCCAAACCACCCCTGAACTCTGAACCTTCAAATCATTTACAGACCTCTTCCCCTGGGAGCCCAAACCACATCCCGGCATGACTTCTGAAAGCAGGAGTGTGGGGGAGAGCCCGGCTCAGCAGAGCTCCTGTGCATAGTCCAGCTGCTTTGCAAACACAGCTTGGAGTGCCTGTTGTGGTCTCATTTGTCTTCTGGAGCTGGGAAGGGGAGGTGTTGTGGATGCATCTGCCACGGCATCAGAACCTGATTGTGCTGGAGGCTGTTAATGTCTGTGGAGCTGAGCACAAGCTGGGCACCCCATTAGCTCTGTGGTTACCCAAAGTAAACCCTCATCTCTTCTGCTCAGGCTGGAGCCTGAACGGAGCTTAACTAGCCAAAGGCAACTGGTAGAACTGAAATTTCCAATTACCAGAGCTGTCTGGCCAGACAGTATTTTTTGTAAGAAACTAAAGCCTTCTGTCCCTGGTGATAAGATGGTTTTTATTATGAAATATAACAGTTGTATTGTACATGACTGTTCTGTACAGTGCAATTTACAGAGTTGCTCTGGTGACTGTTGTCATTGACAGGGTGCCCTTTACAACAAGACTTGCAGCTCATCGAAATTTTCATGATTCTAAGGGAGCGGAAAAAGAAATATTTCCATGGTTGAAAATTGTTCTTGGGTAGCTATTATTGAAGTGTGTGCAAGAATGCACATCAAACCACTTTTATTGCTAGCTGGTAGGACTTACATTGACTGACAGCAGCAGTTTAACAACTAAGATGCAGTGTAGCTCACTATTTTACTTGTTTTTCCATAGGCCAGCTCTGTTCTTTAGGAGACTATCATTTTCAGAGAAAGACAGTGGCCTGTCTTCAGGTGTGCATACTCCCTCCCTCCCAATTTCAGTATCTTTATCAAGTGGGTATAAGACAAGCGAGTAATAATCACAGAATCATAGAATCATTTGGGCCGGAAGGGACCTTCAAAGGTCATCTAGTAATAAAAGAGATTACAAAATAATGCTTTGATTTTGCCTCGCTAGATAGTGTCAGAGTATCACGGCCTCTTCATAACGGAACCAATGTGGCTATAGGAAACGCAGTCAAAATGAAAACAAGCAACAGTTGGGAGGAGGTGTAACTTAGGACCCAATTCCGTTTCTCTGATTGGCGCAGTTAAGCTACTCCAAATGAAGGACTTGGTAGAAAGTAAATGGAGTTTCACAAGAAAAAGAGACATTAAAGGGAAAAGTTGTTGACAGAACGGGAAAAAAGACAAACTCTAGCAGCGGGGTCACTCCGGCATCACTTTCCAAACCCGCCCGGCATGGCTTGTGTGGGCGCCGCCGGCCCCGCTCTCAGGTGGGGGTCCCAGCCCGCCAGCACCGCGCGGGAACGCCGATGTCCCGCCGCCGGTCCCCGCTAGGTGGCGCGCGAGGCGGCGGGATGGCGGCGGCGGCGGCGGGCGTTTGTCCCCGCTCCGGGCGGGGGAGGCGGCTCAGGTGCTGCAGCCGCCCAGCCCGGGGTGGGAAGAAAGTGTAGTTTGTGCGTACCCAGCCCCGGCGAATGCCTAAATTTAACTCCCCCTTTGCCCCACTGCTATGAATTCCTATTGCTCGGATTTCAGAGGCTATAAACAGCCATCTAGCCTGCTCCTTGGACCTTTTGCTCTGCTAGAGGAGGAAAAACGGTTCCCTCGGGATTTACCGTCTGTTTGTTTGTTACTTTCATTAGAAAATATCACCTGCTACCACACACTCATCCTGAGAAATCCCAAAATCTTTTGACTTGAGCCTTCCCCAGCTCCAAGTAGGGCTACTTAACCAAAAAGTCTGTCATATCACCATGTTCAGAAGCAGGAGCCTGTGAAATCTGCCACATCAGGCTATGATGACATCTCCATCCACGTTTCATTTTTACACGTTTATTTTACCTCTATTTTTTTTATTTTAATCCAGAAAAGCTCTTTTGTCAATGGCTTTGTGGCTTGCCTCAGCATAAAGACCCCAGCTGTAACACAGCGTATCTGAAAGCTACAGAAATGTTTGGGACAGGAATCTTCTAATGAGATTGGTGTGTTTGTCAGTTTGTTAGTGTACACAATGTTTTATCAAGGAAGTGATGTTAACTGCCTGCCCACATTGCATCCTTGCTTCCTGCCTGCTCATGTTACTAACCTAAGTAGCTGTGTAAAGCTTGTGTGCCAAAGTCACGAAAACTGACTTAAATGCCTGTCAGAGATGCTGAGGTAGGTGAGCTCATCTGAATTTGTTTTTCTGCAGCGCTTTGCCCTGGTGGGACCCCCAGATTTCCGCACAAAAGCCTGCTTTTTCTTCGATCGCCCATATCTGATAGGTTCTTAATTAATTTTCTCCTAGTTCAGAATTTGGGCCAGAAAAACTTAAGGGTAACTTCATGGAGGTCAGTTGGCTGGGTCCTGCACAGTTCAAATGTCGGGCTTCTGCCTTTGGCTCTGGCACCCCAAAAAATCGGTGCTAGCACTCAGTGTCAAGAGGCACTGGAAATTAAAGCAGTTTGAGATTCCAGTTAAGCCTGGATTCACAATATCAGGGCAATTAACAGCATTACACAATGCTATCAGAGAAGGCAGACAAACATAAAGGAAAAGGAAGAGAAGAGGAGGACAAAAAAACTGATTCAAGAGTAATATATAAGGGAGTTATAAGGTACCGGTCTCCATTTTTTGAGCCTATTCACATATGCACATATTACCCCAGCACATGACCATATTAGCTGCTGCTGGAGAACAAATAAGAAAAGGAAACGTAGAAGGTGAATAGAAAAGGAAAGTAGTCTAAAATAAGGAAGCCTGTTATTTTTTATTTGTCTTTGAAGACTGATAGACTCACATAGCTTACACATGGAAGAACTGATTGTTTCGAAAATGAATGCAAAGATTCACTGCTGGGTAGATCTATTTCAAAGTGGTAAAACAGTTGGCTCTTTAAAATGTTTTTGAACAGTAGCACTGAAAAACTCTTAATGGTAGCAGCACAAATAAGGCAGCATTAATGAATTCAGTCCTTGCTGGTAAAATACTGCTGTGCTTTTGAAGTAAAAATTTCAAACTGACTTTGTTTGTTTGCTAGGAGTTCATCTCCCTTTTTCACTTGCTTTTAATCGAATGGGATTTTGGTTCTGCCTGTCATCTTGAAGTAGGCTGGAACAGAGGGAAAGACCCCTGTGAGAAATGAATTTAACAACCAAATTCTGTCCCTGAGAAACCAGAGCGGTTCCTCTGTGCCATGAGGGCACCGGCACAGAACAGGGGGGCTGTACGTGACTCACAGGCTCACTGTTGCACAGCTCCCATTTGGGCTTCAGATGCCATTAGCAACATTTTTTTTAATGCCCTGAAATTCTAGAGATTTGAAAGTCTGTCCCCAAGAGTCATGAGGAGCTCTGGGTGGTGAAGCTTGAGTTGTCCTTTATTTCATTTAGGTGCCTAAGGAAAAGCTAACCCTTAATATAAATCTTGTATCTGTGCCCAGTTGTCAAATTCTGTTTTACCTCCTAAATTCTGTTCAGGTTCTTGCTTAGAGAAACTGAAACAAAATCTTTTACTTTTGAGTACTGTCAACACACATGAAGTTTCAGTTTGAACTTAATTAAAATCATTAAGATCTGTTCAACATTAGTTTGTCTCTGTCTGAGTTACCGGGATGCCTTATTTTATGTTAAGAGGAAGTTTGGGGTTTTGGTTGGATTTTTCGGTTGATGTGGTTTCTTTGGTAAAATGGCCATATCCAAGACCCACTCTCCAGAAGTGCAAGGGTCACCCTGCTTGCTCCCAAGGGCAAACCCTAGAGAAAAAGGCCACTTACTCAGAAATGTGTTAACTCTATATCCAGCATATTGTTTCCTTATCAGTAGATATCAGTTTTGGAAGAATTTGATTTCAGAGTAAGAAGCAGTTCCACAGACCACTTGGGCTTGACCTTCAAATGCCTTAGATAGATACAAGCCTTGAAAATGACTCTCTGTGTCCTGGGAACTTTTGTGGGGGAAAAAAAAGAAGTGCCCAGGGGGTATATTCTTGACTGTATCACTGAGTCAATGAAGTACAGTGCTCTAAATCAGCTGAAGCATTAGTTAACTGTGGATACGTGTTCTTAATCTAGGAAAACAGAATAATAGTACTAAGGCTGGCCGTTTGTGAATGTATATGTTACATATATGCGTGTCCCTGTATGACAGGAAATGGAAAGGAATCTAGAGATGGAAGAGCAATTTTGTATTCCAGAGTCTGCTATCTGGGAAGAGCAAGGAGACAAGAAGTCATGCCCAGGAGCAGACCTGCAGCTTCTGCAGTGTTGCTTAGAGCCCCAATGCCACACAGACATCCCAATGCACCCCAAGAGCTGCCAGGAATGTGGCAGGTAAACATCTGGAGTAGCTAGAAAGCCCATCCAGCTCTCAGCAGCAGCTTTTTCAGCACTGCAATCACTTCCCAACCTGAACTTGTACTATGGATGCTTCAATGTAATGTGCCTAGACACAAGGAGAGGCTCTGCCGGACCTTCCCAGCAGCACAGGAATGGAATATGAATCTGGGACAAATGTGATTTTTGTCTCAACTACAGCTGATCCAAACACTGCACAGGAAAACACCCTTAATGAGAGACAGGGACAAGAAGTTCTGTGGCTTTCTTTAGGCACTGACATTTGGAGCAGAATGTTTCATAGAAGGGAAGGTGCTAATTTATCTTTTCCCACATCTTTATATTTTCATTTCAAAATATGGCTTTTTCATGAACTACAATACGCATTACAAACATGAACAGCTATTGCAGCTCATCTATTGTATGTACGTTTGCAGATCAGACTGTGCTTTCGCAGCATTCAGAATGCACAACTGCAAATGGGAATGTAGGAGGGGTCAGTGTTGAGGGGGTTGCATTCAGCATCGCCTGCTGGAATCCCAAAACTCAAAATGAGCCAGAGGAAAACAGCAGTGCTCTGCTTTGCATACACTTATGGCCAACCTGCAATTCTAAGGATCCAGCTCTGATTCCAAATTCTGCACATGCACCCCTGTAAATCTTTTCAAAATCTGCAGCAATAACTGTGTAGGCATCTGAAGGTTGGATTCAGAGTTGAAATGAATATTTACTTCTATCAATTAGTAGACAAATGCTCTATGATCACTACCACAACAAAAACAGAACTTCATCTGTGGATTTGAAAAATTGCATTTGAAGAGAATAATCACAAGATCTGTAAGTGAATGTAAGTTCCTCTAACTCCCAATTATTTCAGTACAGGCACCTAAATTGAAGTTAAATAAGTAAATACTTGTCCCTTTTATATTAGGTCAGAGACAGAATTCTATTCCTGTTAAGATTATTGCTACTGTGACATGAAACTCTATGACATGAAACTGTGTGACATAAGTAAATTAATATAGCAAGAAAGTCAAAACGTCCATGAAAAATATGTTCACATACCTGTTCTATCTTCCTAACATTTTCTTTCTTTCTTTGCTTATTTATTGTGCTTCTTCCAATGATCTGTTGTGGTCACTCTCAACAGAAAAACCTCATTACACTAGGTTTTCTTCAAATTGATACCAGCTACTTTAATTTCAGGCAGAAATTTAACCTTGTTAGAACTGGCTGGTTCTTGCAGCTTTTCTGATTTGACCTCCAGACACTACTATAAGGGAAATATTTAACAGTACTTTGTAAATGGACTTAGTAGTAGGAACATGAATTTGAGACCATGGGGCTTGAGACCAAGAGAGTGACCTTATGTAAAACCTACAGCAACTTCACAATCATGCGTATTTACACAGCTAACTAATCCAGAGAGTTTTCACCAGGCAGCCAGGCACAGAATCAGGTCTCCCAGCTGCTGTGGCCAGATCGCTCAGGATTTATCTTGTGAACTTGGAATACTTGCCATGACACTCCTGTAATCACTTCAGCAATAATTTCTTGGACAAACTATTCATGAGATAATAGTCTTGAATCACAAAAGAAGCTTCAATCTTTTGGTTAAAAAGCACTCTCTTTCTTTTTTATTTTTTTCCTAGATGCTACGTGGTCTGTGTAAGTTCTTAACTATGAATAGCCTGCCCTGCCTTCTAGCCCATGGGCTGGGGCAGTGCTGTGAGATGGCCCTTTATAACCATCCACGCAGAGCTCTGCCACTCACCCATTGACCCCAGGCACTCCCAGATACTCCATCAGTGTGGTACTGTTATCCCAGCCCTACTCACATATTAGGCACATATTAGGCAAATCCATCTCTCTTTTTTCTTTTTTTTCTGTGGGAGATATATTCTCTCTTATTTAGGTGAAGAATAACAGTCACATGGTTATATGGACATAACTGTATCACTTTTTAATACCTTAGCACCCTTCAGGGTCATACTTCTGCTAGTTTGTCAAAATTTGAGAAAAATCTCTCTCTTTGCATCATTTCACTGATTGACTGTCTGATCCTTACATTTCTTTTCTTTTGTGAGTGCAACATAAACTTGTGTGCAGCTGAGCCCCTGTGAGGTCCCGTTGCATTCAGGGGAGCCAGGCTGGAATGGGTGTAATGCACCACCAACCCACTCAGAGGTGGGCAGGTTAGACTGTAGGGTGAGTGTGGTGCCAGTTTCTGTACACCCTGCATAACAGTCTCCATCTGCACAGAAGTCATCCAAATTGTTCAGAGCTGCTGGTGCCAGCTTTATTTTGGGATCCAGCTGAGAAGCCTGGATTTAGCTTCTCTTAGGAACTGGATCCACACTTGTATTTTGTGTCAAAGCATGTCACCCTATAACACTTCTGCTGTTGATGAAAGTCTTACAAATCTCTATTTGCCCAGAACAAATAAAAATAATCTCATTGGTATTAAACAATCTACACACTCTGAAAAAAAGCCTAACCAAAACGAAAACAAAACACCCCTAGACTCCCGTTTAAACCTCATTGGAAAAGTTGATATTATAAGTGGGCTTGTAAATGTTTTTGATTATTTTGAAAGATTGCAGTGTATAATATGGGGCCTAGAAATCCAATCACAGGGTCCATTTAATTGATAATCCCAAACCAATTTAATAGTTAACAAGAAAATTACATTTGTCAGTCACATCTATTCTAAGTTTATGCAGCCATATTTCCCCCAGCTATTTATGTGAAGTGGACAGATATTTTGTTAACAGATCAACATGTCTGTCTCCAGGTATTTTTAATCACTTTCCTCCCACTCTGTTCTTCTATCAGGCAAAAAACTTAGGTCACACTCACCTCTAAGCAGTCTGCACTTAGATGCAGAAAATCTGAATCTTCGCACTGCTGACCTTATTATTTTACAAACTATTGATTGCAATTCATCAGGTTTCAGCAGTTCAAAGGGATCAACCTCTGGAAAAGAAAAGCAGAAAGAAGGAATGAACCATACGCAGGACAAGGGCACTATTGCAACTGAACTGACAAGCAGCATTAGGCTGATTTTGTGTAATGTGGATAAATAATAATCAACAGAGGTTCTCTATTCTATTCTATGCAGCAACCCAGAAGTTCACAGCCCATCCATGTGCCCACATGGCATGCAGAGAAGGGGATGCTGGCGAGGACTACAGCAAGGGCTGGGTGAGATGGGTGTCCCCCTCCGTGGGCTCCAAATGGAGCAGAAGTTCCACGTTTATCCCCATGGGCCCATGCCCAGTTTATGCTTTGGTCTAGACAGAGCAGGAGGCACCATCTAAACCAGAGATGGGGTGGGATGGGTAACAGGCAGCAAGCCCATCAACCCTGTTCAGGTTGCTTCTTGAAGGGAAAACAGTGTCTGCAGACAGCAGTGCCCAGGCAAGGGCTGGGGCCTGCCAAGCAGCTTCCCAGTGGTGTTTGCCTGCTGAAGGGCAGTGGGGAGGGGGAGAGCAATGGGAACAGCTAGACCAGTGAGCCGGGGTGATTCCACCTCTGACAGGCTATGTCTGAATCTCCCACACCTAAATGCCCCAAGTGCCACCACTTCACTCCGGCTCTAGAGCAGGATAGAGGGGGATGTTCTAAACATTTGAAACAAAGATGAAAAAATAGCATGTTTGGTTGGAAGAAGGATTTTGCAGAAATTCATAAACTCATCATGGGGATTTATCTAAATATTAGGTTTCAAAAGTTGCATAACAGGCAAATAGATGCAGATAATTTTTATGCATCTCACCAGCACTACAAACGACCCATTTTTTTGACACTCAATCACACAGTATTGAAAATATGTTTCCTCCTTTGAGATACTGGTAATCAAGATTGTCAAAGGGGGATTTTTTTTTTTTTCCAATTCTTCAAACTGGGAATATTTAACGCAACTTTGAGAAATTTTTGTCCATATTTTTGTTCTCTAAGTCTCCTTTCATAAATATATTTACGTCCATGCAAGACAAATAAGACCACTTGTTTCCCAGACACACTCACCTACTGGAATGAACTCACACTCTGTATCACTCAGGATAATAGTCAGTACAACTGTATCAGCAAACATGCCTATGGAGACTATTTAGGTCTACTAAGAAGCAGAATATCTTTGCCAGAAAAACTATAGCTTTACAGTAAAAACTGTTTGTTATATAAACACATCCACAGCCATATTCCTAATAACCTTGTTAAGTAAGTCAGGAAAATGTCAAACTTTGTACCTTCTTGAGACCAGTCTTTCCCTGTCCCTCTCTCTCCACAGCAGAGACTTGAGGTCCACTGGCCTTGCTCAGCAGCCTGTGCTACTCAGCTGTGTCTCCTGTTCTTTGAAATAAAGTATGGTAGCAAAATCTAGTTTTTCTCTTTTTTTGCTATGTTTAAATTGTGGATTTTGTTTACCCTTTGTTGTAGTGTATTTATCGAAACGGGTCATGACATTCCCAAGCTCTGCCCATGACAGAATGGGCAAAGAATAGATTGAGAGCAGCCCTGAGGAGAAGGACTTGGGGGTGTTAGTGGACAAGAAGCTCAATATGAGCTGGCACCATGCACTTGCAGCCCAGAAAGCCAATTGTACCCTGGGCTGCATCAAAAGAAATGTGGCCAGCAGGTTTTGAGAAGTTATTCTACCCCTCTACCCTGCCCTCATGAGAGCTCACCTGGAGTACAGCATCCAGCTCTGGAGTCCTCAGCACAGGAAAGATATGGACCTGTTGGAAAGGGTCCAGCAGAGGGCCACAAAGATGATCAGAGGGTTGGACTACCTATGCTATGAGGACAGGCTGAGAGAGTTGAGCCTGTTCAGCCTGCAGAAGAGAAGGCTCTGCAGAGACCTTATAGCAGCCTTCCAGGACCTAAAGGGGGCCTACAGGAGAGACGGGGAGGGACTCTTTATCAGGGAGTATAGTGATAGGACAAGAGGTAATGGTTTTAAATGGTAAGAGGGGAGATTTAGATTAAATGTTAAGACAAATTATTTACTGTGAGGGTGGTGAGACACTGGAACAGGTTGCCCAGAGAAGCTGTGGATGCCCCATCCCTGGAAGAGTTTAAGAACAGGCTAGATGGGACTTTGAGCAACCTTGTCTAGTAGGAGGTGTCCCTGCCCATGGCAGGGGGCTTGGAACTCGATGATCTTTGGTCCCTTCCAACCCAAACCATTTTATGATCTTATCATTCTAAAACCATGGCATCAAATATCTGAAGTACTACAGCATGGAAAAGATTGAAGGGAACAACCAGAATCACAAATGAGCAAAAATTCTAGTTCTGAGTCCTGTTATACTTGAACCTGACGCCCTTCTCAGCCTGGAAAACTTTTTCAAAGGGAAGCAACATAACACCAGCCAAAACTAGGAAAGTGGCAGTGATAACCAGTCAAGAGCGTGTGACCAAGTCCTCCAGTTCCTTATTCAGAGCCATCGCTTTTCTCATCTCACAAACAGAAAAGTCCCATTAGATGATATCTAGCAAAGAGCTCTCTCCACCTCACCAGCAGCACTCTGTTCTCCATCCAAGACACAGATCAATGTAATTGCATACATTTCTAACAGCTTTTCCTTAAACTATCTGTTTTTCACTAGTTTGGCTTCTTTTTGATGGTGCTACACTTACAGAATGAAATTAAACTGGATAGTCTACCTTTCATTCAAATGGAGATGGCATTTCCCCAGAAAATGGTTTCATTTTCCCTAGAAACGTTCTCGTTTTCACAAAAGAGTCAATGAAGCTAAATTTCTAAAGTTACATGTAACTTACCAAGGTTTAGACTAACGGCATAAAAAATTTGGAAAAATATACCTTTGTGGTTTTATTAACAATTGCTATTCTTTTGCTATTCTTAGTATTTTGTGATACTGCATGAAGTAAGAAAAACTTTAAGATCTTTAATCAGCATTATAACATGGAGCTCTGATTCATGACACACTAATATTAGACTCCAGACCTTTAGGACATAAGTTAGGCTGTGATTTTCAAGTGTATTTTTAATAAACTATTTGCAAATTAGATGTCTTCCAAATGTTTGCTCATTTAATTAGAACATAAAAGATTTTTCTCTTTGACTGGATCTTGCTTCTGACCATTCTTGCCTGTGTGTGGTTTGTATTGTTCTTGGCTAATGAGATATAGGATATGTACTAAACATTTACACATTAAAGGCATCCTTCATTCAGCATGAAGGTGTTGATACATCAAGGATACCTCAAACATGCTGAGATTCCAACAACTTGTCAGACAAATTAGCACCTTACCAATCGGGGGTAAAATTGAGTTTCACATTTCTCCCTGGTGGGAAGAAAAAAAATCAAAAATCACTGTAGTTTAATGCTTTCTTTGTAAATACGAACACAAAAGGCTTTATCACCTCTGTAGTGTAAATTATAGCCCTCAACAACTATCTGATTTTTAATTCATTGGTTTTAAAAGATCCCAGGCAATTCAGACCAAATCCATTGTGTCATTCCTCTCTTAGGGCAGACATCTCCCTTCTTTTAAGTTCATTTCTTTCACAATTATTTAAAATCCACCTATATATTAAAATGGAAAGAAATACAAGTCTCAAATACACATCTTCCACTAGCATATAACTTTCATTATCATATAACTTAGAGCCCAAACTCTAAGGAGTACATGGAATTAAGTTACTATATGGCAATGAAACTATAAAGGTTAATTTAAAAAAAAAAAAAAATTCAGCTAAGTAGTGCTGAAAATTAGTGCTCAGTGCTTCAGATTGCTGGCACTCTGCATGTGACATTCAGAGCACCAGAAAGACCTACTGTCAAGTATGACCATACTAAGACCATACTAATCAAGTATGCCAATCAAATAACTGGTCTGCGAGTAACGTTAAGACCAACTTTAGGAGCTGTGGGCACTACAGCAAGAGCCAATGGCTATCCCGTGCCTCTAAGTCACAAACCATTACATAGTACGTACTGCGAAGATGATGACACAAAGTGCTTCCTACACAAGATTTTGGGAAAGAGGGTTATTATAAACCTCTAAGATAGGAATTATTTATGCATCAAAAGGCTTTACTGAACTTCCACACCTTAGCATGATCCCATCACAAATATAGATTTTCCAAGATTATGAGGTCATCAAATCAAATCAACCTATAGTAGAAGCAAGAGTGGGCCTAAGGTTTTTACAGAGATCAGGTATGTATTCTTCTCTTTCCACTTGGCAACTTTTTCATTCTAAATAATCTCAAATTAATCACATCTTTTTAAAATACAGGAAAGAAATTTGCGGAGGACCTGCCTGGTTGAAGATGCCTGAAACTCCTTTCAGAAGGAACCGTCATCACGCTAATTAATTTTATCATCAACCCTTCTTTATTTATCATTAATCCCTAATATCTAAACAAAATATACACACCTCTCTTTTCTGCATCTGGGTACCATGATTCTATGGCCACAACTTCCCCTTAACTAGGACAGGACATCAGTGTAATCGTTGTTCAAAGATTCAAAGGTCATATTAAACACATTACTGAATAGCTGCCTGGGAAAAGGGTGTTACCAGAAGCAGGTATTTAATTGTGAGCATGCCAATTCCTTTTCTCCTCCTGTGTTTTTTGGAGTTATCAGTACAACAGAGTGAGTGGGACTGTTAGGGCCCAGCATCCATAACAAGGCAGAGCAGGGCTGCTGAAACAGAGATATGGGATTGAATGCTGACCGTATGGGCATTGCACAGGCATGTCAGACTTGTAAGGCAGATTCTTATACAAAGAACTTAATATAGAAATATGGAGAGCATCAAAGTTTTCTATTTTTCATAGAACATGATTGTATGGAAACTCAGAGCAAGGCTCCAGCTCAGTGACATATATTACATACATTAAAACACCTGCACAGTTTTTTGCCTTGAAGGAAAATAGATCTCAAAGGAAAAGATGTGGAATGCTCAAATCCTTAAAAGAGATGTTTTGGTTCCCATATGTACAGTGACATGATTTATAAACATATAATTAAAAGGAACTAATTCACTGACAAAATCCATAGATAAGTGTTTGTATTTGACTAAAACAGTAATGGTAAGCACTAATTGTATGTGGTCTGTTGCATGGCTACTGGAATCAAGTAGTGAAAAGGATAACAGTTCCTTATTAGTTAGGACCACCTAGAGTGATGGAAAGCTTGAATGATCAAAGAGAAGATAGTTTTATGCTGCAAATGTTGATATACTCTTGAGCTTTCTAGCACAATTTAAGATCCAGTATGAACACTTGACATACTAACTACTGAACAGGGAAATGAGTGTAATATCAGACTACAAAAGGGGGTTTTGTGTCAAAGATAAATTAATAATATTCAGTGTTATATTCCTATTCCCTAGTGTATCACAAAATAATTTGTATTAATACCAGAGCTCAACAACTTATTTTTGTCTACCTTAATCAAGCATAAATTAGCCTTTCTTCCTAATACCAAAGAATGAGAGATCCTGTCCTGCTTTCTCTGAACATCCACAGTACCCCCATGGGTAGATGTGGTGAAAAAAATTTCAGGACATAATTTCTTTGTAGCAACCCAAAATACTCCAGACTGATTATTTACTTTTCTCAACTTGGTCATCCAATCTCATGGAACTGTTTCTGTGTCTTGACTGAATAGTTGAAATGTTTCAAAGAGAATGATTTGTGGTACCTCTGCAGTGCTGTTGGTCATGCCTGAATTCATACAAGGCACAGTTTTTCCTTAAAACACTTTTGTGAACAAAATCCTATTCCCACAATTGTCTGCAAGTACTAATAAAATCACAAACATGATAGAAACAAGCTCTGCTTTGGAACTGAAGCACAACTGAAGAGTGGGGATTGTCTTGCAGAATTCAAATGGCTCTAAATTCTATGAGGAAATCTTCAATTTATTTGCATATATCTGAAATTATTTTGTTTGTTGCTGTTCTGTCTCTCACTTTCAGGATAATCAGTAGGTCATGGCTTTTGATTCTGTGATTCATTAAATAAAATCTACCCTGGGGACACAGAAAGGCCTTCTGGCTTAAGTGAGAGGTACTGGAAAGAAATCTGTGTTAAGAAACTTGAACATTAATTTTAAATTCTCTTGTAAAAAACATGGGCAAGTTTTACTAAATAGCTTTATCCTCCATACACACAGGTTTAGTAATTCTCCCCGAAAACTATTCCCAACTCTTGGCCTGAGCACCTCTTTCTCTACAATACTCCACAATCACTATACTCTTAAGGGGTTAAGTACCTTGTTACAGCAAGGAAGATTTTTACATTTAATATATTGATGCTTATATTTATACCACACATTTAATATATATTATTATATAAACATGGAATATATTTAATGTTTCTCACTAAATAAGCAATATGAACTAGTTGGAAAAATATTTACAGGTATTAGGTTTAGTTTCTTAAAAGTCTGGAATCAACCAAATAGATCTCAATATAAAATGGACAACTGCCTAACTAGAAAAGTTGCCACCATCTCCTTGCCAGTGTCTAAAATCCACTTTCTCACTCCTAAAATTTCAGGATGTCTTTTTTGCAACAGCTTGTCAGAAGCTTAAGAGAAGAATAAACCAGTGCACATGATCATGTATTCCACTACAAAGTCAGCATTACTTCACAGAGTCCTCAAGCTTGGTATAGAGATGCCCCGATCTCATTTGAATACGCTTTTTCACATCATTTAATCCTTAATCCTGTGTAACACTACTACAGAATCAGGAATGAGCCTAACACCTAAATTCTGCCTTATTGAAGGCACAATGATAACCCTGGTTTAGAGTTCAACTAGAAAACAAAATATCTGTGTTCCAGTTTAGGGAATCAATTTAATGTTTTGGAAGAAATTAGAGGCTGGGCCTGTCAACTTTGAACCATCCTTGTGTTTAAGGTTCAGACCTCATTAGTTTTGTCTAGAAATACTCTCTAATTACTACGAGAGTTTCCTCAAGTTGCACTTTAGAAACTCATCTTTTTTGTAAGCTGTAAAGTATTCATAAAAAGCTAAAAACTGTGAGAAAATTAGCATTGATGGATGTTTTCTTGCCCTCCATCAGGAAATGATGTACTTGAAACTCATTACAGATCTTCATAGAAACTCTGTTGAATGTGCCTTGGGCTTTGTGCTGATCAGCACACACACGGTTTACTGCATAATTCATCTCTCTTGTGTCACATTTAATGTATAACATGCATTTCCTGTTAATTATGAAAATAAAAATGCATCCTTTCTTTTAGAAACATAATCATGAAATTACTACAGAAATTAAGAAACATAGAGTTGTATTTTACCCGTTTAAAATGAAAGTTTTGTTTTCTTTTAAGCCAGTATTACCTCCTGTGAAGAAATAAGAGGAAAGCATTGCATTCAGAACACATCAAACATACTTTGCTTCTTCTTCATGCACCAAGCAGAGCCCGTCCCCTGTGGCCGCACAAGAAGAGGTGTGGAGGATCCCTATTGTCCCACTCGCTGCCAGGGCCACCCTTCTCATTGGAGCTCTGGGTTGGCATGTGGTACCTTTAACTTTTTTCTGCAGAGAGAGGTTTGGATGTTTTCATATCTCTTTTCAGGGATGTCAATGAAACATTAGGCATCCTGTATCTCATTTTCCTCATTCAAGGTTGAAGATTATTCAGTAATATTCTACTTCGCTTCACCCATCCATCTCTATGAGCCTGTTCAGCTTCCCTTACCAAAAGAATGAAGAAACAAAAATCCCATCTCAGCATCCTACCTACACCAATATATCTTATGGAGTTATATTGTCTGCCACCCTGACAGAGTAGGAGAGAGAAAGAGTAAAGTGATGGATCAAGAGAAGGAAAGATGCAACACCATAAATCTGAAAATATACCATTCTTATTTGGAATAAGAAGGGGGAGGAGGAGGCTCATCTGTATACAATGGTACACTCAGCCACTGTATTTCCATTGATACACTGATTGCTCCCCTTTGGAGAAACAATCTTGTGCTGGAATTATTTGCTCTGTGGCTGGTGAGGCAACTGGGTTAATATTGCTTTCACTGTTCACACTAGGATCACATCAACATCATGTTTTTATAGGGATTTACTAACGACCAAGTCAAAGCTGGTAGTTCAATAGATGACATAGACCTATTCTAGCCATAGGATTGTATTGCCTGCTTTGAGTACAGTTTGCTTATTTTGATCATAGGTATATGCATCACCTTCAGAAACGCAACCATACATAGCTTGAAACCTACCTCAGATGCTGTGGCTCTGTACTGACTGCACTGTACTGGGAGATATGGGGTAATCTGAATGGGAGGAAGCAAGGTAACTGCCCTTGGATTCAGCCAAATCCTACCCCCCAGGAAAGTTTGATGGTGCCCTTGAAGACTGAGTACTATCTCTTGTTTGTGAGGCATTCCCGCAGTTCCCCCTTTTGAGAAACTTTCAAGTGATATTCCCTTTTGACTCTTACCCACATTAATAATTGCTAATATCAGTAAAGTTGACTAGATAACCAGAACAATATAAATTTGTGTATCGATAATAGTGCCAGTGACCTCTAGAGAAACAAGTGAGTCCGGATAAAAAGACATATTACAAGTAGCAGTGTCTGGGAACCAGGATAAATTTCCATTTCCCCATCTATCAAAAGACCTGCAGCAGAACCCCACCAAAACAACTCCAAAGGATGAGAACACAACTTTGGTAGCTTCTTTAGGAGGCTTCAACTTCCTGTACAGATGTGAAAAATATCTACCAGAGCTGGTGGTTACAGCAATCTGGCTGTTAAAAAAAGAAAGGAAAAAACCCTGACAGAAAATCTCATTCTTATACAACTTATATCTATAAGAAACAAAGACAGCTTTGGCAGGATTAAGTTAGGTGTTTTTAACTTTATCCTCAGGGTGGTATTTTAAATCTGGGTTAGCACTACTACTACTAGTATCTGAGTTTCCTATGGCATGCTTAAGTATGCCATATGATGTTGGTCTTCATCAACACCAACAAAACATTTTACACATAGCTGTGTAAAATCTTCCAGTGCTCATTAAAAAAAAAAACACACTTGTATTCATGATTGTGCAGAAAAGTTAGGAACTTCTAAAACCTCAAGGCCAAGAAGGCTAGATGTGCCAAATGTACTCGCTTAACTTCAAACTCATAGCTTTGAAGCCAATCTCATGATTTCTAGATACTTAAATCATATTTTATTGAAGTGTGGGATTGCAATGCTACAAGTTTGGGACATAACTTTTATCACTCCAGAACCAAAAATACCTCTTAAAAATCACTGGTATAAGCAGTCACTCCTGCCTTTATGGACAGCTGAACAATGCTGCTTCAGCTTATTTAGAAGGTGAAGATGTAAAACATTTCTGAATAATGTAAGAGAACATGAAAGAATCTGTAAAGAAAAAAGATCACAAAAGATTCTTTTATGAAATGCAGGGATTTTATCTAGTCATCTTACAATAAAAGCTTTTCCCATCACCTTATCATTTCACCTCAGGGCAAAATCATAGATTTTTTCCAAGGTATTGATTCTTTTGTATATCCTAAATGAGATTTAAGTAATAATTCTAGTTATTTTTTTCATCTCTAGCTCTCAGTTTTGGAGTGCATTGCCTTGGAACAGCCCATTTCATTATTACATACTGCAATTATTTTACATTTCTTGCATATTGAAGGGTATTTTGCCATTAAACATTCTTTTGGCATGTTTTATCTGTTGAAAGTTGATTTAAACCATTAGAAAAAGTCAAGAGCATTATTAAGATGCATTAATGGACATTAGAAGTCCAACTGTTACAAATATTCGTCACTTTTCCTTCCAAGCCCCCTTATTTCATGAAACCTTGCATCGTTTTATTTTTCAGCCTCAGGTTTCTTTCCCTCTTCACTGACGTAAACAGTGAGACTGATATTCTTTGAAAATAAATCTGCACAGATCATTTGTCCTTGACGTACAATATCTAATTTGCAAGAATACTTTCTATAAGAGCTGAATTATTGATAGACAGCCTTGACATAACATATAGGATAAAATATTCTTGCTATATTAAACTATATTGTATTACTTTCAATTCAGCTGATGGAGTAGATTGGTTTTTGTAGTTTTTATCACAGAGATTCATAAATTCAACAAATCAAACTGAATCTGGCAGATCAAAATGTACTCCTTCTTAGCTTTTCTGAAGAAAGACTCCACCAATGTCTAAATTTATTTAGAAAAAAAAAATCTGTCCTCTCTGTAGAAATAGGCAGCTCTTTGTGCCCCAGCTTTTTCAAGTTAAGAATTCCTGGCTAACAGAATTATATTGCTTTAAAAGTAATGTATATATTGCAAAGCTCATATATAATGAATGTGTGGGAAAATTTACATACAACGTTGTGTGAATTCTGCTCAAAATAACAATTTTTCAGCATTCTCCAAAATTTATGTCAGTACACTTAGTAGCGTGTCTGAAGAAGATACAATCAGAACCCACCCATACCCCAAACAGTACCATACTAAGAACCCCTCACAAATACAATGTCTCAGATCTCTCTTCTATCTTTAATTTACATTTTCCATTAACCATGGTCTGATTCTGAATGCATGCAAGGGTTAACTCCTGCCTTTTCACTGGAACAAATGTTCATAGGCATAATGGTGCTGAGTGAAACCACGGAGTCCAATGTCCTGGATCCAGCAGTGATCAACAGTTGATCACCATAGAAATACCTATGAAATGGCCTTTTTTCAGTTGAAGGTAAAAGTCAAAACTATCCCTAGCACCAAAAAAAGCCATTTGTCTGGCCTGCCCATAAAGCATTGCTAGGATTATTCACACAACTGCTTGCTTCTCAAATTATTTTACAGACTATCCAAAACCAATATTTCCTCTGCCTCTATCACGAACAGAATTTTGCCAAATTTTCTTGACTCATCAAATGATACTTCTCCTGAATATGCATCTGGGAGTTTATGTCTGATAACCCTACTGGGTTTTTGGTGCAAGTACTTTATAGAACACCTAGTAAAGCAAATCTTCTCCTAGATCTTTAGCACCACACCTTGAGTGTAGAGGCTCCTCAAAAGAAAAGCACCTCCCAAGTTAATTCAGTGTTTTTGCCTCCCTTTTATGGTTACATTGTCTCTATACTTCTCTTTTAAGAGTGATAAAACAATCCAAAGAGCTGGAAGAAGCTGATTACTGATACCTGAAAAGTCTGCTTCACTAGGGATGGGAGTTACTTCCTCAGCAAAAGGTCTGACAGTCAAAGGATCATAAAGCAACTCTTTTGGCACCCTTTACTCAGTGGAGAAGTACCAACAGACGATGATTAAGAAGACATAGATTAGAGGAATCCCAATTTCAGTATGACAGTATATAATCACAAACTAATGTCTCCTGTAGCAGACTTGTTCTTCCTCCTAGAATAGCACGTCACTGTGCATCATGGAAATGAAACAGCAGATGTTTCCAAATATAGAGCAAGATTCACTGTGCTTGTCAGCTGTCTTCCTGGACTGCAGACATACATTATAACTGTAGGCAGAAAACCATTTCTAAAATACCTTACAAAACTGGGGAAGAGATCTAAAATTTTAAATAATGAGCATATTCAAAATATTTATACCTGATATTTGAAAGACACAGAGTGAAGGGGGTGGAATTGTTAGTAACATCATTCCTCCAGCAAGCCCTTTCAGCTAAATCCCTGTAGAGAGCCCAGCTGGACATCTGCAGAAGAATTTGACACTAACATCTATGGTAGTCATTCAGTGGGTGCTAGCTGGTGAAAGATATGGAGCTCTCAGAGTAAGAATCCTGTTGAAAACCTGTGGCAGCTTTAAAAACAAAACTAAGTAGTGGTTTCCAAAGTATACTGTAAACTTGATACTCCTCTCAATTTAATCTGTGAACCCACCCACAAAACAATTGCTAGTTATTTTTCATTTTATATCTTGTTGAAACAGAGAAGATAATTTGTGATATGATGCACTTCCACTATGTTAGAAATTGCTGTGCAATTTGGAAGTGGTGGATGGAAGGTAAAAAGAAAAAAGGTATGAGCTGGTTGTTTAGAACCATCTGTCTTCAACAGATACCATATAAGATGATTTTTTTACTTAGAAGGATTTTTTTATAAAAGGTAGGTATATGTCATGTATATTGTTTAGGACATGCATGGACAGAGTAGAACTTCTTTAAAATTTATGGTAAAAGCAAATACAGTGAGAAAAAATATTGGAATTACAAATCGACTCAACCTCAGAATTTCCATGGATACAAAATTCAGTATTCCTGGGATTTCCAAAACATATGTCTCTGTGGCTCCCTGAACTGCTATTTTCACCAGCTTTGAAGTCAGATGAAAATTTCATTACTCCAATGCAGTGAGTGTAATCTCTCCTCACATTTCAGTAGGAAAATACCCACTAGGGGATACCTTTTACTGAATGACAGAGCATATTGAGAAGCAGTCAATATTGGGAATAGTCTCCAGGGTGGTCTTGTACAGGAAGTGAAAAGACAAGGTAAAGCCATATTGTAACTGCAAATTTTGGATGTCATGCTGAAAACAATGATCTGTGGAATACTCAGGAATAATATTCTTGGAATGCTCAAAGTTTCACTTAAACAACAAGACAACACTGACTGTGGTGTGAAGGACCATAATCTCTTGCCATTTACATGTACACCTGCTCAAGTAGTCCCCTTTTACCAAAAATAGTTCTATTTCCTCTCTTTTGTAACTGTATTTGTCAGATTTTAGTTGACATTTCTGAAACAGGAAAGCCTTTTGCTTTTCTTGCTTTTGTTGTGGTCATTCCACAATAAAGATTTAGCTTTTATTTAAACTGCATGACCCAATACATTCAGTTCAGCTGCTAGATTGACTGTCACTGAGTTGTCAAATGCCTGTTATGAATAGTATACAGAAGAAGAACAAGTTGACCTTGAACTCGCTAAATGTTTTATGAATACTACCCATTTCCAGAAAAATATGAATATGTTTTCCAGATTTGCTCTTTTTGCTGTCCTTAAGGCTGTTCTCAATAACAAATGCCTTTCATCTTACGGAGATACTTGTTACATGGAAGGTTTGGGAAGGGAATAACAACATTTTAATGATGAATTTAATGCTCATGGATTGTAGAGGATTGATTATATTGTAGGTTGAATTCCTGGACTTAGCCAAAGGCTACAGAGAATATTGTTGCTATAATGCTAGCATTACTTCCCAAGACCTGTCAAATTCTGTTTTACAATTTTCCATTACTGGGATGATTTGGTTTTGGTGACTATTCTTTCCTCTTAATTTGAGAAAAATCAGAGTAGATTACACTATTTAAATAGAATAAACAAAACCAATCACAGGTTTGATCTGTTCAGCTCACACAAACACATGCATTATTTCCAAAGATAAGAACATGACCTTAGCGCCTCCAGCTGGTGTTGGAAATGTGTAATTCTCATGCATATGCCACAGAACACAGCAGGAAAGCGGGACAGTTAGTACTATAGGATCCAGGTCAGAAGATCTGGGTTGTAACCAACAGAGAAGCACTCTAAATAGAATTAATTTAAGACACTTGTGCTCAGCACTGGATTTTCATCAAACACTTCAAAAGCAAAAAATAGCAGCTAATTTACTCTGCCATGAAGTATATTGGTTCCTTTTCAAATACATTGGTTCCTTTTCAAAAGCTACTTTCAACTCTTTCAGAATTTGTGGACAAAGTGGTTTCTAGCTAATATATAGTTTTAAATGCTTTTTTGAAAGCCACTTGCATGACAGAGCTCATAGCAACAGCTTCTGCTACTGCTTTAAGAGCACAATAAGGTTTAATAAGAAGGATGCACTCCAGTTCATAGATTGCTTGTTTTCTGCTTTACTTTATTCATCATAATCCTTACCTCTGCTTAGTAGGAAAAAAAAAATAATCAGAAATAAAAAAGCCAGTGACCAGTATTGATCTTCTCTATCCCAAAGCAGGTTTCCTTGATCTGAATCGAACCTGTCTCTGTCAGTAACAGCTTTTCCAGGAGACAGTTCTATTTAAAATGTTTCACAGGACATCTAGTTATTTGTTCATTTGTCAGGAATGGTGGAAGAGACTATAATAGACAAGCAGCCTCAGCTGGCCACTGGATGTAAGACTAGATCCAGCCATATCACAAAGACAGAATAAGAATATATTTTCTGTGCACAGTGGAAAATAGTTTTTTGATACATCTTGACCCAAGACATTAAAAAACTCATTATTGATATTAATTGAAATTTAAAATGTCCTTTGGAATTTCACTGCAAACATTTTTACTCTAATACTGGTTTTGGTATCATTAATGAGAGGTGAGTGGCATAGCCTGCAGTATGGTACACATGGTAGCTATCAATTCCACACTGCAAGATCTATTTTCCAGTGTAATGTAAAAGGATATATGTTTTCCTGCAGAGCACATCCCCCATCATCTGTACTATATACTTGTGTA
Organism: Scolopax mira; assembly: GCA_004320125.1. Taxonomy (NCBI): domain Eukaryota; kingdom Metazoa; phylum Chordata; class Aves; order Charadriiformes; family Scolopacidae; genus Scolopax; species Scolopax mira. The sequence continues at coordinate 421,682 of BJBW01000099.1, read as the reverse complement.
AATCTGGGAAAAGGACAGAGACTCTTGTTATAATCCTGTTTATCTAATGAAAACTGTCTTAGTCTTTGTAGTTTCTTAAAGAGCTTCATCTCAATGATAGCTTCAAATAAACACTGATGTATACAAATAGTAGAAAAGAATGTGAGGTGCAAGTGTAATCCAGACCGTCATTTGTAGTATCAAAGACCACTAATGTCACTTAGAGAGGCAGACTGAGTGCCCAACCTACATTAGACATGGTGAGAAGAAACCTGAGACCCGTTCCTTTTCTTCTGACACACTTACAAGACAAACACATGCTCCATTAAAAATAACACAGCTCTGCTCTGATATGCTTCCCTCCCATGTGTCTGACTTAAAAATATGCCTCAGTTCACAGTGTTATGCTTATTAAGATATAATATTACTGCTCTGCAATGAGCCACTTCAGAGAACACAGCAGGGAAGCTGGCTCCCATTGTGCTAAAGAGGGCAGCCCTTCAAACTCAGTGCTGGAGCAAAATATTCTCCTTTTGCAATACTCTCTCCTCTTGCATCTGGAGTTTATTTTTTTCTTCTCTTTTTCTTGTTTTGCTATTTCTTGAGGCATGCTGGTTCCACCTCTGAAAAGCTGTACTGACATAATTGACACTATAGCAGCTGGGGCTGGGAGCACTAGAAAGTGTATTACCTTTTCTTCTCTTTGCACAGGTCACTGAGCATCCAGTATGATTTTAGAACATACTGTTGTGGAGACCTTTTAATACTAATTTGTTACTATTATTCAAGAATAAATATTCTGCTGACGGAGAGACGACCAGTCTTCCGACTAAACATTAGATATTATTTTGACCTAACTTTATTCCCGCAGTAAAATCTAATCTCAGGTAGCAAATACATGTTGTTATTCATACATTAATCAACAATGGGGACAACCTAGATCATAACTGTACATGGAGGATGAGTGTATGGAAATGATGCTGGGTTTTGTTTTCTTCTTCTTTTTTGCTTCAACTGTATAAAGGAACTCACGAGTGTCACTGATTTTTTTGCATTAAAAATGACATCAAAATCTTAGGTATAAATAATGCAGAATGCCACTGCACATATGGGGCCATACACAAAGCTTGCAGCTGAAACAATAAAAAGATTGATTGAACTGATTAGAAACATGATTCCAAAAGAAGCAGAGTAGAAAAGTATTCTGCTCTGTTTCTTACTAGTAAAGATGATTTAGCTGGGTTTGTTGCACAGATTTTTTCAATGAGCATGTGTACAGGTACAGTATGTCCTGGTTTAGGAATGAAGGGACACGAGTTTTTCCCCAGCAGGTTCACCAGCCCAGAGATTCCTCACACTGAAATTACTAGTGAGCAGGCTGACCCCAGGGACAGGATCACTGTCATGTGGCTGTGCCTGGGAATGTTTCAAATATTTAGCACTTATGCATACACTAGGATCTTCCTAATTGTTTTTCCTTCAAAATGTCTGCAGAAAAGCAATTCAGTGCAACAAGCTTTTGTGGTTTTTTTTAAGGACTTTGTGCTGATGGACATTTAAGTATCACTATAAACATTTTTCAGAGCAGAAAGTCTGTCACAAATTGATCAGCATCACTCTTCTCACTACCAGCCTGAATTACTATTGCCACTGAGAACCTCTGTTGGGAATGACCATTTATGAAGAAGGCTCTTCCATTATGAAGTAGGGCAGATGAGGTTTTGTCGTGGGCATTTATTCACTTCTCCTTAAATCCAACTTCCCATCTTAACTGAGCAGGGGCTTCAGTTTCAGCCTCTGCTTGAGCCACATTTTTAAATTGAAGTTTTTTCAAAAATCGTTGCCCTCTCCATTTATCCCTCCTTAACCACTGGTAACATGATTCGGATTTCACACATCCATTTCTCAAAAAAAATGAAGCTGTCTAGCCTAACATCAACATACTGATGCTTCACATCATGTATTTCAAAACTTTCCTTCAAATTTTCCTTTCTCCATCAAGTCCTTTACTCTTGGACATGCAAATAATGGGTTTTTTTGTCTGCCACAGTAAGAATTCACAGAAGGAATTTTTACATGAACTAATGTGCTAGGGCTCGTAAGTGGGTTCACAGGATGGGGTTGGTCATACTAAGGAACTCCGTACCTGACCTGGTTCACCTCATGCATATCAAATGGCTTTCTTCTCAAAACAAAAGTAAATATTAGCTGAGAAGAAATTAGGCATGGTTCAACTCTGCCAAGACAACATTCATTCTGGAGACTAGACAACAACACACAAGCAAAAAAAGTCTTTCCCCAAGATTAAAGGGGAGTCACCTAAGAGAGTCCAAAAGAAAAGACATCCTTCACCTGCTCACAGCTGGGACTACAGCACTACCTGCTCTGGGGCCTGCCAGCATGTCACTCTATCTACAAAACAAAGTGCTTGCATTTGGTAGTCCATCTGACAGAATATCCAAAAATATTAACCTTGTAACCTAAGAAGGAAAGGAAAGTTTCCAGACAAGGTTTAAAGCCAGAAATTAAAAAAAAAATGGCATGTCATTCCATTAAAAAAAAAAAAAGCCAAAAGCTGTGTTAAAAGTACAACAAAAGAGAGAGGATGCATAATAATCATCTCAAACTCTGAGAAAATAGCTAAATCTCTGCAAGCTGACATACAGAAGACAGACATTTAGGCAGTCCAAAGGAGTGTAATTATGTCTGTCATGAAAGGGAGCAGTAAGAGTACGACTGAAAATTTGAAGAAAGGCATCAGCTAAGAGTAAGCAGCATGCACCAGCCATACCTGGGACATGCTCACGTGCAGGTGTTCAGACAAGAAAGGAGCAAAGGCAAACACGAAGTCTACTGCAAAGTGGATAGTCTGACAAGGCAATTTCAGATTATCTTTATGAAGATCATAATGGCTAATAAGACTCAAAGAACAAGGAGTACTTAAGTATTATCTCATTTATCACAAGAACCACACTGCTGTATAATAATTCTTAAATTCAGTATTTAAATTAATTTATTAAGGGAAAAGGAAAGCCATTTTTACTGGGTATTTGTACACCTAGATAACACTTTTCTCTGAGAAGGCTGCAAATCAAATAAAATGCCCTAGACATTTTATTGTCTGTAAATCACCTCAAACATTCAGTCAGTAGGCTTGATCAATAAGTAACTTCTCCAAAGATCTCTAAATACTGTCAGAATCTTTGCCCTAGGCTCTATTTTCCTTTTTGCTTAGAAATAAATGTAGACGATGGGTCCAAATTAAATCAGATTATTCAGGATTTAGCTATTATCAAAATTAGGATATCTAATTTTCTGTTGAAATACACATAACATTTGTTTTATGAAAATTTGGTTTTATAAAGGATTAAAATGTCCCAGATACTTATACAGACACATTAGCATACACACACCCCTTAATTTTATTTCAGAGTGAAAAAATGGCTATATCCAGGTACCCACCATATGGACATTTACAGACCTGAGAGTGTAGAACCGTTCTTCCCACTTAGGTGAAATACTCCAATGGTTCTAAGTTGTTCTTAATTTACCTATGCCTAGAAAATTTGAAATTAGAAAACACACAAATATTGAGTAAGCCTAGTGAATTAGAGGAATAATGGAGGGCAGAGGGTAGGGGAAAAAAAATGTTATTTTCTATTTCTCAGTAGTAAAAGTCCTGATAAGGTGGATGTTTGTTTACATTCCTCAGACATGCCCTCTGTCTAACATTGTGAGTCTTCAGCAAACACGAACACTGATATGACAGGCATCTATTCAGCTTTCTAATTATGTAAGTACAAATATCTATGATTTGGATTTTAGCAATTTCAAACAGTAGAAATGAATCTGATAAGAAAGGGAAAAGGTGAATTTTTATATTGTAATTCTCTCAGGATGCAGAGAAGGAGAATTAAGCAGAAGTATTTGTGATCTTAAAGGGAAATTGGATGGCATTTTGAAAGATATCTATAAAAGCAAGTTAGTGTTTAATAGAAATGGAAGTGAATTTTTAATTAAAACTTCAGGTTTTCCTTTTTTTTTTTGTTTGCACATGTCATTTGAATTATTCACAGACAGTAAGAAAAAGATCATATTAAAGATTCTGCTCTCATATAACTGAAATGAATGTCTGAGACAGCTTCTAGGTCAGATCCAGGGGCGCACGAAGAGCATTTTCCGGTCAAAAACAAGGCAAAATGAAACCACGATCTTGGCGTGTCCTCTTGCCTCTCATGCTGATGGTTACTTAGCATGCTGATATACGTGCATCCACAGCTGCCTACCCCAGTTAGCCCACAATGGCTGCCTTGACACGAAGATTCACTTGGCAGATGTTTACTTGCATCACCTTCAGGACCCCAGTGAGTTTCCTTGACTGAAAGTCAAGCCAAAAAGATTCAGTGTTTGCCCCCTTCAGGTCCTCTTCTGTCTCCTCAGCAGCAAACTACTCCAACTCAGTTCAAAAATCAATTTAGTTGCAAGGTCATATGGAAATACCTCACAGCATGAAAAACTTGACTCTGCTTTAGTGGAAGCCTTTGGATTAAGCAGGTAATTGACCACCTAAAAGCTTTGGCCACACTTCACATGCAAAGAACTTTGTGTCCATGTCCTGTACAGCCAGATCATAAAACTTCAAAAACTCTTTATGTCATAATCTATCAAACTCAGCAGGACACGTCCACCATTGGCACTCCAGCTGGTTTTGCTCTCATTGCATTTGCTGCAGTTCACTACTAAACTGTGTTCACTATGACAACCTATATGGGAAAACTGATGAATAAAAAACTGTCTTTGCAGAGGCAGAAAACACTTCAGATGATTCTATGAGCAAAGGAAAAAAAGTTTAGTTGTTTTAAAGTTTTTATTATTTGCATTACTTGTATTGGTTGTAAGGCTGGTTTGGGAGGGGTTTTTTTCCTGCCCAAAATTGGTCAGTTGTTTTATTTCTTGTTTATTACTTGTATTTTCCAAATAATTTATGAATAATTGTGAGGCCTTGTGAAGCTGATCTACTGTGATGATTTGTCAAAACATAGTCACATAACACAACACAGGCCAAGTTTTAATTGTGCTCTAATTGGAGCCCTTACAGCCTAAAAAAAAAAAAAAGCAGAAGGGATTGTTTCATTTGCAACCCTGAGCTATAGACATAATAAGTGGCCCCATGATGAGCTATTGCTGGGGAAGGCCCACCAGATGGGAGGCATGAAATAGAAATGTTGTTTATTTCTGCAATCAAGCCAAAGTGAGCTGAAAATCCTGAATGAAAAAGTTTCTACAGAACTTTTACACAAAGATCAGAGACTTTTTCTTGGGATGTACCACTTGGGAATTTGTGATCCTTGTTCCTACCACAGTTGTATAATTTTAACATCCCACAGAGCTGACAGACTTTGACACTAACAACTGTGCAGGGAGTAAAACAGATTTACAAGTGGCAGTGACCTTTTCATCAAGGGAAGTAAAGTAGACTCGAATCCACCATACCCCCGACTCACAGTCCTGACAACATCATTCAACATACAGTAGGAAAAGCACTTCAGCAAAAGTTTATGAAAGTGACATTGACACAGCACAGTACATTAAATTGATCCCACCAACATGCCATGAGTTTTAAGTAGCATCTCTTTTTTTTATTTCCAGTGAGATTTGAAGTGTTTGCTCTTTAAATAGTTTAGCGTCATCTGTTACTCAGAGAAGACAATTAAAATGTTGCAGTATCAGCACCCTTTCGAATGTATATGAATGTATATATATTTTGACGATCCTTCTTGCAGAAAAGAGACAAATAAATAAATACAAATTAAAATTATCTATAACTGAACATTTCTGTCAGCATTTCTTTCTTATCTTAGACCCCCATAACATTGTGCTGCCTGGACAGGCCTTACTCACTATCTTGGATCTTGTTTCCCTAGCAACTAATAGCCAAGCTGGCTTCAAAAAAAATAATAGAGGTGGCCTCTGATTTTTAAAGGAAATTGGCTACTTTAAACCCAGTGAATGTCTGTTTTAATTGCACTGTTCATGGTTGAGAATCTCTCCCTCGGTATTTTTTCACAGCTAATAACAGTTTTATTCATATATGTGGTTTGCTGTGTAGAAGCAGTAAAGCAAAACTTCTCCTGCCAGCAACTTCAAACACAGTTGATTAATTTTTAGGTGTCTAAAAGCCAAAAACTAGGTCTGTATCTGCTTATGTAGAATCTTTGCGATTTCATTATGATTTAAAATAAGGCTTTTGTTTTAAGCTTTAGGAAGAGTAAGAATAGTTTACTGCGAAGCATCATACAAGTACAGTTAATAAAGATACCCCATCTTCAGAAGAAAGAAAATTGTTAGACAAATTTATGGTAAAGCAAATTTTTCCTATCGATCAAGCCCTAGAGGGGCATTAACAACACTTAAGGGAACAAACTGCAGAAGATGGCATAACTGACACATACAAAAGAGTCGGCAGGAGAGCTGAGCAGGGCTGGGAGGAAATGGAACACTTTAACATTACATCCCGGTCATACCAAGGTCCATTGACCCTGTACTCATTCCAGATAATTAATTTACAACACATTAAACCTCTGTGTGAAAAAGGATGTTATGCATCAACTGCATAGGAATAAAAAGTGCTATTGATTTAAGATTTCTACTGTATCAAGCACTGACAGAAAGAAACAATCTAACGGTGTTTTAAAGACAAAAAAACCCTTTTCTGAAGGACAAGTTTGCTAAATAAGTGCACTTTACACTACATTTAACTGAAGTATTGTTGACACCCTAAAATAGATGCTGTAAGGAAAGAAACTCTCAGCATAATTAGGAGAATATGGCGTGACTGGATAGTATTGGCATTCACTCTAGGAACCAAGTGCTTTGAGGTGATAATGCTCTCTTTTACAGTAAGAGTTTAAAATAGAAAAACACATTGACAAATATTATTTAATGAATAAAATATGAGTGAACTGGTGCCATTAATACACTACAATGTATAATGAGAGTCAAGACCATTTTCCTCATGGAAGCATTGTGCTCTTAACACGTACAAGAAAATTGTTGCAGATTGGCAAAGTTTTAAGGTTCATGAACATCAGAACCAGCTTCATTTACAATCTTCTTTTCTTTAATTAAATTATAATTTTCAGATCACAGTTCAGAAATTTCAGAAATTGAAATCAAAGGCCTAGGCTGCTTAGCATTTCTCACTGCAGTAACTTCCCAAGAACACAGGATACTAATGAATACTGCCCTGTATCACTTGCAACTTTCAGCAAATACCTACTTTAACGTTCATTTAAGACTTACAGTGGTTAGAAAGAGATTTGAATCAGCCTACACGCAATGTGCTCGCAATGCAAAAAGATCCAAGAGCTTCAGTTTCAAGCAAGCAGCACAAAAAGAGAGATAAAACACAGAACTGTCTTTAATTGATCTCAGGCTGAACTCATCTCACAATAGGTGAAAGATCTCCTCAGCCTGGTGGTTGAGCTGAAGGAGGAAGTAGAGAGGTTGAGGAGTATCAGGGAGTGTGATCAGGGAGATCGACTGGTGGGTCCACTCCCTGAGAGCAAGGGAACACGTTGAGGCCTCACATACATCAGACAACCCTCTTCCCATTTCTCACCAGGCAGTAGGAGTGGATCTCAGAGAAGAGGGAGAATGGAGACAGGTCCCTGCTTGGTGAATGCACTCCCTCCCCTCCCACCTCCCTTGCAGAACCAGTATGGAATCTTGCAGGAGGACCTGGCTGTTGGAGAGGAGGATGGTACATCTAGGCTGGAAATGCCAGAAGGACCAAGTCGCTGTAGGCCTGGCATTACAACTGGTTCCAAAAGGAAAAGCAGAAGGGTCATTGTTGTGGGCGACTCTCTACTGAAGGGGACAGAGGAACCAATATGTCGTCCTGACCTGCTTCACAGGGAAGCCTGCTGCCTCCCTGGGGCACGGATCAGGGATGTATTGGACAAAGTTCCTACTCTAATAAACCCTTCTGATTATTACCCCCTTTTACTATTTCAGGTGGGCAGAGATGATGTGGGAAGAAGGAGCTCAAAATCAATTAAAAGAGATTTCATAGCTTTGGGGCGGGTGCTTAAGGGATTGAGAACACAAGATGTGTTCTCCTCTATCCCATCAGTGGCAATCATGAGTGAGGAAATTAACAGGAAGAGACAACAGGTCAATTCATGGCTCCAGAACTGGTGTTATCATCAGGGCTTTGGGTTTTTTAATCATAGGCTGCTGTATGACACACCTGGCCTGCTGGTGGCAGGTGGGATGCACCTGTCTCAGAAGGGGGAAAGAATTTGGGGGCAGGAATTAGAAGGGCTCATTGACAGGGCTTTTATCTAGATATGAGTGGGGAGGGGGAGATACTGGGCCTGTTAGGATTAAACCCAAGGGAAACATGCCAGGGTTTAAGGGATAGGGGACTAGCAAGGACCCTTGCTCTACCGTTTCATTTGAGAAAAGTGATAGACACCTAGAAATTATGGAAACACCTGAGAGGGGTCTGGTAGGAAATGGGGCCCACACTTACAAAAAGATTGGAACCATTAGCTCATCTGAAGTGCATCTATACCAATGCACACAGTATGAACAACAAACAGGGACAGCTTGAAGCCATAATGCAGCAGGAAAACTATGATCTAGTTGCCATCACAGAAATGTGGTGGGAGGACTCATATAACTGGAGTGCTGTGATTGATGGCTACCAACTTTTCAAGAAGGGACAGGGCAAGGAAAGAGAGGTGGTAGGGTGGCCAGTTATGTTAAGAGCAGTATTGTATGCCTAGAACTTAGCAATACGCATGATAACAGTGTTGAGTGCCTGTTAAGAATCAAGGGGAAGACCAATAAGGCAGACATCATGGTGGGAGTTTGTTATAGACCCCCAAACCACGATATAAAGGCTGCTGAAATATAAGCAGCTGGCAGAGGCCTCACACTCACTCTCCCTTCTGGGATATCTGCTGGAAATATAACACAGAGGCAGAGAGCAACAGTCCTGGAGATTCTTGGAGTGCATGGAAGATAACTTCCTAACGCAGCTGGGGAGGGAACCAACTAGAGAAGGTGCCCTACTGGACCTGTTGATAGTTAACTCAGAAGGTCTTGTGAGGGATGTAAACATTGGAGGATGTAAACATCTTGGACAGAGTGATCATGAAATGATACAATTTTCAATTCTTGCTGAAACAAGGCGGGGGGCCAGCAAAACTGCCACCTTGGATTTCTGAAGGGCAGATTTTGGCCTCTTCAGGAGCATGGTTGAAAGTGTCCCTTGGGAGACAGTTCTGAGGGCCAAAGGTGCCCAAGAAAGCTGGTCCTACTTCAAGGAGGCACTCTTAAAAGCACAGGAAAGAGCCATACCCAAGACCCGGAAAAAAAGCAGGAAGGGAAGAAGACCAGCCTGGCTAAATAGAGAGCTTTGGCTGGAGCTCAGGAACAAAAAGAAAGTTTATGATCTTTGGAAAAGGGGCCTGGCAGGCAAGGAGGATTACCAGGAAGCGGTGAGGATATGCAGGGGGAAAATTAGAAGGGCCAAGGCTCAAGCTGAGCTCATCTTGGCCACTACAGTTAACAATAATAAAAAGGGGTTTTTTCGATATGTAAACAGCAAGAGGAAGAGTAGGGATAATTTGGGCCCACTGATGAATGAGATGGGCACCCTAGTGGTGGAAGACATGGAGAAAGCAGAGTTGCTGAATGCTTTCTTTTCTTCAGTCTTCACTGCTAAGGCTGAGGCTTCAGGCTAAGGCCTCATGAATGTCTGGCCTTGGAAGAAAGGGGGAGGGTAGAGAGTAAGGAGTTTTTTCCTCCAGTAGAGGAAGACCAGTCTCGGGACCACTTGGCCAAACTGGACATTCATAAGTCCATGGGACCTGATGGGATGCACCCGCAAGTGCTGAGAGAGCTGGCAGATGTTATTGCTGGGCC